>CANSGD010000740.1:0-369812 GCA_947645195.1 Patellifolia procumbens
AGAGTGATGAGAGAACGAGGAAAAGGAAAGTGTAAAGAGTAAATCCATCATAAACATGATCGCTTGATGTAGAAATTTTAATAATTCACAATAAAAGGAGTATGTAACCTATTAAAAGACAACAACTCTTTAGGGTTAGAGATCATAGTTGAACTGTGGACATATGAGCAAAAGGGTAACTTTATTTTTACAAAAACATTTGGATGTCGAGGCCTTGTATCAAGCTGCCAACAAAGATTATGAAAGAAGTGGGTGTGCGCAAAAATTTGAAAGCCTTAATATCAGCACCAACTTAAACTTTAAATCTGAATTTAACTCTACCATTTTTAATAGCTTATATACATCTATATGTAGACGTGACCTGAAGATTGGACCTTCGACTTGAAAGGGATCATGATTATGATAGAAAGCATTCATCTAAAACAAATGCAGTGATTATTTTCTTCCTCTGGAATAAGGATGGGAAAGTTCTTCATTCACTTCGTATTCCCAATTCATCATAATTATCTCTAATAAACTTATTCATGTGCCAACTTGCTTGATTCGAATAAAAATGTCTACCAAGAGTCTTCTCAAACTTGCTTTAAAGAATAGATTATTGATCACCATATTTCAAGCTGACTTTGTTTGCAAAGGAGGAAGAAAGGCCTTTTACTACTTGCCCACAATTAAATTCTCTGTAGCCCACTTTTGATGCTATTTTATTTCTCTTGTGCGTCCTTCCTCTGGGATAAATAGAGAGATTTTCTCCTATTCAAATTAGGTTTACGGTTTGTTTTACTTCCTCAGCAATCCTATCTAACCCTTGTCTTATGATCATGTCATTGGTCCATGTGTTTTAGTGATTTGGATAGTTACTTATTGTGGTACCTTAGAAACCTCATTAATATTAAGATAGGAGTATTAAGCACAAGTAGTAAATATCGGTTCTAGCATAGCATATTTACTTTGTAAATATTTATTACTACGTTTAAACATTGTATTATTCATCAATTACGTTTATATAATTATATACTAATGTGTTTTGCGACCGCGATGCGTGCGATACCACTTTTATTATGATATTTCATAATCTACAGTAGATAATTTCTAGTGGATATCGGTATTTTACCATCTAAACTTTTCATGGGCTTTTAGAAACTCCCACCTTATTTTTTTTAATTCCACCTTCCATTTACAATTTTATTAAAAACTCCCACCACTTAACGGTTTTTGGCAAACCCCATTAATAAAACCGTTAAGTGGGTCCTACACATACATTTTGTTAACAAAAATGGAACTGAAATAGCCGCAATTCTTTCCAAATAGTCAAAATTTGTTCCAAATTTGGTCTAAATTTGCTAAGGATTTGCCCTTAAATTGATGAAATGAAATTTCAATTTCAGCGTAAACTAATAATAAAATGATATGTGGGGCCCACTTTACGGTTTTAGTAAAGGGAATTTTAAAAAAATCATTAAGCGATTGGAGTTTTAATAAATTTGAATGATAGTGTGAATTTCAAAAGAAAAATTCATTAAGGCGAGAAGTTCCGAAAAACGTGAAAAAAGTAGTGGTTCTGACTTTTGAACAAAAAATCCTAATTTTATTTGCACACGAAGGGTGTTTTGCCTATTGTAGTGTGATAAAATGTGAAGATACACAACATATTTTGTTTTCAAGCTAAATTCATTTTGCCATTTTTCTTTGAAAAACCTCCCCTTACTCCCCACCACGGGTGTTAATGAGCTTAGGCTGTTCGCGAGCTGCTCGAGTTCGGCTTGAATTCCCTTTCACAAGCCGAGCATAGCCATGTTCGGCCTGAGAAGTTCGTGAACAAGCTCTGAAATATTTTTTTAAATATATTTTTTAACATAGTGATCTCAAATATTAGTAGAATATTTTTAATAAGTCTAGGAAAAATAAATAAACTTAATTATAATATATTATGTATCTTATAAATATACTTTATTTTTGTTATAATTCTTGAACCCAAGTCGAGTTTTGTGTAACTTGGACTCGATAATCGGAACTCGAAAAAGCTCGAGATTCGGCTCGAGTTCGACCAAAGTATAACGAGCTAAGCTTGAGCGACCCCAAGCTCGGGCCCGGCTCGGCTCGGCACATTAACACTCCCTACTCCCCACCATCAACTACAAACTTTTGTTATATAAGTATTTCGGTAGGTATTTTTGCTCATTGTCCAAATGAGAAAAAATTCAAAAGTACTTGAAAATACTTTATCACATTTCTCACTCATGCTAAAATACTTAATCATGATCAATTTGATCAAATGTGCCTTCACTCATGGTCATCAATTACTCATGTATTTCAAAATAAAAAATTCAAAAGACATAAAAGTATAGCAAAGCTGGTGTCTATCTATAGAGATCTCAAGAAAATATAATCGTTAGATATTTTTTTTAATTGTTTTTACTTTGTAGGTTTTTAGATATTTTAGTTAGAGTATTGAACATCTTTTAATAAAAATCTAATGACTAAATTTGGAAATAAAACTCCACTACTTAATAAACTCACTGATTTATTGATTTATTTTATTTATTTTTCTTTTTTTTTTCTTTTTGGTGTCCACCCCCACCCTTCACTTATATAATAGAGATACTTGGGTAGTTATTAAATGTTTTATTATTGTATTATTCATCAATTACGTTTAAATAACTATATATATTATGCATTGGATGTCATCTTTCTTTTCAATGGTTTCTGATGACGATTCATGTTAGCCGATTCCTAATCATTTTGGGAATAAGGTTCCATTGTTGTTGTTGTAACACAGTTTGGAATGAAGGAAGTGTTTTTCTGTTTGCTTCTCGCGTATGTGGTCTCTCAAAGGCTGTAGTTAACCTTTTTTCCCTTCTCTCTGGTTCTGCAGTCATTGAATTGTGCTTGTTCGTCTAAACAGCTGCTCATTAAAGTTTGAGCTATAGGCATTCTTTTTGTTGGGGTAGGATATTGCCTTATGAAGTATGCTTCTAATTGATCTGTTTTGAGTTTGGTGCTTGTATTGTAACACTCGAAAGTTCAGCAGCTTAAATTATTGAACAGGATTGTTACAGTAAAAGATGATGGAACTGTGGAGTTTGGAGTTCCAGTGGATGTTGAACCTCACACTTTCGATGGTAGAACAGCTGATCTGTATACTGAATGTGCTGATGAGGAATCGCTTGATACGACCGACCTTCAGTACATTCCACCACTTCAAATTGTAATGCTCATTGTTGGCACTCGAGGAGATGTGCAGCCTTTTATTGCAATTGGGAAGAAGTTGCAGGTCAGACTCACGTCTCATCAGTCTCTGCTCTATGCTTCTTGTCAGTACCGCTTCTTACTTTGAGTTCCCTACTTAGATGAGTGCCTACATTTGTTTGCAAGTTCTAATTATATATTGGACAACCATGCTAAGTGCTAACAACATGCTAATTGATGGAGTATATCTAGGTAGGAGAATTAGAACTAGAGTGCTAAAACACTTGAAATCGGATATAAACTATAACGGCTTGGTCTTAGGCTAGGCTTTCTTAATTGATTTTGAAGTTAGTGCTCCTCTGGATGGATAACAAATTCAATAGTTATTATGCATTCATAAAAAATTGTGAGGGTTTGACATGTTATCTTTCTTTACCATTGTCATTTTTTTTTTCAATTGTAGTTAACTCAAGTTCATCGGATTCCTTGACCAAATTTTCTTCTCGAATATTAAGTGCTCTCATTTTCCCTTATTAAATTGACTTATTATGCTGATGCAAAATCTACTAGTAGATCAAACTGTTACAGCCTTATCTTTTCAACTTAAGAGGTTTTAAGTTTAGATAAAGAGTAATACGCTCCAGTGATGGCCAAAAGTGGGGGGAGGTCTTAGACTTTCATCTTTATGTGTTAAGTAGAAGGATAAGAAGAGAACATGATAAATGAAGGTGAGGGAAGAACTAGGAAACAAAAATAAGATAATGAGAAACAAGCTAACAAAAATAAGAGGTTAAAGATTGATCACATATAAACCATATACTCCCTCCATTTCATGTTGTTCTTCCCTTTTAGGCTCTTACTGTAGCTTCAAATAGGAGGCTCCAACAAGAAGAACAAAGTAGGGAGGAAGGGAAATAATCATTACGAAATACAGGGTAAAGAAATTAAGGAAGAATTTTATGGAATGATCTAAGATGCAAAGAGGAAGAGGGTCAAAGGAACGCAGGGAGCTTTTTTGGGAAATTAATGTTTATAAATTCACATTGCATTCTTTCAAAGAATGATGGTAGGTAATAGATGATTAACACACACAGTTTTCATATAGCACACAAACTTTTTGGTCTTTCTAAAGAAGTACTACTATATATTGCTAGCTTATATACATCTGTGCTGAAGGGCAATAGAGTATTATTTTATTGGGGAATTTTTGTGTGTTTCAAATTTATCAGTTGAGTTCCACGTCTTTGGGCCTCCTTTTCCATTTCCCTTGTAAAAGGGGTGGGGAAGGTTAGCATCAACATTTTTTTGAATTCAAGGGGGTATGTGAATTAGCAATGATAACACACATGTGGGCTAATCAAATAAACTGAATTTATCAAAAACTACATAAAAAATTGAAAAAGATTTTTTCCCACCTTCTCAATTTTGGATTTTGATTAGAATATCCAGTTTTATCAAATACTGAATCACTTTATTCAACTTTTATGTGAAGTATAATAGAATTAGACAAATCAATGTCACTTTTTTTTAAACAAAATAGTTGCTAATGCTGATTTTCTTTTCATTTGTTGCGCAGTCTAAACTTAAAAATTAACAATGTCCAAACAAGATTGTTTGATAAGGAAAAACTTATTCCTATTTCTGTCCTATTATGTACTACAATCGGCTTAACGCCAGTGATAATATTAACCTTTTTTTATTAGGCCATTATCTGCATATATCTATCAATATTGAATTTTTTAGCTATAAAAAATTAAGCTGCGTGTATTTTTTTGTTCGTTAAACTTAGAATCTCAGAGGTCAACGATTTTGAAAACTTTTCGAGGGTATTTGGAAGAGTATATATACTCCTCTGCTCCTCAAAGATCTTCATATTTTTTGCTTTCATCTGTTATTAAGTTTTTCCTATGTTTACTATAGTACTAATTTGGTATACTCTTTCCTTTTCCACCACCTCGCTTGCTCCTATCACATATTCCCTCCGTCCCATATGAGATGATACACTTCTTATATTCGCCCGTTCCACATTAGTTGATACACATTTATGAATGGCATGTGAATACAATACAAATATAATTTTTCATTGTAATGGGCCCCACATATAATTATTTTATGTACTAAATGATTCACTTTTGTCAATACAAGCATGTCCCACATATGCCCCACCATGTACTAAAACAAATACCATTAATCAACTACTCTCAATAAAATAAGTTAGTCAAATAACACTCCTAGAACTCTGTACCAGCCAAACTGTATCATCTAATATGGGACGGCGGGAGTACTTTCTTACAACACATTCTATTTATTCCTCCGTCCCAATAAGTGCTACATTTTGACCAACATTGTGAAAGCTTTTTGGTCAAAATGTGCACTTATTTTGGGACGGAGGGAGTATTAAAAAGAAAAGAGGATTGACTTGTATATTTTCCCTCCTTGTCTTGGTTATGTTGCTTCAATAAATAGAGGAACGAAGGAGAGGATCTTGTTGGATCCATGTCAATTAACATAATGCTAAGTTTTATAATTTTTAACAATACTAAAAGCTATCAATGGACAGAGATGTGAATTTAAGCCTCTCCAAAAGAAAATGTAAAGAACAAATTATGAGAGGGTTGACAACATTGCAATACAAAGCTAGTTCTCTTATAAGATTGGTGCATGTTGTATTATAGAAGATGGTCCAAGTCACTCCATGTTTCATTAGCATGGAATCAAACTCTCGGTTCTAATATGTTACAACCGTGAACTGTTTTGTAATGGATTTTGAACTTGCCATTGTACGACATGCAGTTTGCATAACCCCGTGATAAAAATAGTTGTCATCTGTCTGCATGAGGATCATTGATATCCTCTCAGATTTTTTATAGCCATCCCAATGTCTTATGCTTTCTGCCCTTTTTGAGATTTTGCTTTGCGGACATGTTATATGGCTGTTTGCTTTCCTTTCTTTATGCCTATTAATCTGCGGTTATCAGTAAAAAGCAACCTTTTCCATTCTATTTGACTAAGTTAAGATTCTGTTGCAGGATTATGGACATCGTGTTAGACTGGCAACTCATGCTAACTTCAAGGAGTTTGTTTTGACTTCCGGACTGGAGTTCTTTCCTTTAGGCGGTGACCCAAAGGTTCTTGCTGGATGTATGTAACCAAACAGTTCTGCTTCCTCTTTCCTTCCAAATTATATAGTCCTTACCCCCTCTTCCCCCACCCCACCCTTTGCTATCTCGGTCGTGGTTTGTTTTCTTTAGTTTACATGAGTGCATGCCTATTATGAATGGATCTATCTGTAGTTTAATTCTTACTGCTCCTAGAACCCTCTTTCTCTCTCCTCATCTTTCTTCCTTTCCATTCCCTTGTATAAGTAGTGTCTATTGGAGCCTTGCCACAGAGGAAAGGACAGGCAGATGCAAACATATCACCATCAAGAGGTTGCTGTCACGAACTTTGCTGAGAAGTCAGCTTCTTTGCTACTACAAGCTACTGTAATAGACTGGCTTAGGAGGGCAGGGGTACTTTAGTAATACAAAATAATTATGATGTTAGCTTGGGGAGCAAGACAAAGTAGACTATATATACATGAGATTAGGAAGAGAAAAGTATGAAAAATATTGACAAGTTTCTCTTAGTTTTACTTAGTTTTCGTTTAGATTTTGGGAGTGTGACCAAGTCACTCGAATACTTGACAATCTACCTTAACCTTTTGTATTTTCCATTTTATCAATCTAAAACTCCATTTTCATCATCTTCATTATATCAGTCTATTACAGGCTTACAGCTACTCATAGAGGAAGAGAGGGGTGGGAGGTGGGGAGTATCTTGAATCTTTATCGGCAGCCATGGGATGGTGGGCTGCAGCGGGTAGTCATGTACAGATAGCACACGACAATTAGTGGTAATACATGTAGGGCCATGGAGTAATATGGTGGTAATATGGGATCACTGGTGCCTATCTTGGTGGTGGTGGCAGAATGATGGTGATGGTTGGAACATAAGGTTAAAATACGGAGAGAGACAAGGAGATTGTTTTCCTACTGTGTTTATGTTTACAATTTCCTGTATGTGACAGTATTTATTAGTCTTTTAGATCAGCTTCCATTTCGATTTCAACACAGTAAAAATCTGTCACTTAAACTTATTGATCTTACCCTCTTATGATCCCTCAAATAAGGCTTCCCCTTATGTATGATTGGTTTATTTGCAAGATACTATACCTAATATCCTTTAGCCATCTCAATATCTGTCCTTCCACTTCTTTTCATCTAGGCGTTCATTATGTGGGCTCCTTGTAAGCCTATTAGCATCAAGTGCTAAGCATTTGCTTTGATTTCCACTGTTGCGTGACTCTTTTTCTGGAAGCTTCTATGGTCTGCTGTTTATTTGGTTCTGATGTAGGGTTGAAAGGTTGGTTTTTAAAGAAAGAACATGTTTGGAAGATGAATGTGGCAATGATGAGTGTGTTGAGATCGGTCTACGCGATAGATAGAACTCACAATGAGAGATCTGTAGAAGGTCGGAGTGGCAGTAATCGGGGATAAGATGCCCATCACAACTTCTAGTGGCTTCCTTTTAAAATGGAGAGCTTGAAGAAAGAAGGTTTAAAAAGAAGTGAACAGATACCAGAGATAAGCTCGATGGAAGAGGGTAAAAGGCATCAAAGAATTGGATCTTTGCTATAGCATTGCTATTATGGTAGCTATGATTTATGTGAGCTACTCATGAGAATGACATCTTGGTCCATGTAGATGTAGCAGGTCCTACATTTTGGGATAAGACGTTGTTATTGGTGTTTAATTTTTGTCGTATATTTTAGAAATTCCTTTATGTTTATGGCTTTTAATTTTTCTATCTCAATCCCATTTGACATTGCTGTAAGACTTCTAGCAACATGCATTTTGATACGGTTGATGTCTATGGCCTAGAAGCCATTGTTATTTTGAGCATCCAAGATGATGAACTATGGTTGTGTTCAATAGTTGAATTAAAGCTAGAGCTTGCTCTTTAAGTGTAGTTCAAATAATATGTCATGTTTGCTTCTTGTGGGATGTGTTTGTCCTCAGCTTGTTTACGTATTTGATTCAAGCTTACAAACTTTTTTTCATATATATTTTGGAATAGACTTTAGCTTACTTGCTTCAGCAATTTACTTTAGATAGTTATGATTGTTTAGAATCTTGTGCATAAGAGCACATATCAAATTAAAATGAACGATTCGTAAATGAAGCTAATATTTGACTTGCAATATATCTAACAGATTCAAATGTTTTGTTCGAACACTATATTTCTTTTATGTAAAACATAATCAACTTTTGCATGAAATGATTGTCCTAGTTGTTCATGAATTTGAATGAACGATCATTTATATGTTCATTTTTAAGCTCACCTACTATACCAGCTGTAGATAATATTTAGAAACGCAGTTCAGTTATTATTGCCATAGGGTTTGAGGTTATCTTTCACTCTCTTTTATTTGGATTGTTTTTTTTTATAGGGGGGGGGGGGGGTTGCTGTTAACATCTTCTCTCATGTTTTGTGATTTTCCACTTTTTTGCTGTTTGTTGGTGTTGGTTATGTGGGAGAAGGGGACTGTAGAGGATTGGCTTTGGGAGAATGACTCATGAATGAAGAAGGTCCATTGAACTTTATGTGTCTGAGATCAGGGGGCTAAATTAAGCTGAACTGCTGAAGAGAAAGCATTCCTTTTCTGTTGGAGGATGTAATTGAGAAGAAAAATGCAGATGCCATTGAACATCCTCGGTAACGCTCGCGATAGCACTGTAGTGGCTTGTATTAGTGGATGAAACGGAATGTGGCTAACGGGGCGTGATTTCTTTTTTTCGCCCCCTGAATTTACAGTAATGGATTTTTAACCTCATATATGCAATTCCCAAGTTAATGAAGTATTCTTACAATATAATATAACAAAACTTATCTTTTGTTTGGGTTATATATATGGTGAATGTACAAATACGCCGTTAGGCGTTATGTAATGGCATTTTGCGGAATTGCAAGTTCAAAACCTGTTACATAATGACCATTATTAACGAGTATTCTATGGTTGTTAATTGTAATACACGAATGTATCAGCAATTATCTTATTCTAGTCTTTTCCTTTTTGTTTGCTTCTAACATGTTTTTCTATCGTCATGGTTTCTTAGAGTTTGCTGATTTGTCTGTGCAGACATGGTTAAAAATAAAGGTTTCTTGCCTTCTGGGCCTTCAGAGATACCTATTCAGCGTAATCAGATGAAAGAAATTATATACTCGTTACTCCCAGCTTGTAGAGATCCTGACATGGATTCTAATGTTCCATTCAAAGCAGATGCCATCATAGCCAATCCTCCAGCTTATGGTGAGAATGCTTATCTATGTTAAACTCTTCCTATTATTTTGGTGGTTCAGCTTTATTCTTCCTGTTCGGAATCACAAGTCCAGGTTCAGCCACAAATACAAATTCCCTGTGTCTATATCTTTGCAGACGTATGTATTACGTTTCTGGAATGTATTCGATATTATAAGATCATCTTGTTCCCATTCCAGATCAGAAGGATTCTGATTTGAATGCTCTCTTATACCATGGAAGAGAGCTAAAAGGATATCCATTTATTGAATTTTCATTTTAGGGGCTATCTTTTAGCCTTACAGTTTTGACAGCAGAAGCAGTGTGAGTGCTTGTGTACTTTTTTCTATTGCTACTTATGTCAACATTAGCTCAAGTCGTGCATGTTGTGTTTCTTTTAAGCATCTACAATACACAATTTTGTCTAGTTGGAATGTAGGATAGAATTTTGTTAGGCATTGACGAAAACGTCATTTTACTAAAGAGAATACTTCCTTTTCCAAAACTTCCCATCATATTGGGATTCTGAATAGCAGTGTCCATTCTTTAATCATTTTCTGGATACATTCACCATTTCACCGTTATGAGTAAAGTATGGCCTTAATATGCGTTTCTTTGTTTCCTAATCCTTTGAAGACCTAATTCTTCTAGCTAACGACATCATGCTATTTGCAGGGCATACACATGTTGCTGAGGCACTAAAAATACCAGTTCATATATTTTTCACTATGCCCTGGACGTAAGTCTTGTTTAATAATAGATCGATGACCTTTATCGGTGGTTTTTAGAGTTTCCGTGCATGCATGTCTTCATCATCGTAGCATTTATTAAATTATTACTCTACATATACCTCAAATCATTTAATTAAGTTTTCTTTTTCTTTTTGGTAAAATACTAGGCCGACTAGTGAATTTCCACATCCTCTATCACGTGTCAAACAACCTGCTGGATATAGAGTGCGTGAGTCAATTCTTGCATCTCAAGTCACCTTGTAGTATGAACTTTTTAATGTTTCATTGGTGAATGTTACTGCGCAGATAGTTATTTTTGTCCTTTTTTTTCAGCTATCATATCAAATTGTTGACTCTCTAATCTGGTTGGGAATAAGAGACATGATTAATGATGTCAGAAAGAAGAAGCTGAAGCTGCGTCCTGTAACATACTTGAGTGGCTCACAAGGATCGGAGTCCGATATTCCACATGGATATATATGGAGCCCTCATCTTGTTCCTAAACCTAAAGGTTATACTGCTTAAAGCTTTTTGCTATGTTTTTTGCAGCTCAGAACTTGAGCAAGTGTAAGAAATCTATTTATGCTATTTTAGCCATCGAGCAAGTGCATTAATATTTTTGTTAAGGGAATACTATTTTCTTTTTCTGCCTCTCCCGCCTTGTGATTGAGTTACCATGTTAGCTTCATCGTAGTAGTTTCTTACACTAGTTTGCATTTTAAACGTGATGAATCATTCTGTAGTAGTGAAAAACAGAGGATTATAGAAGTTTCAAATTATACCAGAGATTATTTAGGGAAATGAAGGTATTCACTAGCTCCTTTTGTTTCTTTTGAGGGCATGAGGAGTGGAGACTAGAGGGCTGTTTTCAAGCATGAAAAGGTTCTTGTAGACTGTATTATAGTCAGGGGCAAGGTTTTATCTTTCTCTGTTTTGCTTAGAAGTATTCTGTCTTTCTTTGTCGAAGGAAATTCTTACGTTTTATTAGAGGAAGTTGTTATTTCTGTGATTTAGTGACTTTGTTGCTTCAATTTTTTTCTATTTGAATAAAAGAAGTTTTGTTTGTGTCTCTAATTTGTATGCCGTGGGAGAACCTTCATTTGTCCTCGGCTCCTTGCCATCTCCTTTTTCCTATCGATACTTCAGTTTCTAATTCTAATCTCCTGACAATACTGGTTGGAGGTTGGAATGATCGGAGTTTAAAAGAAGATGATGAACACCAAAAATGACCTGGACGAAGGGGTAAGAAGTGCTTGCAACAATCAGGTCTTCTGGGTGATAGTGCACTTGGTAGAACACAGTGGTAATTGAAGAAGAATTCACGTGAAAGACTCATTGGGATGACATCTTGGTCCGTGTAGTGAGCAATTGATTTGGTTTAGATTAGAGCTCCAATAGTGTTGTTGCTCTATATTTAGTCCATCCAAGTTGTGTTGCTAAGACCTGAAAAATGTGATTGTTGCTTTTGTGCCCTTTTTACCATGTTTCTCCCGTGGTATACTAACCAGAGTTTATATGTGTGAATGCTATAGAGCATATGGAAATACCTACTTAGTTATTGCAATTGCAATATCAAAGATTTTTGGAGCGTATTAGCTCTTAGTAATAATACCTGACTTCTTCCTTTGGTTATGTAATTGGTGAAAGTAGAAGCTTGAGATTACTGATAAAATAGACAATTGAGTTGGGAAGTCTCTTTGTGTCATCGTTTATGAGTTATGTTTAGACATGACAAACTGGTTTTGGATGCTTACCACAATGTAGTATATTGTGGGAAAAAGAACTCTGGGGATTGAGATTGCTCAAGCAAGATGCATCTCAGGTCATAACGGGATATTTTTTTGATTGGCTTATATTCATTCTCAGGTTAACTCGAGTCAATTTTGGTTCTAGTCAAATGAAGCTATCCTATCATGGGTACAATTCCATTAATTTGTACCAAACAATTAGTTACGTGTTGATCTTGCTAGTTCATTTTTGCTTGATTATTGGTGGTTATATATGCTTTTAGATTTCTTATTTACAGCTCTAAAATGCATTAGTGAGGATCAGCAAAACTTATACCTTCTAATATCTAAAGATTCATTCTGCTTTCTCATTTTTTGATGTATTGCAAATTTACTTTTCATGTTTTGTGCTTGCAGATTGGGGAAACAAGGTTGATGTGGTTGGTTTTTGCTTTCTTGACCTTGCATCGAACTATGAACCTCCCCAGGCCCTTGTAGATTGGCTTAATGCTGGTCCTAAACCTATTTATGTTGGTTTTGGCAGCCTTGTAAGTCCATATCGCTTAATATTTTGTTCCCAGAAATTCTTTAATGGTATTGTAAATTTCTTATCTTGATTATTCATTGCCAAATTGTATGTGGACCGTTAGAATTCTCCTTATAACATCTTTCTATCATCCAGTAAAATATTTAAAAACAATTGGCTAATTCTCCGTTTAAAATTTTAAATGGACTTACAGAATTTCCATCTCTTTCTTGTACCAATCTTTTGGAATAATTAGAGAAGGGTTGATGGCCGGTGATTTGTTTTGGTCTTTGGTGGAGGCTGATTGGCTGTGATGGAGGGTGGTTGGATTGATGGAATCTTAGAAACGGTAGTGCGTTAGGAACTTGATTTAATTGAACTCACTTCAATGGCTTTTCAGATGACATAAGTTTGCCTGTAAATGGACATTGGGGAAGAGTATGATGTCACTGCCGGCGGGGCAAATGGTGTCATTCACGGGCTCATTGCCGGACCTCTCTAAAAATGTTTTTTAGAGTATGTCGTAATATAGAAACAATCATATCTGAAAGTTGTCGGAAGGATAACGATAAATGACATAATATACCAATAGTAATCTGTGGCTTCAGTTACGCATTTTGACACAGGTGGTGTATAATTGTTGACAATCTAAGTACGATTGGTCTTGCAAATGTAAATGGGTAAAGGAACGCTGATAGAAAACAACAAATCTGAAAATTCTGAAACGTGTATGGTTAGGAAACATCGAATATAAATCCAATTTAAATAATAAAAAAATATAGAAATCCAGTCCAATTATACAAGAACACGAGCATCATGACAGGAATCTTTCTTTTCCATGATTCTATAAATGAATCGAGCAAGTGAGAAGAAAAAGAGGAAGCTTTAACAGTATTCCGGGGAAATGAAAAAAGAAAACAACAAAACGAGAGCAAAGAAGGGGATATAACCATTCAGGCAATTGGAAGTGAAAGAATAGAGTTCAGAGGATAACAAACGAGAAGGAGCAGAGGAAGAGTTTCCCTAGTACAATCAGATTGCTAAATTCCTTGTCTCCATTCTTTATCTTTTTTCCCCCCCGAAAAACTCTGGATAAATATGGAGAGTTTCCGAGTGGATTATCTCACTTATTGTCAATTGGTCTTCAATGGGACTTTGTTAGGTGGGTTTATGTTTGTTTTGTCCCTTTCCCTAGCAAATTTTAGTAAGCTGACTGATCAGTTTGGCTTTTACACCTTTAGTGATCCCATTTGTCAGCCAATATGGGCTTCTCAATGCTGTCCCTCAAGGTTTGTTGACAATAATTCTTGCCTCCTCCATGATTATGCTTTGAAGGGATTATAGTGGTTCACACATAAGGGGAGAGTTATGAAGTGTAAAGACTGATACATCAATCTTAGAGATAGAAAATTTTGGCCCATCTCACCTCCTCTAGAAATTGTTTTGCAGAAGACAGACTCTATGATGAAAAATCATTCCCTTCCTACTTTTATACTTTCCTTGTGAGAGGAGATATATCTTCCATTTCTGAGATGGAAGCATTGTACGCTGAGACTTGTTAGGTGCATGTTTTAGCTGGTTCCAATTAGTGTTCTCACATGAATTATAAGCCTACAAACTCTAATGCATTTACGCAGTAAACTACTGTAGCTATCATTAGTTAGTGAGCTTTACGATGGAACCTTTTGGGGCTTTATGCAGTGGGGTTGCTCTAGTTTTTCCTCCATTCGTAACATAATTTTTTTGGTGCGTTCTTGTCTCTTGTTTTTCCTTTCATTTTATGAAGCTGGAATATGGGAACAGGGAATGAACACTCTGATGAAAGATGTACGTCTTTTTTGATAAATTTTTGGTGGGCCTGTGGCATTGGGTAGTATGAGAGTGGAGGTGGTGAAGGTTAAACTATTACTCTATTAGTTTCTCGGGAAAAAATTGTTTGTGTAAGGGTGTGTGCTGTGTGCTCCTCACCTTATCTTGAACTTATCTGATCTCACTTATTTTATCTGAATGTATAAGTTATCCTAACTCTTTGAACTTATCTTAGCTTATTGGAACTTGTAGATGTTGTTTCAGGTCATTTTATAAAGGTGTTAGAACTTCTAGAAGCTTATTTGAACTAATCTGAACTTCTTAGAACTTGTTGGAACTTTTTGAAACTTATTTGAACTTATTCAACTGAAACTTGTTATTTTAAGGTGAAGAGAACACGCCCTAAATATTGAGGTTCATCCTGAGGCCCCGACGATGAACAATCAACATCAACCTCTTCTGCTTAAAGCCGTTCTAATATGTTATTTTTTTGCATAGCATTGGTACTTGATGCTGACTGTTTCTATATTTTGCCAGCCTGTTCAAGAGCCACAGAGAATGACTCAAATAATTGTTGAAGCGTTAGAAATTACTGAACAGAGGGGCATCATTAACAAAGGCTGGGGTGGTCTGGGTGAATGTGAGTTGTTTATCTCTTCTGTCCATCTGTAGGCCTGTGCTTTAGAATTTAGAATTGATCTTTCATTTTTATCCCTTTTTACAATCTTTTGTTTGAATGCTGAGGAAGTTGTATTATGACATGTTCTTTCATCAGTGGCTGAACCTAAGGAATCTATATACCTACTGGACAACTGTCCACATGATTGGCTGTTTCCACATTGTGCGGCTGTGGTATGCCTTAAAATTCTGTTTTACTTTTCCATCTTTGTGATATCTAGGTTCCATTGGGTAATCAAGATAAGGATGCTTTAAAATTTTGGTGCATGCATAGTCAAAAAATCTGCAGCAATATGTGCTCCAAGTTTGCACCCACGAACTTGGTTTCCTTGAGATCAATCATAATTTATTTAATGTTTGTTATGTGCACTTAGGTACACCATGGTGGTGCCGGGACAACGGCTGCAGGTCTTAAAGCTGCGGTAATGGTTTTGTGTTTATTGCTTTCTTTATACTTGCAAATATTATGCCATTGAACTAGTATTAATATCTATGTTTCTTTGTGTAGTGCCCTACAAGTATTGTACCATTCTTTGGGGACCAACCTTTTTGGGGTGAACGTGTGCATGCTAGAGGCGTAGGTCCTCCACCAATTCCAGTTGATGAATTCTCACTGGACAAGTTGGTTGAGGCCATAAAATACATGCTGGATCCACAGGTATATGAGATTATATTAGTTTTTAGTTTTCTTGTTGCGTTGAGATGGTAGCTGTTTGATCAAAGTTTTCTCTGCAATCTGCCATTTTGGTTCTAAGGTTGCCCTTTCTAATTACTTGCTAACTGATGTTATGGAGAGGATACTGTGTGAAGGCCTGAGCTGCATTATCTACGAGAGGATGCATATAAAATTGTCTTGTTAGTTAATAATGCACCGCTGTCTTCTATCCCAAACTATTTACAAACCCAATGACCTTGTTGAACCGATGAAGACCCTCTTTTTTCGGCCCTGGTACCGTAAGTTCATAGATACAGATTCACTCTTCCAAATTATGTATTGTCAAGCTATATAGTAAAAACCAATTCAAAAAATGTAAGCTTGCATGTATCAACTTAAATCAACATGCAACTCTACCATACAAAAGGCTTGTCTCAAGCTTTAAGTTCAGTCAGAATTAGATACAGCTTTATATTTAGGGAGTCAAAATGTAACACGTGTACTGCAAGTAAAACTGCATGTAGGTAATAACTATGCAAATATTTGTTTTCTGATAAGCATTTGATTAGGCTATGTATATTGCTTAGCGGTGTATACTTAGAAATCTTAGTTGTCACACTTGTAGATTGGCTATATATCCAGATTGATAAAGACTCCCTAATTCAGGGAATATTTATAAGCTATCATGGTAACAGCCCAAAGTCATCCCACCTAGCAATCCCCCGCCCCCCTGCCGCAGTTTTTCAAGCTGACTGTTGTACCCCACCCCACACTGCCGCTGCTCCTTCCCAGTCACTGCTGCAGGTTTTGAAGCATTTTCAATTTTCTTCTCTTTTCCGCTGCCTTCCCCTCCTACCATGGCCGATCACCGCTCCTCCTTCACCTCCCTTTTCCTGCTCCCCAAAAACGTGAGGAGTATGTGAAATATTATTTACTTAATTTTTTATTCTTCAGCAGTTCCATTGTGCTCCTGGGCATAACTAAAGATTTTCAAGTCGCAGCCTGTGCCAAATGTGTTCTTGATCACAGTATTGGCACAACTTCAGGTCCCATCATCTGTGAGGCTAAATTAAAACAACTGCATTCCAGTATTTTGACATGGGTTAATGGCATGATCACCAAGGATCTTCTTTTCCGGTGTCCCAAGCCTACTGAAAAGGCATGGTTTCGCATAATTTTTTTTCCACGACAACAGAAGTGCTCGTGCTGAAACGAGTTAACCATACCTACTTGGAGAACTTCTCTACTACTATCATGCCCTTACTTCATCCTCCCATGGCAATAATTGTTTGGGACAAACGTCATAACTGTAAAAAACAACAACCTTGGAGGTAAACGAGGCCGTAAGAACACCCCTTGTGCCTCATCCTTTCCACAGTCTTTGTTGGCCAGCGCAATAATCTTCGGGGGAGGGTTGGTACAGCACCATTGCCACCATGGTAAAGGGCCTAAAGGCTGTCACTACCCCCCCCCCCTTCTTCCTTCTATAGGCAGGATCACCAATTCGGGCTTGGTAGGCCCTTCCTCTCGCACACAACAGGCCTCCTTCACTTTGTGTCTTGATGCCAAAACTTTGTGGTGCCTTCCCAGTTGCCACTACAACATACGACACTTGAACGATAGTCGTTATATGGACATAGGCAATCATTCTACGTGGTCTTTCACTTGAGCGAATTTCTTACCTTTTTAGTTGGAGTACTCTACCTTCTTATATAGGAAGTAGTAGTCCTTTTATTGGAAATGGCATGACACACCTTAACCCGACAGGACTCCTATCCCGTGTCCTCCATATCCTCAAATAATTAAAAACTTCGCTTCAGTTTGATAGTTCACTAATGTGTAAACAGTACACTACTTTCTATTTCCTACTCTCCTTGTGATGTTTTTGCATGAGATAAAAGAGTCATCCCATACCAATTAACAATTAATGGTGCCATATACGCATTGCCCTTTTATTGATATGTGTATTGCAGCTTTTTTGAAATAAATCCCTGGAGTGCCTTTCCCGAGTTTGACAAAGATGAGATAGCCTATGTACTTGGAACGGCTATTGAATCACGATTCCACATAAGAATTCAGTAACCTTCCAAAGAGCTTCTGCTTATTAGCCCTCTTGGTTTTTAACTTTCATGCGTCCATTGATTACGGCCTTTAAGACCTTTTGGCGATTCCGTATAGTAAAGCAACCTTTTAATTGTTCTAGAATATAACAACCTTTATGCGCCATTAACTTTGAGTAGGATAAAATGAAATTTTACTTAAAAAATTGGTAATTTCTTTTATTTTGTAAGTTCTATGCAACCTTCGTAGCAACCTTTTGACTAATTATTATGAGGCAAATGTTCAAGTTTACCTCTTGTAAGTACTAATATCATTTTATCCAACTCAAAATTAATGAGGGTATAAAGGTTGATATGTTCAAGAATTATCAAAAGGTTGCTTTATTATTTGCGAATCGCCAAAATGAAGCAATTATTCCAATAGCAAATACTACTTTCCTCTATTTCCTTAACCCTCTTGGTTCATCTCTTATACTATTCACATACCATATTATTCATTAGTATATAAAAATAAATATCATCATGTAAGATGATCTTGAACTTGCTTCAATATATATTTTCAACATATAAAGTTTTCATAATTTTTACGGATGTATAATTAGTGGTCAAAGTTGCCACAAGCGTGTACGTCCAATTGTTGCAATACTTACAAGCGCTGTGTGAAGCAAGCTTCAGCTTATATTACAGAGGAATAAACACCTAAGGGAAGTTTATAGGAAGCTTTAGTATATGTAGGGGCGTTGTGGAAGTTTATATTTTTCATCCCAAGTACATTACAATGTATTACAGCGCTCAAGTAGGAGCCACATATGATTAAGTTCTACATCTACATTTGAAAGAGTAACCTCTCTTCCGTTCCAACAGTTGTTTCAGAGCAAAGTTGCAGCACAAAAAAAAATAAGAAAGAAAAAGTAAAGAGAAAGAGGGAGAGATAATGGCATCATCAAGTACTACCACAACCATAGATTGCCTTAATTCTATGGTGAAATTCACAAGCACTGGAAGCTGCAAATGAAAGTTATTTTCAGATATTATGATGTATAGGAGATTACTGAACATGACAAAGGAGAAGAGGAGGCAAACATGATGGAGGCACAAAAGAAGGAATTTAATAAAACTTGAATCAATTTTTTATGTTTTATCAATGGTACTATGGATGGACAAAGTATGTTTGAGAAAAGAGGGGCAGCAAAAATTTCTCTAGGTAATAGGCAAGCATGATGGAGGCACAAAAGAAAGAACCAAATAAACACAAATTAAAGGCTCTAAGTTTCATCCATTGTGCTATAAATGGACAAAGCATGTTTCAGAAAGAAGGAGCAACAAAGACATCTCATGAAGTCTGGGTCGCTGAGATATTTTACAAGATTTTTGCTAGGTAGTATTGGCATAGAGGATGTTAAATTTTCATCATTTGAAATCTTCAAATATCTGAAAATGAAGCCTTCGGAAATTGCATCCGAGCATGTTGATCATGGTAATTTTTTACAAAACAATATGAAAGAACTCGGTAATTGGTAGTTCCAAAAATTCTTTAATCCATGACATCTAATTATGAGACACTAGTATGTAGGTTGAATGAGCATAGCACCAAAGAAGATCTTTCTTCAGATGAATGGTACCCTTGTGGACATGAAAAGCAAGCATTGCGAGCTAGAACACCTTTCTAAAGACAAGCAAATGCACCGGATCAAGAGGTAGAGTTGGAGAAAGATCCAGCGGAGAATGGTGCCATCGTGAATAAAATGGTGGTCGATGATTAAGAATATATATAGGTCTTGGTCGTGGTTGTTGATGTGTTTGATCCAACAACTTGTAATCAAATCGGAGTTCCTAAGCGCAAAGCCTCATTGACCCTTCATTCCTTGCTAGATCTCTTTTCCAACCTTTGTGCCCTACAGAACCCTAATTGGGATGCCGCCATGACAGACATGTATAGTGCTTTGATAAGAACTGGTACTTAGGATTTGGTCCTTTGCGTGCTAATGCTAATGTTATTTGTTGCATGTGGTTGCGCATAAATGTAATTCTTATGGATTTTGTACTTGCTAGTGGATAATTGTTGGTTAGACTTTCAATTATGTGGTCAGGAATACTTGCTTACATGGATACATAGCAGAAACTCTATACGCAACAGCTTACCGGTTTCGCTTGTTTTGGTTGAATCCGTACTTCCAATACATGCATGCCTCCTTTGCAATTCCCTCTTATGGTCTAAAGCAATGACCTCTACTAGTACGGATAGGCAGTGCTTTCCTGCCTATCTTTTGAAGATTGGCTTCACCGTAGTAAGAGGGATGATCTTTGATCCTCAATGCCCGAGGGTAATACGGCTTTCCTTCTTTTGTATGTTTCGACATTGTGCTTACTGCTTCCTTCAATCACAGTCTCGTTTGCCATGAAATATTCGGGTCCTTTGAGCAATATTTTAATCGTCTCTAAAAGAGAAAAATGCTTTTCTCTTACCACAAGTATGCCGAGATGATGCTTGATTGTGTGAGATGAGAACTAGAGTACTCCCGTGGACACCAAGCAAAGCTTGAGGCAGTTTTTTTTTTATTTTTTATTTCGGACCCCACATTGTTCTGTAGTCTTACTCTGACATTAGTTATGTTGTTTAGCTAGTATGCATGTTCCATGGGAGCCCCGAATTCATACTATGAAGCGTACTTTTTGCTATGCTCAAGGCACTCTTTACTTTGTTCTCTGCTTATTACCGTCCCCTTGTACTGACATGCTTGCTTATTCTGATACTGACTGCGGTGTATGTCCCAATACTGCCACTTCGCATCTGGTTACTGTGTGCTCTTAGGGAATAATCTCCACTTCTAGTTGTCAAAGCCGCAATTAGTGCTTTCCCACTCTAGTGCTGCGGCTGACTAACAAATGTTTGGATCTCTCTTCTTGTGTTGCATTGCCCTATCAAACGGGCTTCTTTATTGTGATAATCTGAGTGAAAATATATTCAGCAATACGATAATTCCCTAATATAGGGATTGTTCCATAAACTAGTGCGATAACGGGGAGTGTGATAGTAGATAATATATGTGTAAGTATTTTTTGCTGAGTTAGTGTATGATTAAGTTATGTATATTCCTTAGCTGACTATACTTAGAAGTCTTAGTGATTCACACTTGCAAATTGGCTTTATATTTAGCGATATGATAATTCCCTAATTTGGTATTGTTCCACAAACAACGCGATAACGGGGTCTCTCAAATGTTATAACTGTTTTTTGGGGGGGAAGTTGCTGACTCAGGTGTTAATATAGTTTGTGGCATTTGATATAAACATTTTTCTATCGTTTGAGTTGATCGTGTGATGGAACTACTTATGGCAGGTGAAAGAGAGGGCACTTGAGCTTGCGAAGGCAATGGAAAATGAAGATGGGGTAACAGGAGCAGTGAAGGCTTTTTTTAAGCATCTTCCTCGCAAGAAGGCTGACCCTGATTCAACTAATGAGACGTCTAGTGCTTTCTCGTTAAGCCGATGCTTTGGTTGTGCTTGAGTCTCAGGTGACTTCCTTTTGTAAGTATGCTTACTTGTCCATGAAAGAATATTTTCCGATGCCATTCTTGAAGAGGGAAGAGAGAAGAGCAAGTGATGTGAGGATGTTGACAGTGCTTGTGTTATAAAAGCTTGGTAGATAAAATTTTAACGCTTTCTGTATATTTTATTTAGTTCTTCGTGATTCAATTTTTGTCAATGCAGTTCCTTGGCTTCTGCAACTGGTTTTTTGTCTTTCTTTTTTTTTTTTTTTTTGGGGGGGGGGGGTTTATAGAAATTTCTGTTTTTTTGTTGGGCCCGAAACAGTGATCTATGTTCAGTCTTGAAAATTTGGATACATATGAGCTAACTAGGAAATTTTCATGAGATTGTCGGCTCTAACAGGAAATCTTAATCTTTCGTAATACTGTAGTTTCTATCATAATTTTATGATTCAATGTCATGGTATTTTGCTGATTGGGCTGTCTGATTTGTCAAGATGGCTGTTCATTTGTGTTTACTGATATGATGAAACTAAAGCGGACTAAATGGTATCCGTTGCCATAATGGATTATTGTCCGTTTGATCATTTGAAATGGATTACTCAGTCGTTGAACTTAGTAGATTATCTAAGAGGTAATTGGACTTGCAACCTGTTCTCCTTTTGATTATCTTTTGCTTTTTCTCAGAAGAACTTTCACAAGCTCACGTGAATTTAGGAAACGTCCTGCTTTTAGGGAACAAGTTTGGTGAAAGCACTTGCCAAGTTCATAAAATTCATGTTTTAGGCTTACACAAAGTTTTCTGAATTACTTTAGAAAAGTAGATTTTTTAAGAGGCAAGATCCTTCATTGGAGTATTCTCTCATGGCACAATTTAAATCCTACGTGTTCTTTCCATTACACTTAAATGTTCTATTCATCTTATTTTTATGTTCTATTTGTCAATGTGCTTGTGTGTTCTTTTAGCATATTTGTTTCACATTTGCATGCTCTCTATAAGATGTCTCCGTGTTCTTCCAATATGAACACACAAGTGTGATGAAAACAATTTGTGACCAAGACCATGATGTGCATCATGCTCCTGGGTTTAAGATTCAACTGTTGCTTTTATGGTAATTGTGTGTTCCCATATTGATGGAGTAATTAAGGGTAGATTCTTATTGAATTTTCGAGTCAATCTTAAAAGCAACATTAGTCTTTCAATGGCCAAATACAACCTACGTATCAGGCTACCAAGCTTGCTCTCTAACCAAGCTTGGCTTGGCCTAGTGGTAAGGATTTGGCCCCATGACTTCAAGGTCATGAGATCAAATCCCACTAGGGAGTAGGGGCATTTGGGGGTGGGGATTCCCTTACCATTTCCCCCCTACTCCCAAATGTCGGGCCCCGCAAACATTAGATCAAGAAAGTGTACTAGTTGAGATCTGATCAGGGGTCCACCACATGACCTTCCTAAAAAAAAAGCTTGCTCTCTCTAGGTGATTATGCATGTCTTCGACTCTTCGTGCTTTTAAACTTGTCTAATTTTAAGGAATCTGCTATGAGTATTAGCTATTACTCCCTATGTCCTCGTAGTGAATTCCTTTTTCCACCCTGAGTATACAAACACATTATTAATTACCGAACCGAACCCAACAGCACTTACGCAAAGGTTTTACTGTTGGAAAACTTTTAGAGATTGAATGTTCTTCTAGAAATGTGATACACCCAGGTGGGGAATTTAACAGAATGGTGAGTTGTTGGTTACATTTTCTTCAATTTTCTTGGCCAGTCTATGTACATATGTTGATTTATTTGTTTTCCTTCACTCATGTACTAGTGTGGCTCATGGTGATAGCTGTAAGAGTTCCCTATATTGGTATAGAGTTGCCGTTAGGTTTGATTTATTTTGATATCCTCAATTATCCTTTTGCAATTGCTTTCAATGATGACTTTCCTCCAATTCTCTTGTGCTGTCCATTGAAGGACCTCCTTATTGTTAGTAGTTTTGCTTTCTTGGACTGCTTTCAGGGCTTTTGTGCAGTACACAAATTTGCTTAATCATTTCATAACAAAAGTTTACAACTTCAGATTTTTGTTTGTGTGTTTTCTCCCCGACTGAGTTTTCCATAAAAAGTTATCATTCTAGGGCAACAAATGATTTAGTAAAGCCAAAAGCACACAGGGTAGGCAGAAATTTTTATTTTTCATTTCTTAATGGGTTTGAAGTGCTTTTGTTCATAACAAAAAGGTAAGAGTTTTCAATTCCCTAATTAATTCCCCAAATAACTAGCTGAATAGGAAGAAGCAAATTAAAATGGGTGGTTGGAGATGTTCGTTGTGTGATGACAAATTGACTATGTGAAGCTGTTACTTGGTCACTCCTCCTTATGCAGAAGTCTGATTGTCCGACCTCCTTGATCCTCAGATTCCCAAGATAATTTTTTTAGATGAAGTAAATTTGACTTTAGAGCATTTTGCCAATTCTTAGTGACTTGATCTGGCAATGTTGAAACAACAGATTGTATTGACTTGATTTACAAACGCAGAAACAAATATTGTAGCCAAAAACCCTTGGTTTTCTAGTAACTTCTGTCGGATGGTCTGGGCTGGTCTGGTTGCCCACATTCATCGGATGTCGAATGCATGCACAACCTTTAATTTTGTATGTTCATCTCTATAAATTTATATTGACGCCAAAAAAAAATGTTAATGTTGCACTTGCAGTTGCGCATTCATCTCTAGTGGGAATACAATTTTCGCCGTTGCACTTGCGCCATCACTCAGTCCTTGTCAAACTGCTAATGTTGTGGGAATTTTTGAACTGTTCTCTCTCTTTATGACAAAGATAGTGAGTGAGTTAGAACACTGACAATTCGAAACCGCTGATTTCTCAAAGTAGAACCTATAGAGGAGTACCACGTGGACAATGACATACGGTGTAAACATGGGACTTTGCTTTAAAAGCTAAGGTGGTATAATAGGGACAATGTGCATGCATTCTATAGGCGGTGAACTGAGGAAGTTTTTGAATAATTGAAGTGGGGGTCCTTTGTTTCTACCCATAACTTGGAATTTATACTCACCAGCCCCTTCAACTAAGTTAATATTGGTCAGAGTTTGCAGGTTGCAGAACCCAGTTGCATGCAGATCAGTCACCCATAAGAAAGAGTTTTTACTGTTTGTTTGTTGAACATATTAGTCATTATTATTATCTCCTGGGAAGCTGTTTTTTTTCTTTCTATTAGGTCTATTTCCTATGTGCTTGTTTGGTTTATTTAAAAATATTGGAGAACTTATTTCAGAGTGCGTCTTCATCACTTTAAATTCAGATGAGCTAAGCAGTTTTAATAAGTTACAATGAGTTATTTAGATGAACCCTAATAAGCTTCAAACGCTTATGAAATTACTTTCAATTAGTTTATATTAGTTCCAATAAGTACATATAAGTCTACAATGATAAGGTGACTAGAATGCATTCTAAGAAACTAAATTTTGGAAAGTAGAAGTGGCATTATAGGTTAAGTTGTCCACGCTCGAAGTGACCTTGATCGCGAATTATTGCATTCCAAAACCTCGTACGATTATTTGATCATTTGAAATCGAAAGTGGGTTTGGTTGACAAATATATAATTCCTCCATCTTTTTAATAGTTACGTTGCAGTCCCTAGGGAATTTTAATATTTATAAGGTAGTGAATTTTAATATTTATAAGATAGTGAAGTATTTATTTATTTATGTTTTCTCATAATTGATCAAATAACTTTCTACCTTTCCTATTAAATGAAACTTTTAAGATCCCTTTTGTATGTTTAACAAAATGATTATGTAAAAGCCGAAAAGGTTATTCGGTCAAGAAGTTTGCGTATACAAGTCCTTAAGCAAGCGTAATCTATTTTGTGGGAAGTAGAACTTACTGGAGATATAAATGCTTTATTAATAAACAACTTAACAATCTTTACTTTTGAGAATTTCTTCTTCCTATGTTTTATTATGTACTTTTTTCGTTTCTTTTTATTTGTCTTATATTTCTTTTTTGTCCGGTTTTTCATTTGTCCTATATTTTCATCTTTCCTTATATAGGAAAATTATATCGCTTATTCTACCCATACTTTACCACTTTTTGGTTCCATATGTAACTTGCAATTTCTTCACACCTACTTTAATCACTACTACTCCCTCCGTAACGGATTATTTGCGACGATTAGACATTTTCTACTCATACTTTACGTCAAATCGTTGCAAGTAATGCGTTACCGAGGGACTATAATATAAGTGGGCTCCTTAATTGTTGTCTTCACCCACATGCCTATGACATCATCTTCCTTGACAGTTGGAGCTACAGTTAGAGAGTTTCAAGAGAGAGTTTTAGGGTGAAAACTCTCTAAATAAAAAAGCTCTTATTTGGCGCTTTTTCTTTAGAGGATTATGTAAGAGAGAGGTGTAAATTACTTTTTTCCATAACTATGATACTAATATACTTCCTCCGTTTCGCAATACTCGCAACGCTTCTTGTTTGCACACTATCCAATGCAATACTTTGAACTTTAATATCTCTAATTATTGATAAGTAAAAATTATAAAAAGTTGATATTATAATAGTATGTGTTAAGACGAATCAAATAAGACCCCACATGGCTATATTATTTCTTATACATTTAGGGGGAAATATAATATAAGATTGATGGATGAATAGTGGTTACTATGCTAATGTTGCGAGTATTGCGAAACGGAGGAAGTATTAATTAACATGTCTATAAATGTCATTGTATACAAACAAAGGACAATTAGCTTTTAGCAATCAGCTAAGCTTTATCAAACACATTTATGTTAAAACTTAGTCAATCTACAGTCAAATTTGCTGAACTAAAAGATAAAATTCCAAAATTTAATTCTAAACTTTATCTGCTAAATTTAAAACTTTATTTGAAAAAAAAAAAAGCGTGAAGAAGGAGCCTTTAAATGGAGAAGGAATTTCAGTGAACAATAAAGGTATTGATGTATGAGGGAGTAAGTCTTTTTTTACCAAGACATTACACTTCCAACCTCTCTTTATATTGGCTGTTGGAGATCATGTTCTGATATTATCTGAACTTCTGAACGGACTGAACCTCCCCTTCCGAAACAGCTACTCTGAAGCAGAAAAATACTAAAAAAACTCTTCCTCTCTCTTATTGGGCACCTATATCAATATATGTGTTGGGAATAGTTTATGTCCCAATATATATGGTCATTGCTTCCATACCATAACTATAGACTCATATCTGTCCACCAACTTTTTTTCCAGATCCGGGTAGCAGCTAGCTCTATTTTTTCCTATAAGCCTGTGTTGGTTGGAAGAATAGTGTTTCCAAGATAATTACTTCCTGTCTTTCTCTATGGTTTGTATTATATTAAGCGTATGTTTGGTAAGGGGCTTGGGGGTAATATAGTAGGGATCACGAAAAATAAAAGAGACATTAAGTGTTTATTCTCTTCAACTTATTCGTATTTATGTAAACTTTTTACTATTTATTAGAATTTATTCAAAATTTATTCGTTAAAAGGTCAAATTTTATTAGTGATCATCTGAATTTATAAGTATTTATTGTTAATTTGAGCTTATTTTTACGATAAAACCTGAAAATAAGTCGAAGAGAGCATATCCTAAGTTAGTTACTATAACGGAATGCAAAAGAGATGGAGTAACGGAGGAGAACTATAACCCTTATTAAAGTGGGAGTAATTTTTACCCTTTTTCTGCAAACTATTAACCCAAAACGAGGACAATAACACCCTTCTTCCTCTCTTGTTATCTCATCATTAACACATTCCTTCATATACCATCTCATTTTTTGCAACCACCATATCATCTCCTTTACAACTACCGTTTTATTATTTGATTTTCATTACCTTTTAATGTAATATCCTCATCCATGCATATCCTAAGAGGGGGAAAATAGGGTGAAAATTGGGTCCTTTCATGACGAAAAAAGGAAGCCAAAATTTTCATCTACTGTAAAAAAAAATGGGTTTTGAAAAATTTTTATTATCTTGCAACCATATAAAGAAAATTGAAGATATACTCAAGTTTTTTTTCTAGGAAAATGATTTTCATGGAAAATATTTTCGTCCAATCAAATGCATCCTAAATCTTAATTTTAGATTGTTTTAACTTTATATTTTCTTTGTGTTTTTTTTTTTTGAAAAGTAAGATAGAGCACGCATTACTAATCCAAACTAGAATACAACCTAGAAAATAGGAATTACTTGAGTGAGCAAACCATCTAGGACAATTTTCCTCGACACAAGCAAAAACACCACAAACAACTTGGCCATCAACCAAACAATTACACAATTATACCAAGATTATCAAACCAATCTTTATCAAAACTAGACATTTTACTTGGTAAACTAGATCTTACTCTATTTTAATATAAAAGATTCCATAGCGCTAAACGCGGTTTCAGTCTGTCAATGTTACTATTTCAATATAGTACATCATTCCTCAAACACCATATTGTATATGCAACAACATTAAAATCAGATGCATGACATTTGAATCTCTTTCATCTTCTCATCCAACAATAGGCAAGAAAATAGTTTATTTAGGACAAAAGCTTCGAATGAGTAACGTTCCCTTTCTGAAAGATTTTTTTTATTAAACGAGAAAGGATTACGACATTCAAATACTTAAACGTTTGTAGATATACACTCAAGAACTCATGAATCTTACTAGAATTGCTTTGCTTTGAGAGGGATGGAATTACCAATGTATCTCTTAAAACGATGTTGCTTCTTTAGTGAATTTCTTCTTCTCTAAAAAAACTCTGCATTCACCTTAATCCCAGTGCCCTTTATATTGTGGAGGGTTTATACACATTGGATACCCTAAATCAGAAAATATGCTTAGGACATCTTTCTTTTACAAAAGCTAACAGATCAAACAATAGAGACAAAGCTGACTCAGATTCACTTAAGCAGAAACGACTCAATAACTCAACCACATATTTTTTTTTAGAATCGGTGTGGCCTACTCCATCATGATATTGTCTATTCCCTTATTTCCAACATTTGATTCCAAGTTGTGGTAATAGAGAGACTCTTGTAGCAGGAAACAACATACTCACCATCCCAAGTGAGAAACTATTTGATAGATACTCTTGCCCTTATGATGATCGAAACTTGCCAGCCTTTACTTGTTCTAAGTACTCATGGATTGATTCATTCTGGTTAATTGCTTCTTCAAAATATTTTCGCATCCTGACATGGATCACCACCGTAGTTCTTTTTATGCAAGATGATTAAATTTAGTTATTTTAAAAACTAGTAGATAATAAAAGAAACTCGTTGCCCTTAATTCTACAGAGGTTCTTAATCCAGCTTTTTCAACAGATTAGATCTTTTAATTTGTACCCTGTTTCTCCAAACAATATTAGATAATGCATGATTCTTACTTTTCCTTCGAACACTTCAATATAAGCACTATGAATTTCATGGATATAGACATAATAGCTATATAATCTTTATTATTTCAAAATATACTTGTAAGCTCTCCGAAATCATATTGCTCGAATTTGTCATGTTATAGAAAAAATATTCGTTCCAACTTATAAGATCACTGATAGAAAGAACCATCCCATAATCACAAGTTTTATGAGCTTCTTGTATGTTTGGAGGAACTTCTCCTTCTAGAGGCTCCATACCCAGATCCCTATAAAGAATACCAGAATGATCATAGTGATGCATCCATCCCTATCGTAATACTTATATATTTTACCTGCTAATAAAGCATACCATGCGTTGAAGTCGTTGGCCCTCGTCTTTTCTTTTTTTTTGCTAAGTAAGTAATTTCATTGCTTTCGAAACTGAGATACACCATTCTAACTTAGGCAAAGAACCAACTAGGTTGGACCCTTACCAAAGGAAAGAATACCAATTACAACCAAAGGTTACAACCCAATCACAAACTACTAAACCAAAGATAATCCTTCCTACTAACTTTCTTAGGCAAAACTAATTTAATTCTATTTTGTACAATACTTTTCATTAGGCTAGCACTAACACTAGGTCTAGGAACACATTGATGCCAATAACATTGGTTTCTACAAGACCAAATGCTATAAACTGCAGCTGCAAGTCCAGCTGCTAATACACTCTTCCTGAATTTAGAGTGTCTTGAACATCTAACCTATCTGATGAGAGCAGGCAGAGAAGAAGTTGAACAACTAATTCCAAGCCAAGATTTAAGCACCTGTAAACACATCAAACTATATTGACAGTTAAAAAATAAGTGTGAATGTTTCTCTGGCTCTGAAGAACAGATCAAACACAGATCTGATCTGCTAACTCCCACTCTAGCTAAGTGCTATGTGGTCTGTAGTCTCTCTTGCACTTCCAACCAAAACACAAACCTGTGCTTAGGCACACTGAGCCTGTTCCACACAACAGCATCCCACACAACATGGTCTCTATCACCTCTCAGTTTCTCATAAACTGACTGAATAGACTACTTCTGAAGAGTACACATCTCATATTCAGAAAATAAAACTCTTTCAACCTTTCTTTCACATCACAAATAGTCTTCCAATACCAACTTGCACCTGTTTTAGGGGTGTAAGTCCACCAATTATCTCCTTTGATATAAAATGAGTGAACCCATCCAATCCATAGCCCAAACATATTTGCCTAAATAGGCCAAATTCCAGCTAATCACCTCTCTAAAGCCCAAACCACCACAAGCTTTGCTCCAACACAGATTTTCCCAAGCAGTGGCTCCAGGTTTATAAGAACTAGCTTGTCCACTCCATAGGAAGGCTCTGCAAATTTTCATCACTTCTTGAAGTACACTCTTTGGAATAATGAACACTTAAGCCCAATATCTGTGCAGACTCATTAAAACAGAATTAATGAGAAGAGATTTTGCACTATATGATAGATTCCTGCTGCTCCATACTCTTATTCTTGCAGTCATTTTTTCAATTATGGTTTCACACTGAGCTTTAGACCCTGTTTTAGAACAAATGGTCACCCCCAAATATCTAAAAGGTAATTTACTCTGCACAAAACCAGAAGCATCTACAATTCTTTGAGCCTCTTGTGCAAGCATACCACAAGAATACACAGCTGACTTACTCGCATTAGCTTACAAACCTGAAGTATCAGAAAATAATTTGAAAGCTCTCAACATCAAATAGGCTGAAGGAAAATCCCCTTTGCAACACAGAATAAGGTCATCAGCAAAACACATGTCAGTCAATTTCACTTCCTTACATCTAGGATGGAACTGAAATTGCTCCATCTCACTCATTTTAGCCAAAATCCTAGAAAGGTACTTCATACATATCACAAAGAGCAGAGGTGACATAGGATCACCTTGCCTCAGCCCCTAGCAGATTTAAAGTACCCTTCCATGTTCCCATTAAGCAACAAAGAAAACATAGGAGTAGTAACACATCTCATCACCAAGTGAACAAAATGAGCAGGAAAACCTAAATGTTGAAGCATTTCCTGTAAGAAGTTCCAATCTACAGTATCATACGCCTTCTGAAGATCAATTTTCATTAAACAACCTGGAGCCACTTTCTTCCTACCATAGTGCTTAACAATATCTTGAATCACCATAATGTTATGCACTATATATCTCCCATGAACAAAACCTCCTTGATTCTCAACAATAATATCAGGTAGAATTTGCCATAATCTCCCACACAAGACCTTTGTAATACACTTATACAGAGTATTACAACAAGAGATATGTCTGAACTCTGTAACATTATTAGGACATCTAATCTTAGGAATCAAAGTAATAGAAGTATTATCTAATTCCTTTAAAACATGTCTACTATTCAAAGTTTCAAGCACAACAGCTACTATATCATCTCCAATAATATTCCAAGCATCTCTATAAAAGAAGGAGCCAATGCAAACCCATCTGGACCAGGAGCTTTACATCCTGGTATTGAGAATAATGCTTTCTTAACCTCACTAGTTGTATATGGTGCATTAATAATTGCCAAATGATCAGCAGTTAGTAATGGACCATAATTAATAATTTCAGCATGCACTTGAGATCTTCGAGCATTGACATGGCCTAACAAATTCTTATAATAAGCTAAAAAGGCATCTGAAACAGAATTAGCAGTATCATGCCACACACCAAACTCATCATTAATACTGAATACCTGATTCCGAAGCCTCCTAGCTTTGATACTCTGGTGAAAAACTCTAGGTGTTGTCATCTCCATCTCTGAGCCAATCCATCTTAGCTTTTTGACTCAGAAAAGAAACATTAGCTGCATGTTTGATCTTATATTCTTGAGTAGCAACTAATTCAGCTGCCGCAAGATCCCTATCACCAATATGAGCGTGAAACAGTGTCTGAGCAGCAATCATTTTATTATAAGCTTGCAGCTCAACAACCTGTAAACTAGAAAAAGCCTGATTTATTTAACTCTTTTAGAGCACTCTTAAGCTTCTTCAGTTTCTGTAAGACAACATACATTTTTGAGGCTTGTATCTGCTCAGCCCAACATTGCCTAATGATCTCCTCAAATTGAGATGCTCCTTTCCACATTGTGAAGTATCTAAATGGCTTCCTACCATTTACAGTTTCAGGGAAGGCTGTGAGAAGGGCTGGAGAATGATCAAACTCTCCTTCACATTGAAAATTCACTTTTGCAAAAACAAACTGATCTTGCCAAACCACATTGGCAAGCATTCTATCCAGTTTTGAAAAGACTTTAGCATCTCCCTCGTGCTTGTTATTCCAAGTAAAGAAATATCCAGATGCTTTGATATCAAATACACCACAATCAGCCATACAAGTTTTAATATCATGCATCTCACTCTCTAACAAGAGATCCCACTCTCTCATCAGTGCTCATCACAGTATTGAAATCTCCTCACAACAACCATGCCTCAATTGTAGCCAGAGCTCTCAAATCAGTCCAGAGTTCTACTCTTTGCACTCTTTCATTAAATGCATAAGTGAAAGTACAGAAAAACCATTAACACCACTCAAAGGTTGAATGAAGCAATGGATCAACTGACTAGTTATTTTGAGAATATTAACATGAAAACTATTTGCCTTCCATGCTAAGCTAATCCTACCACCTTTATGATAGTAGGCATTCGTTGTAAAACACCATCCCATAAACATTCTTTGGTAAAGAAGCCCTAAATTAGACATCTTAACCTTTGTTTCTAAGAGAGCAACAATGCCAACAGAAAATATGTGGATATAAGAAGCCACATCCCTCTGTTTCTTAACACTGTTCACTCCCCTAACATTCCAACATAACAAACTATCCATTCAAGATAGGGAAAGTTCCCTCTCCCTTATCTAAATTATCTTGACCAATCTGTATGTCAGGCTCACAAGCAGCTTCATGAAGTAGAGTTTGAAAAGAGTTACCAACACTAGGAAGAGCTGTATTAGTAACATTAACTCTAATTGGCTTTAAAGCTTTCTGAAATCCCTCTAAATCAACTTGAGCAACAGTCTTGTTCAAAGGAGGAGTCTGAACATTTCCTAGAACAACATTACTCTCGGGAGCCTGCACCACCACAATATCAGTAGAATGCACAGGTGCTTGCTTCTTTTACACCCATACTTTCTTATGCTTCTAAGATCTACATTCCTGATCAATATGTCCAAACTTCCCACACACATTACTTTTCATAGGCTTCCACTCAAACTCAATATCAATTTGTACTCTAGTGCCACTTTTATCAATAAAATGAATATACTCAGGAAAAGACCTATCTATATTCATCTTAATGAGGACTCTAACAAATTGTAGTTTATCACGATTCTTAGTAGCCTCATCCCTTCTCAAAGGGTTCCTAATTGAGCTACTATCTTATACAAAGACTTCTCACCCCAATACTTCAAAGGTAGCTTCAACTGTACCCAAACTGGAATTTAATATCCTCCTTAATAAAGTCCATTTCATGATTCCATGGTTTCATGATCAAACTGGAATATACTTAATATCCTCCTTAAATTATTATGGCTTGCATTAAAGCCCAAGTGGAAAGTGAAACTCACTCTATAGCTTCATTTTTCTCATCGATTATTAGCTTATTCCTCTCTTCCGCTAGTTTTACTGACTAGTGAGGAGGAGGTTATTGAATTTTCTTGAATCTCTTTGCCGTTAGCTAGCTCTTTAGTAAGACTAGAGCCAATGAATTCTTCGATCCTTATATGTGTTGAGTAGTAAAACAGAATTTTGATAAGTTCTTTTTGACAACACCAAGTATTCATTTACAATCTATTCTTATTAAGAACTCTTAGCATGATAGGAATATCAACAATTTTTAAATTCCTCTTATGATGGCTAGAATCACTTTCTGCATTATAGGATAGTTACATTCAACATTTGTTAAAACTACCACTGTTGTATATGCACAATTTTTCTCCATCTTTTATTTTAAGTACAACACTCTAGTGTTCATTACTAGCATCTTTCAAGGATCAAATAATTCAAATTATCTTTATTAGTAGGCAATGTTAGTACTGGTAAACCTTTACACAATTTTTTTAAAAGTTTTGGAATATTGTAGAATCATTTTTTATCCATTCCATGTTATTTCCTTCTTTAATTTTTGTTGCAGAGGTTTACTTAATAAAGAAAGATTTTTATTGAAATTAGAAGCATATGTTAAACAACCCAGAAACCTTCCCAGCTGTTTTCTGTCTTCAATTTCAGTACGGAACTTCTCAATTTTTTCAAGAATATTTTTTGCAATATAATTTAACCTTGCTTCTATTTCTAGACCTAAGAAATCTATCTCTTATTGAGAAAAGACACATTTATCTTTTCTGAGAATAATGTCATTCCAACACATTTCCGATTTACTTTTTTTAGATCCTTTTTCTGTTGTTTTAAGGTTTTAGAGAATATTAGGCTATCGTTTACGTAAACTAAGCAACAATGACTTAGTCCTCAAAAAACATTTATGCATTCTTCTTTGAAATATTTGAGGGGCATTTTTAAACCAAATGGCATGACTAACCTTTCATAATGTCCTTGAGGGGCATAAATACATTTAATGGAATACTTTCTTCTTCCATTTTGATATGGCAATATCCACTTTTGCAATTCATCTTTGAGAACCAAACAACTTCTTGTATTCTATTAAACAAAACAATTTATTAGGAATATCTTATCCATTAAACACAATGTTATCATTAAGCATTTTATAATCTATTATCATTATAACTTTTTCACCTTTTTCTTCTGCATGATTTCTTACCATGAAAGTTGCGTTGTTGTGTGGGATCTTAGTGCTTTTTATTAGAAATATGATATCCATCAAGCGCAATTACACAATGTTATCATTACGCATTTTATAATTTATTGTCATTCTATCTTTTCCACGTTTTTCATCTTCAAGAATTCTTACCATGAAAGCTAGAATGTTGTGTGGGCTTTTACTGCTTCTTATTAGTTTTTTTTCTCCAATAGTTCTATTATCCTTTCATTAAAATCTAAGATATCTATAATACCTTTGTTATTACTTATTAGTGAGGGCTAATTCTACAGCCTCATCTTTAGAAATCTCTTTGTAATCCCAAGTTCCTAGGGCTTGTATTAATTTAAGGTTGGCTTTCTTACATTCATTTTTATAATGACCAACTTTTTCATAAGGCCAGCAATTTCATTTCTTTTCATGACAATATATGCCTTTTCTAAAAGCTTCTTGGTTTTTTATATTTTTGTTTATAATTTTTTTTTCTTATAATCTTCCTCTTTTGCTATATTAAATTTAAGTCGTCATTAGATTTTGTTTTTCATACGTTCTTTTTTGTAGTGCAACCATAATCAATGGGCATGTCCCAATAGTTTATAAATTTTCTTTTCATTTGTTGAGTTCCTGCTACTTCTCTGTATTTTTCTCTATCCATTTTCTTAGAAATACAACTCTATTTCCTAATGAATCTCGATTGTTATATATTTCTACCCATTCTTGATATTTTTCGGTTGATTTCATTAATGAGGCTTGTTAGTTTGTTCAAGAACATTTCTAAGTTGGTTTCATATGATAGTATCTTTCGAATCCAGCAATATAGTTTTTTTACGTACTTCATATTACAAATCGAAAGATTACTTAATTTTCTTTGAAATTCTAATCTCTTTTCGTCATTATTGGCTTTGGGTACAATAAACTCAACTTCTATGTATTGACATATTCTAACAAACATATCAGTTGGTGATTCTAACTCTCTAAGCATTGCTTTGGCGTCTGCATCTATCGATACATACCAATATGCAATACATCATCTATAGCAAAAATGTTCTATGTAGTTATGGAACTTTTTAGTAGACTAGTCGGTGTTTTAAGTTAGAACACTACTAATACTCTTTTCCCAATGTTTCATGATTTCTTCACTAGTTCTTACGTCATATAGATTTAACTTATATCTAGTTTGACTTACGAGCTCCAAGGTTACTTAATCTTCTTGGTACTTGGTTAGGCATCACTTTGGAGCTAAATCGAGTAGTCGTTCCTAGTATATACCTCGATCTTGGACAACTAGATTCTCCTTGGTACCTATTTCTTGAGACAATATTATTAGTGTAATTATTTTCTTTAACTTTCACTTCACTTTGTTCCAACTCCTCTCCAATCACGTTATCATCGTCAATCATTTTTCCTAGTTTTTTTTTTTTTCCTGAATGTCTTCTAAAGAGCTTTTATACCACTGAAATTAGTGTTTAGCTTAAACACAATAGAGAAGATGGGAGCTAGAGAATCTTTGAGATTCAATTGAAACTTTATTCAATTGAATTTTTGTCTATTGTAATTGTATTAATCTCATATCATAGCGAAAGAACTTTTCCCATGTCTGAAGTACGTAGTTATCACATTGATAGTGTAACTCATTAATTCTCGTGTGTTCTTTATTCGTTTTTTTTTCTGCGTTATTGTTTGTTTAATCGTTTCTGTTGCACACATTCCTCCATTGAGACAAGTCAAATTACCCTTCTCCAAGGTGACTGTTGGAAAACCAATCTAATCTAATATTGGGAGTAAAGCAAAGACCTAGAATGAAGAAGACGTGGGCACTAATGCACCTTATTGCACCTGCAAAAGAAAATAACTCAAAGGGAAAAACTGATAACATGTCAGAAAACTGAAGAGTGAAAAAGATGAGAATGAGAGAGAGATAGAGCTACATTCCATTTCCCAATTCATATAATGCACACAACTTCAAACACAGAAGTAACTATCTCAATCTCTCTCTTCCCACCAATCTCTTCTCTTTCTGACATGCAGAAATGCATTTGAGTGTCTATGTATCTTTCTCTCTGTCTTATCTCTACTGTTTCCCAAGCCCATACATTCATCCCCTTCTTCTGCAACATAACCCTCTCTTTTTCTTATTTATAAGCAACTGTATTTTCTACCCATCAAACAAACACCTTCTTCTGAGCTCCCTTTTTCATAAATACATCACACTTTTCTATCAGAACTTCCAACACCAGTTTAAACTCATCAATTCATCTGCTCTACTCCTCTGCTTCTTCTCTTCAAGGTTTATATTTATGTTTCATGCTACTAACTTTTCTAGTTAATCAATTCTTCCCATATGAGTTTTCATTGTTTATAGCATGTGTGCCTTTATTTTTAGTCTTGATTGGCACTTTCAAGAGTTTCTACCTGGTTTGTATATTTTTGGAAGGATGGTTTTGTATAAATGAAAATGTTACCTTTACTGTTAAATAAATGTTTGACAAAAAGATTGATTGTCTGTTGATATAGGGAAAAAGGTTACTTACAGCTTCTAAACTTTAATAGTACTGAGATCAATGGTGACTTAATCATTGCCCTCTAACAGACCAAAGCTTCATTGCACTATGAGTAGATGTAGAGGATCATAGTGGTAAGGATCCTACAAAAATTGCTTTTGATGATGTGCGACAAAAACTAGATCATTGGAATAATATCATTTTGTGCTATGTGCTAACTGCTAGACTTAGTTTTACTGCTTTCAATTCCTTTGCAAGAAGAACCTGGGGTCATTTCGGGATTAGTAAAACTTTTGTTACGCCAACAGGAGTTCTCCTTATACGATTTCCAGAAATGAATGGAAAGCAAAAGGCTATTGATATATGGGTCAAACAATGACGGGTCTTGGTCAAAATAATATGAGGGCAAGTTTTGAAACTTCAACCTATGGTTATTTGTTTGATATAAGTCCACTTGAACTACATGTCATAATATCGTTCAAATTTTAGCGTGTATGATTGATAATTCAAAATTATTCGAGGTTGGATTCTAACTGGTCCTGTAAAAGATCCTCCTCTAATCCTGTAGATCTTGTTTAAATTAATATTAATCTCAGTGTCGGGTCTATTCATGTAAAAGAAAATAAATTATCTAGGATATTAATTTGCGTCTAAATTAGACTATGTTGGGTCAAGTTGATTTTGTCTCTTCTAAATATAAGGTTGAGGTTGTTGAAGATAACACTTGGATGCACTAGATTAGACTGTAGGAGTTTTGAGTACACAAAGAAGGGGACAAATAAACGAACAAGGAGTTGGTGGACCTAAGTTAGAGTTACTTTTGTAACATAAATTTGGTGTATTAGATTACAATTTAGATATTTTATTTATGGACTTTTTACATATTTGTTCTTATTTTGGGTGTAGGGATGGAAAAACAAGAAGGTGAAACATTTAACAACAGTATGGACGATAGGGCCAAGGTTTTCCCTTGTTTGTTCTGTTCAAGGAAGTTTTATAGCTCACAAGCCTTAGGAGGCCATCAAAATGCTCACAAGAAGGAGAGGATTGCGGCAAGAAAAGCCAAGAGGGCATCCGAATTCTCTCTTTTCAACGCGTTCTCACCACCACCGTCAATGCCGCCACTAATCTTTGCCGGAAACCACCAGCAGCACCCCCATATGGCCCTCCTTAGTAGTCCATCACAAACACCAATGTACATTACTTCCCATGCTACTAACATATCCCATTTTTCTAATATTACTCAACTTTGTGACCCATTTGGGCCAGGTGGGCCGACCCGTTTCCCAAATATGGTGGTTTATAATAGCAATGGTGGAAGTGGCCCAATTGGTCCATATTCATCATGTTACGAAGATAATCATCATAACCAAAATATGGTGAATTGGCAAAAGGAGTTAAGGTATAGTGGGCCCAATAATTTAACTTCAATGCATGTACTAAAGAAGAGCATGGAGAACTATGGGAGAGATTGTCATAAGGAGATAGAAAAGAAACTTGATTTGTCTTTGCATTTGTAAAAAAAGGCTCGTATTGAGCGATTTTGTATTTGAGACTTAGTATGAGGCTTATTCTACATTTCACGCTGAAATCTTATGAAAGTTGTGTGTCCGTTTCTAACATGAAATGCTTTGCGTTTTGAAAATCTCAAAGAAATTTTTTCATGAATAGAATATAAATGTAACCGTTGTTTCAATGTGTGTTTCTTATCAGGTTTCCGTTTTCGTGTAATATAAGATTTAGAAGTTCCTTACTTGGGTAAGAGCCTTAGATTTGGGCAAAGGGAGAAATAACGGGATAAAGAAGAGTATAAAAATGAAATTTTACACACTTCAACCCTTTTACTCCCACGTCTTTTTTGTGGGGCCAAAGAGGAACCTTAGGATAACTTTTTATCAATTAATGTTGTCAATATTCAAAATTTGCTAATATGCTTATTATGCACATGATTAATGGATGTATAACATTGATTCGACTTGACTCCATTTTCAAGTATTAGACTAGTAGTTGATAACAAGGTAAATGAGCTTTTCATTGGATCCCAATTGTCCCATAGGATTGCTTTCGGCTTATGGTCGCGATATCTAATATCAACTGCACCACAGAATACATTCATAAGAAGATAATTTCTATTATTGTGTCATTCAATATAATATATATTTATAATTTCTTTCATTTATAATTTAAGTCTATAAACACACATAAATGGTAAATAGATCAATGACGATTGTCATAAAATTAATATGAAGTACTAATTAGAGGGAAAAACAAATTCATATTTGGAAAAATAGATCAATTGACGTAAAAATCAATTCGAGGATAGGTCGATTATACCAATTAGAGCTATCTACAAATTGAAACTAAGATTAAGAGTTATAAGTTGGGATTTCGGATTAATTAATATAGCCAGGTAGATCACATAAAAAATCAGGTGAACTTCAAGTGGGATATTCAATGCTAACATACAACTTTAAGGGCTGTAAAACTCGGAGTTGCTTAAATCATCATTTTCCTAAAATTGGAAGCGCTATATAGGATGTCATGTCACTATATATAATTAGTATTATGTTTCTAGATGCACAAAAAAGTTAGTTAAAGTTGTAATAAATATCAAACAGAGTTTCTTTCTCAATAAACCACAAAAGATTAGTATACTATACAAACTAACCTTGGCTATACATCTTATAAATTATACCTTTGGTACCATTGTATTCACCTCGAAATATAGTTTATTGAGGAAATAATTTTGATGTTTAATCATTATTTACAACTTTTGTACTACCCGTAGCAGGTGCAGTCTACGGTCTACACCCAACTTTTCTTGTTCATTGTTAATTTGAAACACTCCACATGAGCAAATTCAATGTAGCGAGATTTCAAATGAGTAAAGAAAAAACCTTGGGTGTAGGTTAAATGAACTTATCACTACTTGGGTAGAGGTGGTAAATATTGACACGACACGACAACCCGACTTGAAATTAGCGGGTTCGGGTAAAGACTTATGACACGTTTTAGTAAATGGGTTGACTCGACACGACACATTTATTAAACGGGTTGGGTTAGGGTCGAACTATTTGACACGAAAACGTCACGAACAACTCATTTATCTACACATATTTCAAAATTTTTCTTATTACATCTTACCTCCATTCAATTATTTTTGAATTTATTTTATCTAGTGCTACTTTAATACATTATTAGATGTTATTTTAACTACTGCATGAAATTTAATAGGTTCCAAACCAAAAATATATGAATTACGAACATCAAATATATATGGAAAGTTAAACGGGTCAACCCGAACTCGACACGTTTAATTAACGTGCCGGGTTAGAGTTAAGGATCTTGACACGTTTAAGTAAACGGGCCGGATTAGGGTTGGGGGACGATAACCCGCCAACTCGTGAACTCGACACGAACTTGACACGACACGACTCGTTTAACACCTCTATACTTTGGGGATCTCATACCACTACCGAGTATCTTTTTGGCGATAGTTAAAAATCAAATCTTTTAACCAAACCCAAAAGATTAGTCATCCGCAAATCAGATACCAGATTTGATCAAATCGAATCATAAAAGTACTCGAAAATTCTAACATTGTGAATATCTCATTTTGAATATATAAAATAAAATAAAATTTAACGAAATAGCGTTACTATTAATTTACCATCTGACCATATATCATTAGATTTAAATCTACCACATTCCAATAATTTGTTAGGATTCAACCAAAACAAGGTAAGAAAGTGTACATTTAACTCCAATAAAGACAATATAAAAAACTTTAAAAGATTTTGCTAAGAAATGTCTCTGTGGCTTAAATTAACGGTCAATATATTTCCCAAAATAATATTAAGTTTGAAATATATGTCAAAATTTTACATCAATAAATGTAATTATTATTTATATTGATTTAATATTACTATGTTTAGTTACTTATCCAACGTCTCGCAGACATCCGCAAACTTTGACAACTTTAAATCGTAGTTAAAAATCTGAACCCCAATTACCATAGAAATGTATTATGTTCTTTCTAGTGTTCTTCTCCAATACTTTCTTTAGCTTACAGATCACTGCAAAACGAGTTGGCGAAACTGGACAAAGGCCTGGTTTTGTTGAGGTGCCTTTTCTTTCTCTCTCGCTATTGGGCTTTAATTTCAAGCTTAGCAATTTTTCAGTCATTAAGAAACGAATGGGGCGCGTTGTTTGAGACTGGTCTACTCGCTTTTTGCGACAATCAGCCCCAAAAAACTATTTTAGTTTTCGTATCATCTCATTGTTTTTGTTTACTACGAGCAGTTTTCCACCACTTTAAACGGGTGGACTAATCTTCTGTGTGAATTTGTAGGGGTACCTCGATGGACAACATCCTTTCCAACCGATATTTTTTCCGATCCCAAGGCTTGATTCCGAGATCTTAGTTAAGGAGCAAGAGGCCCTTAACCACTCATGCTAACCTCAGTTGGTATTCGTATCATCTCAATGTAATCGGCTGTTAATTGCACAATTTATAGAAATCTTATGGCATTTTGGCTTTCTGTAAATAGGGAGAGATTTGCACTAGGGGGCGATTTGCCACTTTGTCGGCACAATATACCAAGGTGACTAAGGATAAAATCATTCTTGAAGGGTGATTATATTCTATACTAGCTTTTAATTTAGGCAATGTATGGGAGATGCCTTATTATCTTTATAAGATATTTTCAATTAACGTAAATTACTTAAAGTGATCAAACTCAATGGAGCTTAACGTGTATCACAATTTAAACTCGAGCATGCTAGTACAATTATTTTTACCTAAACTTGATTGAATTGGATTTAGTTTTGATATTTTGGTGTTTTATTAATTAGAGCCGACTTTAATGTATATCTATCAAATAATTTTTTATTATATCTAAATTGAATTAGATGGGTTTTTTCACATGTCCAACCCAAGTGGGCATTTAGTGTTAAATAATAGTGTTTTCTTAGTTAAGTCTATTAGTTTAAAAAGTGATAAAACTCAATTGACATCGCATGTTACTTAAGCATCATTGGATCTTAATTAAATTATTCTGTTCATTTCAAACCAATTCAATTCAATTCAATTCATCTTATTTATGCCAAATAAAACATGCCCTAAATAGGTAAAATACAAGATTTTTTGCAATTCTAGAAAAATGTATTATAAGTGGATCTTGATTCAAAGTAATTTTCAAGATGCATCTAACAGTGCATAAATTATAATTTTATGAGATTTGAAATGAAAGTTATAAATAATTATATTTATATATTGATAGCATTTTAAGATAAGGAATGTAATTTTTATTTAGGATATAATTATTCTTTTTAATTATTTTTTATTAAAAATTAAATTAGTAATTTTATATACATAATGATGTGGAATGATGTGTTGTCTTCTTTCGTTACGGGTCGTACGACTTTATTATCTAGTATAGAAATTTAAAGAGTTGTTCTTATAAGAGACCACCTAAAATTAGGTAACAGTCCAAGCCCAATAGAAAGAGGAAAATGAAGCACATTTTTTAATAAAGTGATGGCTTTTTGAATAAAATGATGAGTTTAAGTTAGTCCACTATTAATATAAAGTTAAACCGTCTCTTTTTATAACTTTTGATATTTAAATGTATCTTAGAAAAAAAGATGAGAGAGGATAATTATTGGCCAAAATGAGTGAGTTTTCACTCTAAAATTTTGGGTTTTCGGACAAAAATTACACATTTTGACTCGAAAAACCACCCATTGGCAATAAAATCTACTTCTTCCGTTTCTTAAAGATTGTTACTATTTTACTTTTCTCGCATGCCAGTGCAAAACTTTGAGTATTTATATCTCTAATTACGTATTTGTAAAAAATATATAAGCTAGATATTAATATACTACATATCACGACGAATCTAACAAAATGTCACATGACTATATTTTTTTTCTTATATATAAGTCACAAATGATGGCCAAAGTGAAATATGTGAATAGTGTAAAATGTCAAAGTGTAACATTTTTTTAGAACGGAGGTAGTACTTTTTTTGGGTTGGTAAAAAGAATTTCGCTACAGGGCCGAAACCTCGTGTGGGTCTACCATTCCCGCATATTGGATACATGTTAGTTAAATTAAACAAAAATTACATTATATATATATATATTATATAGTTAGGATCTGGTGAAAACCAATGCAATAGTTGAAAACTAAAAACTTTTAATGCTGACCGTCGATCTTGATCAGTTAAAAATCCAACGGCCCTTATTGACGCGGATGTTTTAGGGGGTTTTGCGTTTCTATCATTATTTTCCCTCTCCTGATTCACGTAACTTCCTTCTCTCTCTCTCTCCTATGAAATTCTTTCTTCCCATTCTCTCACTTACGAACTCGCTGAAGATTTCACTTCTATCTCCTCAAATTTGCTGAAGATCTTAACTCAAATCGTGATATTTGTAAGTTTCGTTGCTTATTTTTGTTTGATTATCGGTTTTTAATCAATCTCGGTAACTCGAATCATCATCAAAGCTTTTTTAGGTTTTCGTTTTTCGATTTATGAATTTTTTAAGGTTTTGTGATATGTGAGTAGTTGATTCTTGAATATTGATGTGCTTTTAAGCTTTTTTATTTTTCTTTGAACTATTATCTCAAATTTATTCAATTTTTTTTATCACATTGTATATTTGCATATTTGTTATGCTATGTCAACATTGATTTTACTATGTTTTGTGTTGATTCCCGAATATGAAGTGATGTTGAGCCTTTTTTATGTTTTGTTTGAACCATTCAACTTCATAGCTCAGATTTGTACGATTTTTTTGTTACATTCTATAGTTGTGTAGTTGTTATGCTATATCATCATTCATCTGACATTGTTTTGTGTTCATTCTTCAATAGAAGTGATTTTAAGCTTTTTATGTTTTCTTTGATCCATTCATTTTATAGCTTAGATTTATTCAATTTTTCATTACATTCTATATGTGTGTAGTTGTTATGCTATATCAACATTGATCTGATTTTGTTTTATTTTGGAGTTTTTGATTATTTTATCTGAAGTTATTTTAGGTCTTTCATTTTCATTTATATGCCATAATATGTGATTCTTATTGTCTAGATTGTACCTCTTTATTAATTATATGTACCCACTTTCATTTGCAGTTTACTGATTCATATCACATTGTATTATTCAATGATAAATAGGTGTTATTCTTAATCTCTAGATTATACCATCTTTATTAGTTATATGTATCCTTTTTATGTTCTTACTTTTTGATAGATTTTTATATAAATTTCTTTTTTAGAACAAATGGTTCGTATCAAATTTGCCTCTAACCAGTCACCTAAGATTGAAGCAAAATCATCGAAGAAGGTGACCTTTGCAAAGTCACCTGTTCAAGCTAATAAGAGTCTTGGGAAACCCAAAGGTTTAGCTCCTAAAATCAGGAAGAATACGAAGTCCAAGAAAGATGTGCAAGATAAGAAAGGTATTTACAGAAATTTTTTCTATATTAATGGTATTTAAAGAAATTTTTTCTATGATAGGAAATAATTATGGAAAGTTTATATTATTTTGCAATGTTTGATTATTTTCATGTCTCCATGTACCCTCTAAATTTACAATGTATCATCTCCATTGCATAATGTACCCCTTTGTTGAGTTTTACTCATTTCTCCTCTCTTTATCTTGAAGTTTCCATTGCATGTTGAAGACTTATTTTATAGTTCTTGATTTTATTGTTGTTGTCTAATATGAAACCTTTTTTTTAAAAAAAATGTAGGTGGAAAAGGAAAGATTCCTGAAGAAGAAGAAGAAGCTATTTCTGCTGAAGAAGAACATTTTGAAGATGATGGTCCAATAAAGAAGGTGATTGATGCAAAGAGAGGCCGAAAATTGAAAGTTGCAGCTAGGACGAAAGGTTTTGATTCTTATGAAAACTGATTTTTACTTTTACTTTTTCCTTTTTTTGTTGTGACTGTTATTTATGTAGTATCTTTTTTTCTTAAAAAATGCGGTTGCAGAAGAAAAACCTTCATCGGAACAGGAAGAAGAAGATGGAAAAGCTAATGAAGAAGAAGATTGTACTCATGAAGAAGAAGAACAAGAAGAGTCACATAATATAAAGGCGAAGAAGAAGGTGACTGTTTTGAAGGTGGAGTCACCTGTGCATAAAGCTAAGGCAGGTGCAAAATTGAAAGATTCAACTAGTACGAAAGATATTTTTCCATAGCTACTTCAAACTGACTAGTAGGTTTACTTTTAAATATTTTATTTTCTTTATATTAATGTAGTAACTTTTGAAAAAAACTTTGGGTATAAAACGAGAAATTCTATCAGAAGAGGAAGAAGAAGAGGGTTTTCATTTTGATGAAAAAGAGTCTAATGTTCAGACCAAGAAGAAGGTGAATGCTACAAAGTCACCTAAACGTGGAGATAAGGAAAATTCAAAACCGAAAGCTGTAACTACGAAGAAAGGTTAGTTAATTGCTACTTTATTTTTTTATTTTTATACTGGTGAATACTCCCTCCATCCCACAATGTTGGTTACACTTCTTGTATATATGTGAGGTATAAAATAATGAAGTGTAACAAAATATTGTGGGACGGAGGGAGTATTTGCTATTAATTAATAAACATTTCTTACACAAATTCTGTAACTGCAAAAGAACATTCTCTATCATCAGAAGAGGATGTTCGAGATGAAGAGTATATTCCGTCAAACAATAGTGATGAAGAACATACTGAACATGGTGAAGGTGATCATAGATTAGTTTTGTCAAAAAAGAGAAAGTTGCGTTCTTCCTTGGGGCTTTCATAGAAAAAAGAAAGTATTTTGGATGTTGTTTAGGAAGAAGCTTTTAAGTAAGTAATTCTTTTTTCTTTGTTATCTTTTTATGTATTATATATATACCTTTTAAGTGAACCTTTTATATGTACCCTTTGTATTTTATATGTACCCTATGTATATGATCTTTGTTGTATGTACCTTTTCATATCATTTGATTTATTATCTTATAAGTACCCTTTGTTACTATGTGCTCTCTGTAACGTTATATGTGCCCTCTGTAACTTTATACGTACCCTCTGTAATTTTATATGTATCCTATGTATGTGATCTTTGTAATATGTACCCTTTGCTGCAATGTACCCTCTTTAACTTTATATGTATTCTCTGTTATGTGAACCTTATTATATGTACCCTTTGATATCCTTTAATTAGTATGTACTTTTATTAATGTGACTTACACTTGTACCTTTTTATATAAATCAGGAGTCGTAAGCGAATTTCTATTGAGACACATTTTCGATGTGCTGTAGTTGTTGAAGTATTTGGAGGTCTTAGTGTAGATCAGTTGAAGAGTGTTGATGAGATTGGGTTTGGGGGCCTTTCTAGAATGAAACTGAACAAATTCAATCGTAACATGGTTCCTTGGCTTGTCCATCATTTTAATCCAAATACTCAGAGGTTCTCAGTTGATGGAGTAAGTTTTAATGTCACTTGTGACGACATTTATGATTTGTTCTGTCTTCCAAAAGGTGATACCATGATTGTTAGCATAGGAAAATTTAGAAAACGTGAGAATCCTGATGATTCTTACATGATTGAATTGAAAAAAGGGTTTGATCTCAAAGAAGATTCGGCAGTATCTACTAGTGCAATGTTGAAAGCGATGATGGATTTGAAGGAAGGAGATCCTTTGTTTAAGAAGTATTTTATTTTGTATGTCTGCTCTGTGTTTCTAAATGCCAGTGCAAATGGTATAATTGACTTTTATATTGCAAAAGTCATAGACAATGTAGATTTGATGATGAGTTTGGATTAGTGTTCATATGTTCTTGATTGCCTGTGTAATACAATCAAATCTTATTTTTTTACCATTGAAAAAGCAATTTTGTTAGGAAAGAACTTAGATACCAAAAGAGTGAAAGGATGTGTTACTCCAAGTTCCTTACTTCCATGGTTTCATGTTTAGAGGTGTGAAAGAACCTAGTGATATACCTCTTATCCAGCATTGGACAGATGATAAGTTGTGTAGAAGGATGATTGAAGAAGAAAAAAGCTGGTTTTGGTGACTGTGACATGGATAAGAAGACTTATCCTGGATGTACAAAGCTGAAGTCAAGTGGTGATGGAGTGGGGAAGAGCATGGAAGCAACTTTTACAGAACCTTGTGTTGAAGATGACTTAACCAACAAAAGACATATTGTATTTTACTTATGATATTGCTAGGTAATTCATTCTCGAGCAAAGAGAATACTTGATAGAAGATTAAATTGGAGAATTAATCAAAGATCGAAGTGAACATGTTCGAAAGATGAAGTATCAAGTATGGAGTGAAGATTAGAATACATTAGGATGTATTTAATATCTTGTTAAGTTTGAGTAAATACTTAATCTTGTTTGTGTTGAATTCTCAAACGGAACTTGGTTCTGTTCCTATGACAGGAACAGACACTGGCACTCTTAGGAAAAAGGTTAGGGAACAGACCTAGAAAAGACTTTAGGAACAACTAACATATCCCAAGTTGTGCGCCTAACATTGTTGTGCGCCCAAGTAAGGTTGTTAGAGAGTCTTTAGTTAGTTTTGACTTAGTTCATGACTTTAGGGAGTTAGTTGTTAGTTTGTTACGAATTTATTTAAAATGATTTTCTGATTTAATTAGGATAAGGTCAAAATCTTTTTAAATATGATCTTTTATATTTTGTTAAACTTAACTAATTTTCGGTTTTAAAAGGTTTTAAAAGGTTTTAAAAGGTTTTTAAATATTTTATTTTTGGGCCCCTTTCCAGATTGGGCCCTGGGCGATGAAACTTCTTACTTGCCCTCAAAACCGATCCAGAGTAAAAGTATTGTAAAGAAGTAAGTTAAACTCAACTGTATATAAATTGAAGAGAACAAATTCTTGTTGCTATGGGAGTAACTTGCAAAGGGAGGTCATATATTCACTTTTCATTTTATTGATTATAAACCTAACCACCCTGATTTGCTGATTTGCTGAATTGCTGAATTGTTGTGAGCCATGCTTTCCAGTTTCCAGTATTATTTAGGTAGCTACTTAATATGAATCCCTTATAAATTTTCACAGATGTTGAACCAACTTTGACAAAAACGCTTAGCAGGTTAAATTAGGTTTAATTACCTGAGAAACTAAATCGTTTTGCAAACTTTTACATCAACAGACAACAAACAACTCTTCTCAATTGAGTATTGAGGTAACTCTGAAGACGACATTTATCCTAATCAAATACTACCTTTGTCCCAATTTCTTTGTTATATTCACTTTTTCACACTTTTCAAGATACAATTACAAAAACTAATATCTTAAATTTAGTATAATAAGAAATAAAAAAAATTATATTTTTGAAAAATACACATTAAGAAGAATAAAGCAAGATCTTACATGAATATATGTTTACAATTACGTATATGAACTTAAAAACAGTCAAAGTAGCAAAGTGAATAGTGCTCAAAGTCAATATGTTGCAAATAATTTGGGACGGAGGGAGTATCATTCTCCTTAACTATTAGAGATTCAACGCGAGAAAATAAAGTTGGGAAATTAATAAAAATATTGTGCACCTTTTGGGCATAAACTTTATTAGAACAGGCGATGTTCCTAAGTTTTGTGCATTACTATTTAGTAAGTGTTATAACCAATATGAGGTAGTTTAGAAAAAAAATGTCATTATATAATTCACTTATAATATGACTTTCAAAAATTATACCTTAACTCATGGTTTTCATTCATATATTAACATTAATTTTGATAAAAGTTAAGAAGTAATAATAGTATGGTGGAGCAATGGCTAAAGCTTTTATTTCCATATTTGAGGTTGTGGTTCAAATCTTTACCGTGACAAGTTTTTAATATATGAGAATGACGTTGATAGTAAAGGAATATATCCTTAACAGTTTTCGCAATACTAAACATAAACAGGAATATAATCATAGAGATTATGAGTTAATTATCTTAGTAATCGTATTTATTTGAGAATAAATATTGATTAGTAGGCGAATGATTGGGCCTACAACTAGAATGAATAATGTTATGAGGTCACACATTGTAACACTGTTTAAAAGAGAATTAAAAAGCCGAAGTTGGGCTTATGGTAGACCAGTCATTTAATAAGATTATGATTTTCTCAAGTTAACCTAATCCAACGAGAATTAGAGTTTCGTGCTTCAAGAAGGATAAAGTGTTGTTATTCTTCCCTATATATAACAATATATGAGTGAAAAAATAGAGAAGGAAAAATTAAGAGTGACTTTTATTATATAATTGAGAGAAAAGAAATCCCTCATTTTACTTGGTTAAGCGTCACATAGGCCGGTGAAAGAGAAAAATGAACTCTTTGGCTAGCGCATACACCGGGTTGATCATCACCACCTGCACCTCACTTCTCGGCGAAATCAGAATCCCCCTAGTTCTCTTTATTTTGATTTCCTCGGTGAGACGTGAAATGACCCGATCCCATTCCGACCTAATCGATTCCAAACCACAATGCTAGCAGATGGTGGGCCTCTGCTAGATAAGTTAGCTTTATGCATTCTTTGTGATTTCTCAGAGTCGTTAGCTGCAGGTTCATCTCTCCCGCTAAAGGCCTTTTCAAGTGCAATCCTATAAGTCTTCTAACTCTTCTTTATCGACGTGCCCAAGAAGGGTTCCCGAGGAATATGACATGGCCTTTCATCTCTTCTTACTATACTTTCCATAGTAGCTAGGCTAAAGTAAGAGTGAAAATATTTATCCTCGTCCGTTCTAGCAGACGTGGGAGTTTTAATCAGCGTCCGACTGTCCGTAAACCAAATAGAGGAACTGCAATTGAAGTCGTTGATCTCTAATGATGTTCAGATCCTTGGTTATACTTTGGAGTATTCGTTCTCGTTACCTGTTGTTTGTCTAAACCCTGATTATTGATACATGTTTCATCTATGCATGCGATCTTGATATAGATCTTAGGAATTTAGCTTTGTGAAATTTTGTGAATTGCACCTATTAGTTCCCCCAGATAGAATATGGTCGAAATAGGGATGGTGACTTGTGCCGAATTCCAACTCTTACCTATTTTTTTAATATATATTTATGTGAAGTTAGCACTGAAAGTGGACGCTGAGAGTAATTGCGAGCACAATTTCTCGCATTAACTAAAGAAATTGAGTATAGAAATTTGCATATGTGGGATTAAATGAGTAAATTTCATTTACAACTAAACAAGTGTTTAATTGGGTTATTGTGCTACTAGCCCATGCGTGAGGTGAGTAGCACTACAGCCACCACAAACGTAACTTATGCGCATAGCGCATTGTACACTTGTTGTAGCTAATGCTGTCATTAATCTCACTTATTTTAAATCTTAAATGAAATTTTCTTGGAGAAGTTGTAGAAATTTTATTATGAATTGATCTTTATCATGAGTCGAGTTGATCTCCACTAAAAATCACATATTTGTTGAGAACCTTGAAAGTTTGAAAAAATGGGTATATGTAAGGTTTATAGGGGTATATATTAAGATACATGCGTGTTTTTAAAACTGAAGTTGTTCATATTTACAAAAATGTCATTAATTAAATAAGCGTACCCTTCATGCCTCTTATGTACTCCTATTACACTATTTGCATGATGTACAATTTTCACTAGATCCTACATACATATAGATATGTACTTATTTTTTGGATCATCTTCTTGTACCTAAGACTTTCATTTCACCATGGTTTAAATAGAAGATGTAACTACCTTTTAGTGATGGACTAGACAAGCTTCTATCTCGGATGTTAGTTGTTTAGGTGGTGAGGGAGATGATCTAGTTTATATTTATACGGTTTAGGGTATTTTGTCTATAACTTGACAATTTACAATGCTTGTTAAAGATATTGGTTTCTTTAGACTCAATTCTTGTCAATTTATCTTTGTTAAACTTAATTTATTATTGGCAAACTTAACTTGTTGAAATTAACTTATACTATTAAGATTATGGTAAACAAAACTATACTTATTTTTATTAACTTAATTAGGCTCACTCAACATTATTTATTACAAAATATTAAGCAAACAAACGACAAAGAGGGAAGAAGTTATGGTTTGACCTCGTAGATGGAGTAACTAATAAGAAAAAGTTTCAATCTATAAAAGGTGCAATAAAATGTAAATTGGATTCAATCTGTCAATCAGCACTTTGATATTTGACTACAAAGGCCACCAAGGGCGTGAGTTGTGGTGACCATTTGCTTTTCACATCATTTCATTTTGAGCTGTCCTTTTATTCCACATAAACTGTAAACAGCTTCCACTAATTGGTTGTTATCTTCCATTTCTTGATCTTGGACTTTTACCTATGCCTGCCTAATTGACTACCATGTGTTCTTTGTTTTTACATCATCATTCATCATCATAATCATTATTCTAGCATCATCATTTTTTATTTTTTTATTATTATTATTATTATTATTATTATTATTATTATTATTATTAAAAAAAGGACAAAAATCATACAACCTACAAGAAATTAGTGCGCAATCGAGATACAATCTTGGCACCCACTCCTCTAGCTATAGCAAACCCTATTCTAGTGAAAATATGGCAGCAGCACGTGCCCCTATATCCTGTGTCTTCGAGAAATTCTGAACCCGCTTTAAGCAAAGCAATAGCCACCTTATCCAATTCCCCAAGAGAAGAAAAGGAAAAGGGAAGGAAGCCATACCCAATAGCTCGACAACGAGCTTCATACTTGACCCGCTTCCGATGAGCCGCATCAGCAACAACACGTCCAGGAACAAAGTCAGACAACCCAGACTGGGTCAAGGGAGAAGACCCTGTCAAGTCGACACACACATCACGACCATGATCCCAATAATAAAGAAGCACATCTGCTGGCCTGAAGGCCCCATCGTTCCCCCTAGTCAATCCAATGTCAACCTCATTTCTTGCCGAAATCCCAGATCGATAGCAAATACTAATAAGAGTATCCCGAACGACATTATGCTGATGTTTAATACCCACAATACCAGCACACGACACCACATGAACAACAAAAACATCCCCAACAAAAACCCTGGAGCAAGCAAAACACGACATCGAAGTAGAGAACAAAGGAGCACCCAACCGGTAACACAACACACTCCGATAAGTCTTTGGGTTCATCGTTTGACCCAACCCTGAAATAGGAACTGCACGAAGCCAATCTGATGTATGATCCCCCTACTGAGACTGCCACAAAGCTAAATGTCGATGAGATAAAGAAAAGGTAGATTCTGCAGATGCAGTATCCTTTGTGAAGTATATATCTGTCAATTTCTTCATAGGTTTAGGGACAGCGACTACACTAGGATTACTCAAAATGTCAGACTCCACAGTTCTATTAAAAAGATCCAACGCATCCTCAAAGGCACGTCCACAACCAAGAATACATGCAGGACGTAGAAGCTTATCCTGTAAACCAGCAGACTGTAAACAAGACGCTAGATAAGCATAATGCCGAACATCATTCGCGCAATAAACACCAAGTCCTCAAAAGGCAAAAGGTAGGGTAGCTAGACGCCACTACCTATCGCCAAAACCAGGCCCCGAAGCAGTAACAATACGCTCCAAAGAAGACCGAAGAGCCCCATCGAAAGAATGATAAGCCCCATCAAAGACATAAGGAGGACAGGTACGCAAGGCAAAATAGAGTTTTGAAATGCCCGTACACGCTCTAAGAAGCAGCAACTCACACTGTGGATCATCAAGGTTAGCAACCTTATACATAAGCTTAATGGTCTTGGACACTCTCTGCATCACAAGCTCCCCACTGAAAACAAAGTCAGAACTGGCGGGACCACCAAGCAATTTTACACCACGCAAAGGCCGTGCAATATCAGGGGGAAAGACATCAACAAGCCTACTACGAGGGTCTTCGACAGGCCAAAAAACTTCAGTTTTTCCCACATTGAGATGTAGCCCGAAACTAGGTCCATCCTCCATAATCAACTCCAAAACCTTCCCCAGGACCAAGGTATCTCCAATAATGGTGCTATCATCTAAATACCATGCCTAAAGACTGACATCAAAAGAGTCATTGATTTTACACATCATGAGATATAAAACCAAAGCAAAAAGCAAAGGACCAAAGGGATCACCCTGTTGCACCCCCTGAGATGACTATAAGGTGTGCTCTCCATAATACAATCTGGCTGGATGAGAGTAGCAGAATTCAACCCAACGCGAAATGCCCGGACACCGAAGACGAACTTCGTGTAACATGATCTCACGATCAACTAAGTTGAAAACATTTTTAAAATCCACCAACAGCATAGAAAGACCGACATCATTTCCACGATCCTCAATCAACTTGTTAACAAAAGGAACCCCAACACCAAACTGAAGACTATCAAAGTAACCTCCCAAAGATGGCCCCACCAAAAAAGCCCCAACCTTCGAAACCAGACGCCACCAAATAGTACTAACGGCTGTCGGACAAATACCACCACCTTGCTTTACAATAGGAGTGAGAGGAGCACTAGCAATGTACTCACCCAAAATCGCAGGGCATTTCCCCGTTAGAAAGAGATTAACCACCTGCGAAATAGAGTCAACTAACTCATCCGAAACAACCACCGCTGCCCCGCTCAAACAATCCATAAGGTGTTGAGCTCGAAAACCGTCTCTACCACAAGACGTACCACGCGGAAAACTCGAAATCCAATCCAAAACAACAGCAGAAGAAGCTTGTATAATTTGCCCTCTTAATTATCTGCTTGTAATATATTTTAATATATTTTTATTATAATAGTTAATCATCATCAATATTTATTTTGTAGTGTTTTCATGGTATGCGTGGTAATAGATTTTGGTATTTTGTATAGCCCCACACGAGGTTTGTGAATAAGTGATTGTCTGATAAAGAGCAAAGAATACTCGTCTTTCTGCTAAACAAGATGTATTGATCGACCTCATAATTCATTAGATCCTTTTTATAAATGTCAACTAAATATCGTAAGTATATTGCTCCTAGTAATTCAATCATTTGATAACCAGAATCAGTCTGTGATAAATAATCACTACGAGTACGTTAGACTCAATAGAATTTGATCAATCCTTTTTTCTGTCGTTAAAGTGGAAAACTGAACCAAGAATTCTCTTTCTTCATCATCAATCGCTGCTCGTGGCCAAGGATTCTATTTTATCATCAATCCAATCACCGTTTAACCTTTTTCTTTTTCTTATCAATGAATAGATCTCTTTATTTGTATGACTTATATGTCTCGTATTTCTCGAAAAAGTGATTCGATTGATGGGATTTGGTACAATACTTATGAGAACGATGATATCGATGAGATTAATATTCAAATCTTTTTCTTAGAATGTATTGATTTGAACCCATAAGCAGGCCCACCACCCAATAGGATGTTGTCACCAAAAGTAGAACCCTGTATTTCTTTTAGGGAATCTCCTAATTGTTCCAAAGCAACCAAAAAGAGATTCTTTGACTAGAAGGAATTCGGGTCCGATGTAGGATACCTATCAAGAAGTTTTCGCAACTCAATCATGGTTCATGGAATCATCAAAGATTTTACCTTTTTGAACTCTTTCTGTAACTCACTAGGGGCTCGGAAAACAAAGAGAAGGTGTGTACGAACGAGATATCCAGCAACAAGAATGAAAAGGATTGAACAGAAGAACTCCCGAACATTTGGCGATCCCAAATGTGTCCATATTAATGCGGTGTATATATATATTGACGTGGAAAAACATTATCGACGATTGTCGTGTGACTTCCACTACCACATGAACATGCAAAATTATTATTATTATCGTTATTTGTTACCGTATATTAAAGGCAATGCAAGTAAATTAACTACAATCTTATCTATATTGTAAAGTATATTACTTTCTTTGTTTCTTAATACTTGCAACATTTTCCGTCACAGTATCCAATACAAGACTTTGAACCTTAATATCGATAAGTTAAAAATTATAAAAAGTTGATATTATGATAGTGTGAACTAAGACGAATCAAATAAGACCTCACTTGATTATATTTTTTTTCTTATAAACTTGCGGTATTATATGGCATAAGATTCACAAATGAATATTGGTTACTAGCTATGCTAATGTCGTAAATACTGAAAAAAGGATGAAGTATTAAAAAGTGTGGGTAAGTTATAGCTCGCCACATGTTACTCTATGTCATAAGCTGATATGACGCCATTGTAAATCTCACATGACAATCCATTCTCTATTTAATATTCAAAAATGCATGTTGGAGGGTTTAAGCTCATGATCAATGATTTGAAAGGTAATAACTCTATCATCAAGCTACGTCACCTTTTGTTGTCATATTTTAATTAATAAATCTTTTATCTTGATAAAATTTTGGAAAAGAAGAAATAAAAATAAATAGCTTGATTTTCTTTCTAGCAAAACATTCACAACTTTAAGTGTTTTCCAACACTCGAAACACCCTCATTTATGACACATGTTATCATCCTAATTCGTCATTTCAATTATTCCTAATTTACTCACTCATGTTGACAACTCTTAGTGTAACACTTTGTTTGAAGTTCACTTTGACAAAAAGTTTGTAAAATTTGAGAGGGAGAGTAATAGAGAAATATAAATTGTTGAATTGATTTAGAGGAGTAAGAAGGAAATGAGGAGTCAGAAGAAAACGAGAGTTTGTGCCAAGGTCCAAACAGAGAAGGGTGTATATGATGGAAGATTTTTGTTATGGCAGGGTTGAGAGGGGCTTGGTTATCGGCATCACCGCGTAATTATCGGGATAATAACTGAAATTGAGGCTTCGTTGAATGGCTTTTTAAGCTGTGTCGAGGTTTTAGGGTTGTTTGCTTCGATATCCATATTAATCAATGGCTCCACCTCTAATCCTCTTTTATAATCAAAATCCAATGCAATATTTTTGGCTTATTTGGGATAGATGAGCAAATTATTAAAGAGTTTGGACAAGGAGTTTTTATTTTCTTAATTATTTCGGAAAAATTAATAGGAATAATCCCAACTATATGTCGGTTCGGGTGAAAATCATCCCAACTATGGATTGTCCTAGAATAATCCAAACTAATGGGGATACATTCTCAAAAAATCCAAACTCTTAAGTTCCAACATATAGTAGACCCAAAAGGGATGATAGAAAGCAAGAAAATAAGTTTACGGTACCCCAAATAGTTTGGGTTATTAGAATAACTCATAATTATGATTATTTTGAATAGTACGGTCATAGTTGGGATTCACCTGTCAATTTTTCTTTTTTTGGATTTTTCTAATGGCATATATAGTTTGGTTTTATTTTCAAGGAAATGTTAACAAATAAGGTTGGTGAAAAATTGTGATGTTCCTTTTTTTTAAGTTTTTATGTGGTTAAAGGTGGGCTAACAATGGATTTGATAATTGTGGGATGAGGTCCTAAATGGTGAAAAAAACCCTTAAGGGTGCTAAAAAGTGAAAAATGCAAAACTTGAGGTCCTAATTGTATCTTTAACTCTTAAAATAATTAACTTATATTTTTTATATTTATATTCCTATTTATATTTAGTAATTGCGAAAATTGTCTAAAAATATATTTTTTACACATTACTTTTATTACAAATAAACATGCAAATTTAATATCATTATCGTGAGACGCATATCAAACACATAATTACTTTGTAGTAAAACAAAAGGAAGCGATAAGCTTATGCTGGAAACAACTTCCGATCCTAGAGATTTGGAACCACATATCATATTGTATTCGACTATTCATTTCAATGCTTATTATACTATGGAGTAAGACAAGGCAGAATTTAGGTGGAAAAATCAGAAAACTCCCTGACATTGCCTTTGTTGTTACTTTACTACATATTGACATATTAAGATTGCAGCGTATAAGATTTAGGCAACAATAATGGGGAAAATTACAAAACCATTGTCAACAGAACCTTCATTTATGTCATAAACTTCATGTATATAGCGTGTATATTAAGAGATGGAATTAGTTTTGGAGAAATATGGACAAATTCATGCATTATTTTGACTGCTCTTCTAAAACAGATCACTCTTACTATGCTTAATTGCTAGGAGTAATTTATTTTTATCTCTATATTGGTTTTTAATTATACTTCAACTAGGATTTTATGTGACAGTGATCTTATAATAGACTAAGAGTTTCTTCTCTTCGAATAAATCTAGGTGAATTAAACTGAATTAAACTGAACTGATTGGAGCTGAACCGAACTGAACTGAATTGAACTAAATTAAATTAAATTAAATATCATAAATATATAAATAATATAAACAATAATTATATGAATATTAAATAATAATTATAATGATAATTAATACTTTCTCCGCTTTTTATAATTTGCATCATTTTCCATTTTTAGAAGTTGCAAATTACTTGCATCATTTTCTTTTTAAGGAAATACTTTCTCTCTATTTCTCTCCAATCACATGGGTTCCCTTTTTTCTTCTCTCTATCACTCTCCTCTCCTTAATTCTAGTGCACATGCTCAATGATGCAAATATAAAAAACGGAGGAAGTAATACTTAACTAATTAATAAATAATAATAATAATAGTATTTTAGATATTATTAAATGATAGTTATTAATAAATAATAGTAATAATAATAAATTAATAATAATAATGATAAATAATAATAATAATAAGTAATTTCTATTATTTGTATTAATATATTAATATGAAACAAACAAGATCTGACTATTTTTTTCCTTACGTATAACAAGCATAAGATAGTCAAAAACTACAATGTGAATAATAACAAAAGTTAAAGTGTCTCTATTATATAAAAATGGAGGGAGTAATATTTAGTACTAAAGATAATAATTGGGTCGGACCGCACAAAATTGCAACATACACTGTTTTGACTCGATGAGTTAAGCCTACATTTAGGTACTAACATTTGGTACTTTTCACCTTTTAGGTACTCACTTATTTTTTTTTCACCTTTTAGGTACTTGTTGAGTATTTTTTTGTTACTTAACCACATTTAACTCATCTTTACCACACTTTATTTATTTTTCAAAAAATATTGCATAAATTAAACTTTAAAAAATCTAAAATTTCGCTTGAGCTAATTGCACGGCCTTGGAAGTTGAAGAAGATCCGTATGGTTATTTCCATATCTCTAGAGGTACAAGAAAACATACTTTTGGTAGTGTTCATATTAGTTTCCCTTCATGCTATATTGTCAATACCGTTTAACAGACCAAAATCTTTCAAGAAAAATTACTCTGTACATGGACCATAATCCTCCAAGAAAAATACTCCATACATAGCATATTTCTCCTAGAAAAATTACTCCGTACATGACAGATTGAATGCCAAAATAAGTTCAAGAATAACAAGAATATTTTCCATACATAAAGATCATTTTCCAGACATACATATCCTAAAATATGATTTAGTTATCTCCTTTGTTGTGTTGTTATGGTTGGAGCTTCTGATCTCGCATAGGTTGTAAATGAAACAAGTTCTAAAACTTCTTACTTGAAAAGCACAAGTTATTCGAAAGGTAACTAGCTGAGAAAGGATAACAAAAAATCAAAACACTATTTAAATGACCACTATGCTCTAAGTTAAGTTTACGAACGATATCATTGAAACACGCATGTGCTAGTATCTTGTTAATTCAATAAAAAAAGTTTATTCAATAGCGTTACATATTAAATTAAGGAGTTAACTTTTTAACTCAAGGCATTAACATTTTAACCCAAGGTACTAACTTTTTAACAATTAATTAACACATGTTAGTAATTGAGTACTCAAATGGTGAAAAAAATAAGTGAGTACCTAAAAGGTGAAAAACACCAAATATTAGTACCTAAATATAGCCTTAACTCCAATTTGATTGATTTATGGGCTAAAAAAACATGGGTTGATTTGTGCTCTTTTTACCAAACTGTAATTTGTGGTTTTGTGTTGGTCTATAATATTTATAAATCTAACTTATCTTTACATGTACCCCTTATATATATATAGGAATAGGCTCTTGTGAGAATACCCCTCTTACATAAGAACACTCACTTATGTGAGAATAAATCTATACCATTGAATATTTTAGATTCAACGGTTGTGAGGTTTTCATGTCCCACCCACTGTGATACCACGACATTTTTTCATTTCTCTTCATCTCATTTCTCTCCCTTCCCCTCCTCACTCTCTCTCTCCTCTCACCATCAATGGTGCACCATTGACACCACAAACTATTACCGGCGACTTGACGTCAACAACCACCGACCACCACAGACCACCACCTAGCAATCACCATTGTCTCTCCTCGGCGCAACTTTCCTTCACATCGTACCTACCCGATTTGTTTGCTGCTTGCTCCAACTATCATAACCTCAACATCAAGCAACCTCAAGTTTTGCTCTAATGGAGTTCTTCACCATCACCACCATTGGAATCTCCTCATTCAGCCTTCTGCTCAAATCACTCGAATCTCCTCATATTTTGGCCCCAAAATTGGAGTATGTTGGAGGCTTAATTTGGCCCTTCCTTACTAAGAAAATGCCACGGAAATTAGCAGCCATAAATCTTATAATTGAACGTCCACTGTGATTGCCAAACTTGACTTTAATCAAATACCAATTACTTCTTGACCCACCAATTTAATAGTGCAAAGATGCTGCTTTATTTTTAGTTAGGCCCCTTCAGATTTTACCATATTCCACTTAAAACTTTCCGCAAACATTTATTGCTTTAGATTTCTAAATTTTGAAGTGTTCTCGTATAAATAGTTGTTCTCATATAATAGGGGTATTCTCACCGGATGTCACCCTCTCTCTCTCTCTCTCTCTATATATATATATATATATATATATATATATATATATATATAGAGAGAGAGAGAGAGAGTCGGGTTCTGCTAAAAACCAAGGGTTGGCTGAAAACTAAAAACTTTTAATCCTAACCGTAGGATCTAAATCAAGGGTTGAGATTGTCCGTATAAAAGCTGAAAAAAAAGGAAATAGTCTCTCTCTAAACTCACAATCTCACGATGTGTTCTCTCTCTAAACTCACTTTCTCCCAAAGAACTCTTGCTGTTCACGAAAAACACTCGCAAAACGAAGCACATTCAACACAATTCAAGATTTTGATTTGAAAATGGAGCACATTCAAGCAATTTTCTATCAAAGTTTTCGTCAGATCTTCGCGATTTACATCCAAAACGAAGCACATCATACAATTTTCTCCATTTAAATTCAATTTCAGTTATACAAAAACCTAAAAATTATATTTACGGTTACAATCGAGTATAATTGCAAGCTACAGCTTTGAATTCGGGTACATTCAAGTAAGTTTCTGCTAATTTGTGTTGTGAAGTGTTTACTTTTAGTTTAATCAGTTAATTTTAGTTGAATCGATAGATTTTCGTGATATGTAGTGTCACATTTGAGTTTAATTTATAATTAGAGTTGTGTAAAAAGTATTTTACAGTGGTTATTGTCTTAGATTCTGACATTGCACCAATATCATGACTATTTTCCAATTTTCTTTCCATTTCCTTCTGTAATTTTATATGTACCCCTGTTTGTATTATATGTAGCCACTGTGGTTTTGAATGTTCACAAATGGTAGACCTTCTTAATTTAGGATACTTCAAAAGATGATATATTCTACAACCTCTGTAATCTAACATGTAGCCTCTGTAATTTTACATGTACCCTCTGTTATTTTCATAAAAATGGAGCATGAAACTTAAAAATTAGTTCAATCCACAAGCACTAATTTAATACAAACTCCATCTCCAATTGCTTCAACTATGACATTCACACCCATGCTTGTTTTACTCCAAGGGGTACAAAAGAATGGATTCCAGTTTGTCCACTTGAACTATATACTGTTGGTATGACATTCAACAGTGTAGCAGATGGTATCGAGTTCTACAAAGCTTATGCTCGCTTTTGTTGTTTTGTGGAGAGACTTGGGACAGAGAAAAATGACAAGGAAGGAAATGCGTACTTGAAATATGTGTTTTGAAACATGCAAGGATTTAAAGAATATGGGGATAGTAGAAAAAACTTGAAAACTCAAAGAATTTGTCGACTTTCACTTCTCAAAGAAGACGCGTCAATAGAAATGGTTGTGATGCAAGAATGACGATGAAGAGGCGCAAAGGCGGATTGTTCATGGTATATATTTTTCATGAATCTCATAATCATTTATTTGCTACTCCTAAAAGCATGAATTTTCAAAAGAATAAGAAAAATCTGACACTTGCTCACAAGAAATTCATGTTTGATAATTTCAAATTGAATGTTGGCCCCAACACATCATTTAGATTAATGAAAGAGCATGTTGGTAGTTATGACAATGTTGGGGCAACAATGGTGGATTTTATAAACTTTAGTAGAGATATGAAGTGCTATTTGAGAAATGTCGATGCTACAATGTTCATTAATAATTTGAAAGAGAAAGTGAAAGATAGTGGTGGTAGCTTCTTCTTTGAATATTGTCTCAATGAAACAAAAAACCTTACAAGAGTATTTTGGTGTGATTCTATAAGTAGGAAAAACTATTCAGTTTTTGGTGACATGGTGTCTTTTGATACTACTTTTGACACAAACACGTATAGTATGGTTTTTTCCCCGTTCACGGGAGTTGATAATCATGGTAAATGTGTCACTTTTGGGGTTGGGGGTACTTGCCAAAGAGGATATAGAGTCTTTTACTTGGTTGTTCGAAAGTTTCTTGAAAGCAATGGGAGGTCGTCAGCCTATTTGCTTGATAGCAGATCAAGATCCTGCCATGAAAGTAGCAATTAGTAATGTTTTAGATACAACAAAACGTAGATTATGTATGTGGCACATCATGAAAAAGATCCCTAATAAGTTTGGTCCTGCAATGTGTAATGAGACAGAATTTTTATCTGTGGCGTATCACACCTTGCAACATCTGAAAATAACGTTCAAGATTTTCAAGTTTTGGATAATACAAGAAACAAAATTTATACGGTGACATGTTCAGCTGATGGTCAATGTACTTCATGTTCATGTAAAATGTTTGAGTCCATGGGTTTACTGTGCTGTCATGTACTCTTTGTGATGAAAGAGAAGTTTTTGAAGTAAATTCCAAAGCAATATATTTTGAATCGATGGACTAAAGATGCTTTGAGACAACCAGTGTATGTACAACTTATGCGAAAAATCAAAAGGTATTGAAAAGGATGAAAGACATAAACTTATTGGTGATGTTTGGTTGAAATTTTTCTCATGTGTAAGCCTTGTTGAAGACAACCTCGATCATATGAAGGTTTTACTAGAAAAACTAACTAATATTTAAAAGGAGTTGCAAATAGGGGATCTCAATGATGAAGAGCAATCCAAAGACCAACACTTGGAATTCTTGCTTGGTTCAAATCAAATAGAAGTAGATGTTCTACCTCCGGAGAAATCTTCAAACAAGGGAAGTGGCACTGGCAAGAGAAAAAAGAGTGATCAAGAAATAGTTGTTGAAGCACAAAAGAAAAACAAAAGACTTTGTAGGTCACGTGGTCAACTTTCAACACACGACAACCATAATTGCCCGGAAAAGGAGAAAAATATTTATATTTTCTTTTGTGTAGCCTCTGTAATAGTAAATGTACCCCCTTTTGAATTATATGTACCCTCTGTTTGAATATTGTTCAACTGGTTCAAATTCTATAATATGTTAATGAGATGCAAGCAGGAACTGGTAGCACATTACTAAATGTTTAATTGAATTCTTGTCTTTTATGTACCCTCTATAATTTACATGTAACCCCTTATATCTTATGTAACCTCTGATGTTTCAGGTTGACAATTGTGGCAAGTTTGAAGCTACTAAAGTGGATTCGGGGGGGAACGATAGTGACACTTTAATGACAAGTAGAATATTTAATGACAAGTAACTTAGATGAGTAGCTTACTTGATTGTACTTTTGTAGTATTGAGAGCTATGAAATGGCGGTTGACCATCTGCTATGAAGATTTTGGTTTCTTGAAGTTGTGATATTGTTTCAGACTATGATACTTTGTGATAATTGAAATGTTTTGTAATTCATTTGCAATTACTAGCTTGCTTGAGCTGGAATTATCTTCTTTCCCTTCTAATTTCCAATAACCATCATATTCAAAAATTCAATTTTTTATGTTCTTAATTTTTTATCGATTTTTTTCCCTTGTAATTTGTTGTGTAGCACCATTTATATTAAGTAGGATGTTTCCTTCAAACAAGCACAAATAATATCTAACAAAAAATATCAATAATTCATAAGATGGTACATTATAAATTCAGAGGGTATATTTTAAGAATGGGGTACCTTTAAACTTGGTATCTAGGTCTCCTAAATTTAAGAGTGTGATATTCATGATGTTGAAACAAATTAAGCTAAATAGCAACACCAACATTAAACCAACCATAAAAAAATAATGTCTATATTTTAGAGGGGGGAGGGTACATTATAAATTCAGTAGATACATTACACAACAGGGTAACTTTGGGGTATCTAGGTCTCCTATTTAATCAAACTTGAAATTTCCTACTTAGCTTATTGATCATACAAGTTGTTTCAAGAAAACAAGAGGAAACAAACGAATTACGACAACGCACAGACTCCTTTCAAAGTTCGAACGTCTGTGGCGCGACTCCCTTTTCTTGGACCGTGACCTGCGGCTGCTGAAGGACACCCATACTCCACATTCTACGTCGTTCGTCCACTTGCAGCTGATAACTCACACTGCGACATTATCGAGTGCCTTCTTCGCCAATCTTCATATCCTCTTCCTTGTATCAAAGCCTCCTCCCACAAGACGTTAAACGCCTAACTTTGATCATTGATTCCTGGACACTATAGATTAAGCTATCGTTCTCATAAATTCAAGTCACCGTGAACTCCAAAATGTTCTCATTGTTCTAGTAACCATGGACTGAAAAATGTCATCCCTAATATAATGTTCTTAATTTAAACAAGTTAAATGTGTCAATCCATTTGATGAAAAGGATTTAAGCGCAGGTGAAACTTGTTTGTTTAAGGAAACACCTCATCAAAAAAGGAGGCACATTCAACATTCAGCATGCTATACAAGATAATTTTTCAAAGTCAACTCCTCCATCTGTTGTCGCTACTAACATTTATTCTTACTTACGCAAGCAGCGTATCTTATGTTTATACATAAATCTCGGACACATGTTCAATTTAAAACCATTAGGGCTAATTTACCCAAAAAGATGTAGCCTTAATGCAAAAAAATATGATATCCACAAATACTACTTATGTACACATTAAACTTTACAAAAATCACTGATTATCAACAAGTACTACTTATATACCAAAACACACTATTCATCCCTACTTCACTATTTCCTCTTTGGCTTAACTTTTTTTGCTTCAGCTTCCTTTCTTTCCTTCTCAGCAAGCAAGAAATGAATTTCATCATTCTTGGGGTTCAAAGTCTTCACCTTATACAATATAGCAACACGTACTTCATTGAAATCATGCAGGACAATAGCAGCACAGATTGAAGAACGATGAACTCTCCTCTTTAACGACTTAAACAAAATATAAAACAAAAACAAAAAAATAAAGGTTATTACACAAAACAAAATGGAATACATCTTACACAAATTAGACCAAAAATATAGAATATTACCTTGTCAAAAGCAGGCTCAAACTTTTCTCCTTTGAAAAACAGCATATGCAACATCAAGAATATCCCGCAATCTAAATTAGGAGACTTAGATACCCAATCAAAAGGTACCACTTCAAACTTGAAAGAAGATAAAATCAGAGATGATCTTTCATCTTTAAGTTCCTTTATAATTGGAATCAAGTTATTCACCTATATAATGCAAACACCAAATTAACCTTGAATAAAACACAACAATATCTAACAAGAAAATATCAGTAATTCATAAAAGGGTACATTATAAAATCAGAGGGTATATTTTACAAATAGTGTTACCTTTGAACTTGGTATATAGGTCTCCTAAGTTTAAGAGTGTGACATTCATAATATTGAATCAAATTAAGCTAAACAGCAGCAGCAACATTAAACCAACCATAATATTTTAAAGAATAATGTCTGTATTTTAAAGTGGGGGTACATTATAAATTCAGTGTGTACATTACACAATTGGGTACCTTTGGGCGTATTTAGATCTCCTAATTAATAATATCTAACAGGAAAATGTCAATAATTCATAAAGGGGGTACATACTAAATTCAGAGGGCACAATACACAACAGGGTGCCTTTGAATTTGTTATCGAACAAAGTCAGAGGGTACATTATGCTATGGGGTATATTATACAAACAGGGGGTACATATTAAATTCAGAGGGCACATTATGCTATGAGGTACATAATACAACTAGGGGGATACATACTAAATTTAGAGGGTACATTATGATATGGGGTACATTAATACTTATGAAAAAGAAACATTATAGAATGGGGATCATATTCGAAGTTGATATGGGTACAATTTGCAGTTCAAGACAAAAACATGAGAAATGATTAAAAGTCATCAAAGAAAAATGTCAATAATTTATAAGGGGGATACATACGCAGGGTGCCTTTGAATTGGGTATCTAAGAAAGTCAGAGGGTACATAATGTTATGGGGTACATTATACACCACGGGTGTACATACTAAATTCAGAGGGCACATTATGCTATGAGATACATTATACAACCAGGGGGTACACATTGAATTCAGTGGGTACATTATGCTATGGGGTAAATTAATACTCATGAAAAAGAAACATTATAGAATGGGGATCATAATCCAAGTTGATATGGATACAATTTGCAGTTCAAGACAAAAATATGAGAAATGATTAAAAGTCATCAAAGGGGGTACATAATAAAATGGGGAGGGGTACATTATAACTTTAGAGGGTACATCAACATATGACAATAATCTAACTTTGCAAAATAATAAAAATCATACAAAAATTTCTTGGATGACGAAAATTCTTTACATACCATAATTATTGCCCATTCTCTAAACCTGTCCGAGTCAGCTGTTTTGTACTTGTGATTATCCAAATATTGTCTTTTTTGAATCAAAGTTGATCACTTCACAAAAGTAGTGATCATCCATCAACATTAGGACAAACAACTACAACAATAAAGAATTAACCAAATCAAGAACTATTAGGAAAGATGTTAATTCAACAAAATTTATAATTTTGTTTTTTACCAAAGACGCTTTGAGAAGATGATCCACTGAATTAACAGTGTTCATAACCCAACACTTCAAGGAGTTGTGAAGGTTAACTTCTTGCTTTTTAATCGCCTCTTCCCTTAAAAGTACATCATCTTAATTCATTGTAAGCGTCAAGGAGTTTCTTGAAAAAAAATCTGCATATCAAAAACATATTAATCCTATCAATGTTGCGTTTTGACCTTGTAGTTAAATAGGAGAAATAAAAATTATTAAACCAACTCACGGTTTGGTCGACGACAAAGAAAAACCTCACTGGTTCACTTGTTTTCTTTCTTTCAATATCATTCAGAATCATCGACCACACACGAATCACACAACTAGAAACTTGTTGTTGATAAGCCATGGTAGCAGTTCTTCTCTAGATATGATATACTCACTTCCGTTATGGGCGAAAACTGTCTCCCTATAAAATAAAAGGACCAAATAGCAGCATAGTTAGTAAATGATATCATAAGTTCATAAACTTGGATTCTTAAAACAAAATATCAAAAAGTTCAAGAATAAAATGGGTACATTATACAATGAGAAGGATATATAATAAATTCAGAGGGTACATGAAGACATTCATATAATTAAACTACAAACTTACATGGAAGAAATGCCATATGGTTCAAGGCTAGATTCTTCAGCTTCCAAAGGGTTAAACATCCAATAATCAACAACATTTGTTGAAGGGTAGACAAAACTTTCATCAGTTTTCTATTCTTTGACATATGCTCAGAAATAAATTCCACATCATCAGTTGGTTCACCGCAATCAAATGGGCAAACCAATAACAACAGATTAAATGAAATCCCTGATTCTTCTAATTCATCTTCACCATTCAAAATGTCAGAGACCACTTCATTCACAATATTGTCGCAATCCTTTTCCTGAGGAAATGGATTATCTTCAGCAGCATTATCATGTTCATCATAATCTGTAAAAAAAAAGAAAAATAGAAATAAAATTTAAGGATTGAAAAAGAGAAAGGGCAACCATTAAACATGTAAAATGTAAAAATAATAAAGCACATACTTTCTTCACCTTCAAGCAAGTCAAAAGAAGGGATTTCCATTGCCATTTGCTTTGCAAGGAGAAAGTTATTAACAATCTTGTCAATCTTATCAAGGGTTTCACGATCTGATAAGATTTTCTCCATCTGAGAAACAACTAATGATTCTGAATTCTTTTGTGGATCAGACTTCATGGCAACATATTGCTCAATTGTTTCCCTTATCCGATTAAGTCGATCAACATGAATAAAATTAAAGAGCTCAACATCCCTTCTCAAAAGAAGTATGATCCTTTGACATTCCTGAATTAAATCAAAAATAAAATCTGATTTAAACCTTTATACATAAAATATACCCCTCTAAATAACACTTCAAGTATTCAATAAAATTAACAAAATAAGAAGTTATATTCTCTCTTCGAGTTTCCTACAAAATCTAGGTGAAAGAAAGTTTAAATATAAAAAGAACATAGAGTACAACTAACATTTACTTACATCGTCAGTAGAAAAATTGATCTCTTCATCCGTGTTTAATCTAATAGGGAGCTCGTATTGGATTATCCTCTTCGAACCTGATGTAGAAGACTCTGTAGAAGATGATTTACAAGCTCCTGTAAAAAGCTGTTGTACAAGGTGTTATATAATATGAGCACTATAAGAGGGGGGTGAATTATAGTGAGAGAATATACTATACTTTTTGCGGAAATAAAAGCTAGCTAGGGAAAACGAAAAGGTAACACGAGATATTTTAGCGAGGAAATACTTCTTAGGCCTAATAGGAAGAAACGACCTTGACCACAAGGGATTTTGACTCTAAACTTTTGACTATAATAGGCCAAACGACTCTGTTTAAAAACCTATTACTTTTCTCTCGGGCCACAACTACTGCTCCTCTCGAACTTCCCTCGAAGTTCCTTTCTTTCTTTTTCTCACGCTTCACTCAAAGCTTCTCGCACTTACAAAGAGTTCACTCAAACCCTTACCGAAAAGTACAATATATAAAACAATGGAAGATTATAAACTCGAATAAAGTAAGTATGAATTCTCTTGGGAACATCACTGATTCTTTAAGACAACTAAGAATATTTGGCTAAGTCAAACACAATAATTGCAAGGTATTAGGCGCCTATTTATATTATACTATGGCAAGGCCATAACTTAAGTCCACTAACCCATAATGTCCATTATCTCAATTTATTTATTAGTTTTTATTTAACTTTATTTGACAGTTAAATAACTACTAACCCACTACTTAGCTTAATAGGAGAAGCAGTAAAGTATAACGTGGTTTATAAAACTGAAAGCCTAATTAAACTAATTAAAATAAATTAAGCCTTTTAATAAAATAATCAAGCTCATTACTCCACAAATAGTAAACGTGTAGCAGTAAGCTTAACCGTGATATTAGTTTGCTTGGGGAGTAATTAATTTATTTTCTTTAAATATTTTTTAGGAAAATATCTTTTATAAATAATTTAAACATAACCGAAAATCATAATTAAGTTTTAAAAGAAAAACCTTTTAAAACCGAAAATCAGTTTAAGTTTAATAAAATATAAAAGATAATATTTAAAAAGATTTTGACCTTATCCTAGTTAAATCAGAAAATCATTTTAAATAAATTCCTAACAAACTAACAACTAACTCCCTAAAGTCATGGACTAAGTCAAAACTAACTAAAGACTCTCTAACAACCTTACTTGGGCGCACAACAATGTTAGGCGCACAACTTGGGATATGTTAGTTGTTCCTAAAGTCTTTTCTAGGTCTGTTCCCTAACCTTGTTCCTAAGAGTGCCAGTGTCTGTTCCTGTCATGGGAACAGAACCAAGTTCCGTTTGAGAATTCAACACAAACAAGATTAAATATTTACTCAACCTTAATAAGAAGATATTAAATACATCCTAATGTATTCTAATCTTCACTCCATGCATGATACTTTATCTTTCGAATATCTTCATTTAGATCTTTAATTAATTCTCCAATTTAATCTTCGATCATGTATTCTCTTTGCTCAAGAATGAATCACCTAGCAATATCATAAGTGAAATACAATATGTCTTTTGTTGGTTAAGTCATCTTCAAAACTTAAAGGTCAACAATTTCTCCCTTTTTGAAGATGGCAACAAAAGGCATATACTAAATAATAATATTTAATTTTAAACAAGTCATATTAAACTATTTAACAAAGTAATGCAACTAAGTTAAAACAAGTTCTAATAGATATTCATTTTATTTTTAACTTTAGAGAAAAAAATTTTTGAAACTAGAGAACATGAATCAAGGCTAGAAAAATTTACTCTTTGCCTTTCTCTTTCCCCCTTTGGCATCTTCAAAAATATTATTCCATGATTTCGAAAAGATGAATGTTATCTATCAAAACACATCACACCACCAAACTTAGTTAGAAGTAAGTTGGTTAGTATAAGTAAAGTAAGCATTCAACTCTCAAAACCGCAATCCAAGAATATTAGCAATTCAAAAGACACACAAATGCAAAAGATTCAACTTAAGATCGAATTAATTTAGTTCCATTGTAGCATGCATAAGAAGGAAAGAAATTAAAACATTGTTCCCATAGCTAACGAAAAGAAAGAAAGATTAAACTAAGAGTAGTGATTAGGCTTGGGGAGAGGGGGGTTATTCGACTTCTCCCACCACATCATTGAGTTTCTCCATCACTTTCTTGTGGTTGCGTTCCACGGTTTGAGAAAGCTTGAGTATCATGGACTCCAATAGCATCATGTTGTCATTCACTTTTGGAGAGCCCCAAGATTCGTCTTTAGATGTTCCATGAGAACCTCTTGAACTATAAACGCCTTATCCACCTTTTCCGACAACCCTTTGACAATTTTGTTCACACCTTGACTGCTTGAGCAAATTCCATCATTGCCTCCGATTGACCCATAACCAAAGTAAATAAGTGATCCAACCTTTGAGCATGTGCAAAGGTATAAGTAGTACCAATTGTGGGGTTTGTAGATGTAGATGAGGAAGGCTTTTGTGGTGTGGTTGCGGCAGTGGGTTCCTTAGGATCAGGAACCGATGTTTGTTCCTTAGAGATGGGAACAACAGTTGGTTCCTTGCCTTTGGGAACATCAGGGGCATATTTCTTGAAAGGAGAAGGGATTGGTGTGTTTTGTGGCTTGTTGTGTTTGGGTGATGCAGTTTTTGGTGGTGAAGTTTCCATAGGAGCAGGGGATTGTTCCCTTGATGAAGGAACACAAGCTTCATAAGCTTCTTTGGCGATTAATTAAACTTCATCATCATCAATAATATCATCATAAATTACAAAGGAAGGAGAGCTCAGTACCTTCAAATTTCGAATGCACCTACTTGATCTAGGAGCATGTAAAACCGGAGTCTCCTTCTCCAATTCATCCTTATCAACAACCTTCTTTCCTTTAGCCTTTTATTTTTCTTCTTTTTCTTTTTCAATTTTTTCAATTTTTCTTTTTCTTTTCTTTTTCAATTTTTTCTTTTTCTTCTTCTTTTTCGATTTCCACCTCAATATCTGTTTCCTCATTTTCTTCTTCACCGTCTATCTCATCATCATCCAAGTTTGAACGCCCTTGAACAACTTCCCCATCGACAATCGAGACATTCAAATTATTGAGTGTCTTAGTGTTCAACAAATCCTCCGTTGTAACACTAACTTGATGAACCTCATCAAACTTCACATTGAATTTCTTTAACCTAACCGTAACAAGGGCTCCATATCCTACAACAACTCCATTTTCAATGCAATGATGCATGTGTTGATTCATAAGGGAGGGAAAGTTTATTGGTTTATGAGATGCAAAGCAATGGATGTAAATCAAATCTAACATGCCAACCAAAGCATGTTTGCAAAGACGAGGTAAAAGTGCCTTTTTGAGTAGGTGAAAAAGAATTTTGTGGAATGGAGACAGCAGATTATGATCGATAGAGGCAGAAGCTCTTTTACCACTATATTTCACCACTAGATCAGTAAAGGAAATGTCAGAAAAAGGATATACCCCGCGCTGTTTCTTAAAATACACATATGTTTCCTTCACAGGAACACCAAACAGTTTCCCTAAATAATCACAATTAAAATCAATTTGTGTTCCACTAACTAGGGTAGAACAGTTTTTCTCCTCATTCATCAAAAAAATTTCACAGAATTCATCCATCAACTTGGGAACGAGACATCAACCATAACAATTTTCAAATAGTAGTTCCCAACCCTGAAATTTGAGAATATCTAGCAATTGATCGAAATTAACCCTTCTACACCATGCAAGATCAATATATAAACCCAAAACATACCTAGATGGGGTTGATTTCCTTCTCGCAAATTTTGTTGTTCCTTTTATGGGAACAACAGGTTCCCCCTCCAATTTTGCATGTGACCCTTCGATTTCCATCTCACACCTTCTTCACTCTGTTTTCTTTTTCTCAAAGCTCGTGTGGGTGGATTGGGAGAGATATCCATGGGAGTTGGAGAGTCTTTGTGAGTAGAAGAGGGAGAGGGTTTTTCGATTTTAGTTTGAGTGTGGAGGAATTGATTTTTTGTGAGATACATTTTGTGGGAAAAGGGGCGCCTTTTTATTTGGGTGAATGAGTGCAATTTGGTTTAGTGGAAAAGCTTAAGATTAGTTTAATGGAGGTAATTAATGAGGAGTTTAATGAAGAAGATGAAGAGTTTAATCAAAATTTGATAAATCCGTATAAGGCACACGGTTTGGAAAAAATAATAAAGAAAATTAATGAAATGAATATAAGATATATTTCCTAACTGATTTGAGAGATATTAGGAGGAAATAAAGGGAATAAAATCAGATTTTCAGGAAAAAAAAAATTTGAGCAAAATATATTTGGATTTTATTTGTATTTCGAAAAGTTGAAAAGAAATCCTAAGACTAATACGCTGGGAACAGCGGATGGGAACAGAAAAACTTGCTATTTTGGAACGCAATTAACCTTTTAATCCCTTGTTAATTCTTAAGGCATAGAATCGTCTAAAGAACACTAATGATAATATTAATGGACATTAGTGAGTAGTTTTCAGACAATTTCACTCATACATATGAAATAATCATATAAAAGTTGTGATGCATTTAAATAAATAAATTCATCAAGATTTATTCACATGTAAATAATGCCAAAGAATCAAACCAATAGGGAGAAATATTATAGCAACTATTTCAACTTAATTAAGCCAAGTTCAAGCCTCAGTTTTTCAAACCGATCTCTATTTAAGGACTTTGTTAGAATATCAGCAATCTGACGTTCAGTTTCACAAAATTCCATTTTGATTAGGCCATTTTCAACGTTGTCCCTAAGAAAATCATGCCTAATAAGAATATGCTTAACTCTAGAATGATGCACGGGATCTTTTGAAATACTATTAGTACTAGTATTATCACAATATATAGGAACACAATCAAAGTAGATCCCATAGTCACGAAGTTGTTGTTTTACCAAAGCATTTGGGAACAACATGTTGCTGCTGCATATATTCAGCCTCGGTTGTAGATAAAGCAACTGTGTTTTGCTTCTTGGTACTCCAAGAAACTAACCTATGACTAAGGAACTGAACCATACCTAATGTACTCTTTCTATTGACTAGATCACCCGTATAGTCATCATCTGCAAATCCTTTCAATTCAAAGGTATCACTTCTCGAATAAACAAGTTTAAATCGTCTGTTCCTTTGAGGTATCTAAGGATTCTCTTTACTGCTGTGAGATGAGATACCTTTGGATTGGCTTGAAATCTAGCGCATAGACCTACACTAAAAGCAAGATCGGGACGACTTGCAGTTAGATATAATAATGAGCCAATCATACCTCGATACTTGGTTTGATCCACACTTGTTCCTATGGCATCCTCGTCCAACCTAGTTAAAGTTCCCATAGGTGTATGGTTTATTTTTGAAGCTTCCAAACCATACTTTTTCAGCAGTTCCTTGATATACTTTTGTTGATTGATTTAGATTCCTTCTTCTGTTTGTATAATTTGTAGCCCCAAGAAGAAATTGAGCTCACCCCTCATACTCATTTCGAACTCTTTACTCATGAGATTAGCAAAGTCCTTGCACAAAGATTCATTAGTGGCACCAAATATAATATCATCAACATATATTTGAACTACTAAAAAATGTTTCCCTTTCGATTTCAAAAACAAGGTCCTGTCTAATTTTCCTCTTTTAAACTCATTTTCGAGAAGGAACTTTGAAAGTCTTTCATACCATGCTCTTGGAGCTTACTTTAACCCATAAAGAGCTTTGTCAAGCTTAAAGACATGATTAGGAAAATCTTTATTTTCAAAATCGGGAGGTTTTCCACAAAAACCTCTTCATTAAGATAACCATTTAAAAATGCACATTTCACATCCATTTGATATAATTTAAAGCCCATGAAAGCTGCAAATGCAATGAATATTCTTATTGCTTCCAATCTAGCAACAGGAGCGAAAGCTTCCTCGTAATCAATACCTTCCTGTTAATTGTATCCTTTCACAACCAAACGAGCTTTGTTTCTTACAATGGTTCCGAATTCATCTAACCTGTTCCTAAACACCCATTTCAAACCAATAACCTTCTTGTGTTTAGGTTTAGGTTCAAGGTGCCAAACCTTGTTCCTTTCAAATTGATAGAGTTCATCTTGCATAGCCACGATCCAATCAGCATCAGTGAGAGCTTCTTCATGGTTCCTAGGTTCCATCATAGAAAGAAAAGCATGAAAAACACAAATATTTTTAATTTGAGATCTCGTTTGAGTTCCCTTGTTAATGTCACTGGTTATGAGTTCCACAGGATGGGAACGCTGATGTCTCCAAGGCTTTGGTTGGAAATCCTGGATGGGAACTTGATTTTCTTGTGCAGATTCTTGATCATCTTCATGTTCTTGGGAACCAGGTTCAACAATAGTGGATTCATTCACTAGTGTATCCTCACCTAGTTCTTCTTCATTGTTGGGAACAGGAACAGGATGTTGTTTCTTTGGCTTTGTTCCCATGACTTCTTCTTCTCCCAAAATCTCATCAGTGAGAATTTGATCTTTTGTTAAACCTATCTCGAAGTCATCTTCAACCTGTGTGCTTGGAACAAATTTATTTGTTTCATCAAAAATAATATGTATAATTTCTTTTTCACACATGGTCCTCTTATTATAAACTCTATAAGCCTTACTACTTGAAGCGTAACCTAGAAATACCGCTTCTTCACTCCTAGCATCAAATTTCCCAAGACTTTGTTTCCCATTAATATGAACGAAACATTTAAATCCAAATGTCCTGAAATAGGTAATATTGGGCTTTTTACCAAAATAAAGCTCATAATGGGTTTTGTTTACTAAAGGTCTCACCATGGCACGGTTTATAATGTGACAAGCAGTATTCACAGCTTCGGCCAAAAGTTCCTAGGAAGTGCACTAGCTATCAACATAGTTCTAGCCATTTCCTCTAAGGTTCTATTCTTCCTTTCAACAACACCATTTTGTTGAGGTGTCCTAAGAGCGGAAAAATTGTGGTCCAAGCCATGTTCCCTACTCTTAAAGTTCTCAAATTCCTTTCCATGATCAGATATAATGTGCAACAGTTTTTGACCACTCAAATTTTGAACTTTCTTTGCAAATACTAAGAACTCATCATAAGTCTCATCCTTGATTGAAAGAAATATAACCCAGGTAAATCTAGAATAGTCATCAACAATTACTAGCACATACTTATTGAAACTCCTACTTTGTATCCTCATTGGTCCACACAAATCCATATGAATTAGCTCTAATGGTCTAGTAGTACTTACCACGTTTTTGGACTTAAAGGAGGACGTTACACGCTTTCCTCTCGCACACGCATCACAAACTCGATCTATGTGAAACTTAATTGATGGTAAACCTAAAACTAGTTCTTTCGATCGAAGTTTGTCAAGCAAAGAAAAACTAGCATGTCCAAGACGCATATGCCATAATAACGGATCATCATCAATAACACTAAAGCATGTAAATTGCTTTTTGGGAACAAGGTTAAGATCCACAACATATGTGTTCTCTTTCCTTGTTCCTTCTAAAACGACATCCTTAGTGCTTTTGTTGACGATCAAACACTTTTTACTATTAAACTTCACATTGTTCCCCTTATCACAGAATTGGGAAATACTCAACAAGTAATGCTTTAAACCATCAACTAGAAAAACATTATCTATGGAATGTGACGATGACTTACCAACTTTGCCCATGGCAATTATGTTGCCTTTCATGTTGTCACCAAAAGTCACACTTCCACCATCATAGGCAGAGAGTGAAAGGAATTTTGATTTATCTCCAGTCAGATGCTTAGAACAACCACTGTCTAGGTACCATGTGTTACCCCTCACTCTAGCCTGCAAGAAAACTAATTGTTAGAGTTAGGAACCCAATCTTTACTGGGTTCCTTTCCTTCATTAACATAAGATTTCTCTTTCCAAGTTAATTTGCTTGTTTCCAAGTTTTTGTCTAATAAACCAAGTCTAATAAGACATGAGTTCCTATAATGACCAGTTTTCCTACAAAACATACAAACTTTATCACTTGGTAAATCAACTCTCCTTTTAGGTTTTTTAAACTTCTTTTTGTGATTGAAGCCAAGACCTTCAGTTCGTTTGATTTGAGGGTTTTTAATCCAATTAGGAATAGGAAGGAACTTCTTCTTGTTCCTACTTAAGTTCAGTTTTCCTTCAAGTTCCTTGTTTTCTTTTTTCCAAAAACGAAACATGATTTTTCAATTCTCTTATTTCTATTTTGAAACTTTGTAAGGGAACTGATGTCAAAGGAATTCACTTCAGGAACAAACTCTTTCAATTGAGATAACTCAAGGCTTAATAAGTAGTTCTCATTTTTAACAATTTCGAAATTCTCTTTTAAACTTAGATTTTTATCGAACAATTCGAAAAATCTTTTTTCAATATCGGTTCGAATACTTTTAAGACATGAGGTATGTTGCTTTGCAACATTTAAAGCATGTTGACATTGTTTCAACTTAATGGACTCATCTTTGCAATCATTTACAGCATCAACAATAAATTCAAATAATTGCTCTTTGCTTAATGAATTAAGACGAGTTTAAATAGTGTCTAAACTTGCCTCAAGAGATTCGATCTCATCATCAAATTCGTAATTGTCGAGTGCCATGAGGCAAAAGTTTGTTGTTTCCTCATTAGGTTGAGGATCATCGTCTTCCTCGGAATCAGATTCTCCCCATGCAGCAACCATTGCTTTCTTCAAGTCGGATCTGGTATAGGAACTCTCACTCCGTGTTCCTATCTTTGCTTCGTTCCCTTCCTTTGCCTTTGTCTTTTTCCCATTGGGGACATTCTTTAATAAAGTGATCGGAACATATTTACCAACAGGTCATGACTTGATTTTGGAAGATCAGTTTACAAGGTTTACTTATTCCTGGATTACTCAAAGGTTAACTTAATATTAGAAGATGGGGCAAAGGTTGGCTTATTAAAAACAAATTTTCCTCTCTTTTTTTGCTAAATTTTGTGTCGTAAAGTTACTCATATACCCTTTTCCTCTTCCTCCTCCTTTCTCTTACCACCAGTCATCAAACCTTTCTTTGTCACCACTTTACGCACTACCCACCAACATCCACCAGCACCCACAAACCGCCACAACTTGATTTCTCTTCGAAACAATCAGTCGTCCGACGAATGGTGGAAATAATCAATCCTCCGGTTGTGGGAATTCCATTGCTCACTTCGATCTATCTCTCTCCTCTCAGACTCTCACTTTGATTCACTTTCTCCTATCACTTTGATCCCTCTCTCGTTGCTCCTTCTTTAGTTGTGGGTTGTTCGAGTTTGGGGTTTAGGGTGCGTCGCCGATGAATTGTGGTGGTGAGTTTAAATTCCTTCTCTCTTTTTCCTAAAACTTCATACTCCCTTTTCATTTTTGATTTCTTCCCTCTGCTTTCAAACATGTCGGTAAGCATCTATCCTCCATTCCTCCCTCTTTCTCTTTTCAATTTCATTTTCATTTTAATCTTTTATTACTTCCTCCGTTTTTTTAAATGTGACACTTTTTGTGTTCATGTTTCGCTAGAAAAAAATTTAATAGAGAGATTAAGAATGGGTAAGGATAGGTAATTAGGGGAGGGGGCCACTAATGAGGAGATCACCCTCCCATCCGTACCACCGCACCATCCATACCACCCACCACAACCCTACTCCATCCATACCATCAACATCAATTTTGACCACCACCTAAAAAGAAAAGTCCACTGCACCACCATCCTTACTTCAACCACCACCACCAATACCAATTTTAAAACATAACATTGATAGCACAACCACCCTTACTTCAACCACCAACACCAATTTTGACCACCAACTCAAAAAAAGTCCACGACACCACCCCCACTCCAACCTACGAAACAACTACCATTACCAGCCCACAGAAAAACCAAAAACAAATCTAACCACCTCGCACCTCCAACAAATTGAACCACCTTCGCACCACAAAAAAGGAAATCGAAGGATCAATCTGGGTTGAAGAAGATCTGGGGCCATTAAAGGAGATCGAAGGAGAACGAAGGAGATTGATGAAAATCTGGGTTAGTGGTGTTGGGTTATGGGGCAGCTTCTATGGAGGAAGAAGGAGATCGAAAAAGGTAGTGAAAGAAGAAGGAGAATGGAGAGGGTGGTGAAGGAAGGAGATCGAAGGGTGCGGCGGTCAGTGGCGAATCCAGAAAATAACTATTGGGCGGGCCAAATATATATATCGGTGGATTTACTGTGCAATGGGGTAGCGGCGATTAGTTAAGAAACAAGTGTAAATGTGTAATTGATTAAGGGTCCATTCTATACGTCTGATCTGAATTTTTCTAAATTGATATGAACTTTTCTGATCTGATCAGATCAAAACTTTTCTGTTCTGGTCTGAATTTTTCTAATCTGTTCTGATCTGAACTTTTGTTCATATTATATAATCTGATCTGATTTGATCTGAATTTTTCTAATTTGATCTGATCATTTTTGAAATAAGCACTAGACGTCTAGACTGCTTAGATAAGTTGAAAGCAACATAGCCTAAGTGTATTAATGTTGATAATAAGGGCAAAATTATAAATTGTGACTTAAATTTGGAAAGAAAAAAAAATGTCACATTTAATTTGAAACGTACTAAAAAAACGAAAGTTTCACATTTAAAAAAACAGAAGTATATGCATTCTTTTCAATTCATTTCTTTGTATGTATTTGCTGTTTATTAGATCAGCAATTACCAAAGTTTCATTTTCAGATTTCCTCTGCCAAATTTCTGGTTATTAATTTTTTTTTTGAAGTTTTGTTTTTGTTTTTGTTGGTTTAAATGACCAGCTTTGCGGTGGAGGTGAGTGGTGTCGGTGTGTTTTGGAGGTGGTCTGGAGGTTATAGTGGGTTGTTTTGGTTTTTGGGTGGTCTGGCTTTTGGTGAGTGGGAATGGTGGTGCTCCTTTTTTGGGTAAATAATGGTAGTGGGTGGATGACGGTGGTGGTTTGATTTGGTTTCTAGTGGTGGGAAGTGGTGGTGTCTCTACTGGTGCGGGTGGGTGGCGGTGGTGGTGTTTGCAGTGGTGGGTGCAGAGAAGAGAAAGGAGGCAGTGGAGTGGAAATAGTTATATATAAGGACTTTTTGGTCATTTTATTAATGATTCATTTAACTCTTAAGATTTGAGCTATTTTAGTACTCCATCCGTTTCTTTTTATTTGTCCTATTTTTTGTTTTTGTCCGTTTCTTTTTGTTTGTCCTACTTTTTTATCTTTCCTTATATGAAAAAATTAGATTACTCATTTATCCACTACTTTATCACTTTTTTGGTCCTATATGTACTTTATAATCTTCTCTCACCTACTTTAATCACCAATTTATTATAAAATGAGAGAACTTTTTAATTGTTGTCCCCACCCACATGCCTATGACATCACTCTCTTTGGAATTTGGAGCTACAGTACACAAACAAAAAGAAACGAAGAGAGTAACTTTTTTCGTTGATGGTAGCTCTCTACTGAGTAGTGAGTACTGACCGTCCGCTGACTAGTCTAGTTGATGGTATCCAATCCCTCGTGGTGCTCCAACAATCACGGGGAATACATGGGAAATCCGTTGATAACTTGCTTTCATTCCTAGTCTTACTGATAGTTAGGGGTCTCCACAAATTAAGCCTCAAATTAACTTTGTTACTTGAATGGTTGTATAACAGAATGTGGACGACAAGTTGACAATCTGTTTCTTCAGCAATGTAAAAATTATAAACTACTTCTAACTGCTTATTTGACTCTATAATATCTATACCATCTACAAATTTGTCAAAGCCATGGATTATTGACTTGCACGAAAGTAAACTCTTCTCCCCCTTTTCTTAATTATATACTATATGAATATGAAAATGTGAAGGATTGAAAATTTAAAGGTATTCTGTTTGTTTTATAAATCACTTTTTGTTATGGTGCACTAAATCACTTTCCAACTAGTCGTATAATAGTAAAAGATATAGAGTACGTATTTTTGTTCTTCTCGTCCCTAATGTTTGGCCAAAAAAGTATAGTAGCATACTCATTCCCACCTTTTTACCATGGAAATAGGAAAATTTATTTCTAACTTTTGGCATACATTTAAGTTCGGCTTCAAATCCAATCCCATTGCAAGAATGCAACTCCTATGCTCTTCTCTTTTAGACTGGATTAATTGAAAAACATTTCATTTCAGTCCAGCTCAATTCAGCTCCATTAATTTCAGTTCAGAATATTTCAGTTTTGTTCAGTTTTGTTAAGCTAATCTGCTTTTGTCCCATAATTACAGTTCAGTTCATTCCAGTTCTAAAGAACGAAGCTTTAGCATGATATTGTCCGTTTTAGGTCAAGTTTGCATGGATTTGATTTTGGACACCTCCTCAAAATGCCTCATTCTTTCCCAGTGTAAGATGTGGTATGACACCCAAAACAATTAACAATGGGATATTTCCTGAGGTACCCCGGGGTTAGGGCTAATTCCTCGGGTACCTCTCTGATTTTCGAGTTAGCTCAAATGCCACCAGAGTCACTGCTGTTAGTTTAAATGCCCTTACTAATAAATTTCCGTTCACTTTTCTGTTAACTTTCATAATTATACTTTAATTTCAATTAAAATAAAAAAAGAAGTAAAAACCACCCCCACCCCACCCCTCCCCTACTCTACCACCACCCAGCCACCACACTCTCAACCACCACCTTCCCCCAAAACAACTTAGCCACTTTCACCACCCACAAAACCACCCAGCCACCACCTTCCCAAACCGACCACCCAAAAACAACCCAAAAACCACCACCCACCCAGATTTACAAAACCGACCACCCAAAAACCAACATCCACCCAGATTTACAAAACGACCACCCACTTCTCAAACTCCCAAAACTCTCACCTCTCAAATCCCTAAACCTCTTGCTCCTCAAATCAACCGCCATTACCATAACTCCCCTCTCGACATTTACACCGTATGAAGTTGACACGTCAAAATTCTCATATGATCCGCCATTCTTGAGAAGATCGTTGACATTACTGTTCAAATCTGCACCAATAAACTCCTGATTCTGCGTCAAATCAGAAACCCTAGTTTTCTTGACAACTCATCAGCTTCAGCTTCGATATCATCTTCTTGATCATCAACTTCGTCACATGATGAAGAAGAGAAAGAATCAATCGATTCAACGTGATCGATGCTTAAATGCTTTTTGGTCGTTGAGGCCAAGCGATTGGTCGATCTGGGTAGGGGAACGGCGAACGACGAACTATTATTGGTGGTGGTGGGGCGCCGTCGTCTGGGTGGGGGGAGGGGTAGTCGTCTGGTCGGTGCAGATTAGGGGGAGAGAGTGAGGTGGGGGAGGAGAGAGACAAAGAGTGTGGCAGGGGTGGGGTGGTTTTAGTTTTTTTTTTAGTTTTTTTTAAAAATTAAAATTAAAGTGTAATTATGAAAGTTAATGGAAATTTCGTAGTAATGACATTTAAGCTAACGGCAGTGACTCTAGTGGCATTTGAGCTAGCTCAAAAAGCAGAGAGGTACCCGAGGAACTAGCCCTAACCCAGGGGGTACCTCAGGAAATATACTTTAACAATCAGAGTTGCATTTCATTTTTCAATATTATTAGATGCAACCGTAATTGAGTAAGGGCTAACATTAAGCAATAAATTTATTCTCAGAAAAGATATTAATTGAAGAATTTATAAGACAAAATTACGTCTCGATTAGTGTGTTTTTTTTTTGAAGGAACTCGATTAGTGTTTTTAATGCTTAGTAATTGCACAATATTCCCACGTTTACCTTTTTTGGTGAAAGGAATTAAGACTAGAAATATCATTTTCCTTTTTTCACACCATTAATAAAAGTGACTATCTATTATTATAATTATTAAAAGTCGTAGTCTCTCATTGTAAAGCGACACGTGATGTTACGAGTCATTTCAAATGCCACTTAACATGTCAAATTTTATTTAATTCAATAAAAAAGCATCGGGATTCGAACTTGCAATCCAACCCATTGAAAGTCACCACTCAAACAACTAAGGGCTTGTTCTGTTCAGCTTATTTTCAGTTCAGTTCAGTTCAACTCTAATAAGTTCAGTTCAGTTCAGTTCAGCTGCAATAAGTTCGGTTCAGTTCAGTTCAGTTCAGCTCCAATAAGTTCAGTCCAGTTCAGCTCCATTCATTATTTAACCATTTTATTTATTATTATTATTATTAGTCTAACTTATTTTACTCATTATTATTTTTATTATTATTATTATTGTTAATTATTATTTTTACTTTATTTTTATTTTTATATATTTTTTGTTATCAAATCTTTACTCATTATTATTACTTTTGTTATGGCTGAGCATGGTTTAAATTGGTACGCGGTTTAACCAAACTTCATGTCAATACGAGTATTCTGATTTGCAATTATTATCTTATTTTACCGACTCGATATTCATTATTACATCATAAAATAAGTTACAAAAAGCTACAAGATATTAAAAAATTACAATGTTGCTAATTATACTGGAGTATTATTTAAGGTAATACATCGACGTTACATTGAATATATAAAGATACTTTGGGGGTTTGTAGTGGGGTTTTATAAATATTATAGACCAACCCACCACAAATCATGGTTTGGTTAGAAGCACACATCAACTCATATTTCTTCTAATTATTATTATAATAATAATATTAATTTATTACTTCTTAGACATTATTGTTTTTATACCACCATCATCAAGTATTAATATATCAATACTAATAATAGTAATTCGTCATTATTAATTATTAATTATTAATTATTAATTATTATCATTATCAGTTTTTATTATATTTAAAATTAATTTATTATTTTATTATTATTTATAACTATCATTTAATAATATCAAAAATAATATTATCATAATTCATTTAATATTATTCTAAATTATTTATTAATAATTATTACTACTTAGAATTATAATTACTTATTATTTAATATTCATAATAATTATAATTGATTATTATTTATATATTTATTACAATTCAATTCAGTTCACTTCAGCTCGAATAAGTTCAATTCAGTTCATTTCCAATAAGTTTAGTTCAGTTCAGCTCTAATAAGTTCAGTTCAGTTCAGTTCAGCTCCAATAAGTTCAATTCAGTTCACTTGTGTTCAGTTCAGCTAGAATTAGACGAAGAGAACATGCCCTAAGTCATCCTAATTTTGTTGTTACTTCTTTGTTTATATACTATATTATTTAAGCTGAAAGACGTTTTTTGGGCATAAAAAAAGCTGAATACCCTAGAGCTCCTTTCCCATACACCTGTTCCTCCCCGCAAAGACAAACACGATCGCCTCTCTCTCTCAATGACCAACTGACCAATGCAGCTCTTTCTCCGTCGCAACAGCTCTTCCCACACCAAAGACGATTTTAGATTATTGGTTGATTAGCTATTAAAACCATGGTCAACAAGAAGGAGATATCTCTTAAAGATGATGAAGACGGTGCTCTAATTACACCCTGAATTATTCGGTGACTATATGGAACTAAAACTAGTGTCCTAATTAACAACAAATCAATTGCCAACGAACAACCATATATGTAGTTTTCATGATCGGACGATGTGAAAATAAGAATGTATGACAAATTTTTATCCTGATCTATTCCATCTCTTTTTATAGGGTAATTGTTCAAATTAGACCATTGTAATTAGCGTACTTAGGGTATCACCCGGGCCCAAAAAATTAGACCAAGACAATAGTCATGGATTTTTGGGACTATTAACTGCAGGTCTATATTTCATAAATTATGTTTCCCAAAACAAAATTATAATATACTCGGGGCATTGCTCAAGGCCAAAGACTAGTTTTATGTTAGTACATGCATTAGCAATAACAAGATAATATCGATAAACAACAAAATAAGATTTGACTAAGAACTCTCGTAAATTATACCTGTCTCCTAGGTTTTAAGAATGATTTAACGACCTTCAATCAAGCAATATAACTAGTCATTGAGAAGAATTTGTGAAGTGCTTAGGAATTATTTGTGAGCAAAACAGTGTTGAAAATGTACAAATATGAGATCGTAAGGTAGAGAGTATGAAGAAAAATATATTAGAGAAGGTGAGTGTGAAAGCTTATTCAAACGATCTTCAGAACTTGTGTGATTTGTTCATTATTGTTTTTAGGAAAAAATGGCAATAAATACCTAGGTTTAACCTCTTTTTTGAAATACATACTTAGGTTTAGTCTAAAACAACAAGCCTAAAACAGTAAAACCCATATCCAAAATAAATGTTGAAAAAATTTCATCATCGCAACAAATCATTTTACACACCCTACTGGTGCTAGCAACTTCAAAGGGAGAATATTCATCATACACGTGATACACCCACAATCTATCATGAACATGATACTCCCAAGACTATTTTTACTCATTGCCCATTTGAACATCTAATTTTTGCGTATTTAAAGGTCTCCAAATGAGCGATAGGCAAAAAATAACATTAGATATACCTAACTGATAGTACTCTCCAATGTTAATAAAAGTTATACTCCATAGAAGTAGTAGAATTAGGTTAATATAATTCAGTTCAGTAAAAATAAGTTCAGTTCAGTAAAAATAAGTTGAACTGAACAGGGCCTAATTAGTATCTAAACTTAACCCCCAAATTTCTTTAATCTATATCTAAAAGTTAATTTTTATTTTATGTATATTTTTGACAGGCATGTTACTCTCATCCTCTTTATTTTCTTATAAAAACCCGCCTACCTTCACCAATTTCCTTTCACTCTCCTCTTCTCACAAATCTTCTACTCTCTCTACCCTCAATTTCAGGAGAGAAAATAACCATAAGAGAGAGATACACTAATGGCGCAAATTTCTCTGACATACTTTCCTCTATTCACATTGCTGATTTCTCTATTTTTCCTAAGCTTCGTTAATGGCAGACTACACAACGATGATATCGTAAATTTAAGGTATGTTTTTTTTAGCTACATTGCTTTCTAATCCTTCAAATACATTTTCACTCCAAAATCGATATCAAACTCCATTAAATTCTGGTTTTCAGGATTGAACAACAGCTCCAAAGCTTCATGAATTCATCAATGGCGGATAGGTTAGTTGAAATCGAGATCCAAACATCTGGATCGTTGAATTAAATTAATTTTTCAAGTGTAAAAGCAAATTCGTTATGTTAGTTTGGTTGTTAGTACAGAAAAAGGTTGAGCATTGCACTTTGGAGTAAAATGCTCTGCTTTTTCTCTGTTTTCGAGACCGTTACACTAATTAATGCCATGTCCATATACTTACTTTTTTCCATGATATACCCTCCAAGTATGCATTTTCAGCTATAAATTAGAGGGCAGTTTTGTCATTTCACGTATATGAGATCATAAAACGACGACGTCAACTGAGTTTTAGTGTCGTTACTCATAATTTAACGTTATAGTGCACTGGACACTCGACTGTACTATTGTTCTGGTAGTTCCGTTATTACTGGTAGTAGTTCTGTATTACTTGCTCATGAAGATGGCATTCATTCATTAATTTCATTCTCGATTTTATTTAGCCAATTCTTGACATAAGTATACGCTTAAACGGGTCGGGATTTGATAATAGATTCACTTTATTTCACCAACAATTTTTCTTCGCTAAAATTTTAGGATCTAAATAAAGTATCCTAACCACTCGAGACTCGAGAGGATTATTTGTACCTAATTTGTTGTGCTGTTTTATCATATCTTTTGGCTTAATTTGTGCAGTTGGATGGTCCATCTCAAATTTTGAAGTTATTTTTTTCAATTTTTTCCCTATAAATTTTAAAGGTGTTTTTTTTCCATGTAAAATCCCTAACAAATAATGTATAGAAATTTTTTTGGTGCAAGAAAGAATGTATAGATAAAAAAAGAGGATATATGTTGAAAGTAGGAGGTGGCAGCGGCGGAGGTCCCCGCCATTATTGTTGTGAGTAGGAGAGCAGCGACGTGATACCATGTAAAAAATATTATTAGGGTTGCCTTCTCATTGATTAGATTTACAAGATATAAGATACAAGATATGAAAATCTAACTAAGATATACATTATTTTTGTAATATTATCGTTTATAATATACTGTATGTGCCTAGTATATCTCAACAATTAGATAACACTTGCGGGGGAAATATCCCTACAAATATTTTACATATACGTGGCACAATAAATCCTTCGATACTAATAAAAAAATCAAAAAGTGTTTTTTTGTATTTCGTGAATTTCCCATACTCTAAAGTTTTTAGTAAGGTTGTGAGACGATTGTATATTCACATGACGCAAACAGTTTACTCTAATATGAAGTCAGAATAAATAAAAAGTGAATCTAACTGTTGTTGGTCAATGAAATGCTGATTCCAGGGTCAGGGAAGCTGAACTGAAAAGTGAACAAGCTGCAGTTGAACAACCAGAAGAGATAGTATCCATGGTCCAAAGGTAATCTTCATATTCCTAAAACAAATTCATTAAAAAAAAGAAAGGGAAATGCACACCTCTTTAATGCTCACCACCAGAAATGTCACCCACCACAATCCTCTTAAATTCATCCATTCAACTTTATAAGATGCATCTCAAAGGAATAAAATACTATCAATGACGGACTTAAAATTTTAGTATAAGGTGTCAATTATAGATTTTAATATTAACGATTTAGTGTTGCAAAATTAAAAATAACATAATTTAGTTTTTTAATAGTCAGAAGTTTAAAATATTTTTAATTTCGAAGAAAAGTTAACCCCTTATTGCAACATAAATTGTAGATCATGCTATACTCTACCATACTAACATGTCATTTTCTTCTTCTATTATGCCACAATTGACGGCAAGAGTCAAAAGGACAGAGTGAGTATTCACTAATAATATTAATAATAATTTGAAAAAATTATTTACATTTGACACATTGAATCCAATAATATTCAGTCAACTGATATTTCATGCGTTAAAGAGATCTTAGAAGCTGGTCCCACTGTTTAGGACCAGTGAGTTTTTCTTCTACATGTCAGTGGATCTTCTTTGGTATTTAAATATCTATACTAATTACTAGGTTTTTGATTAATTAAGGAGGTTAATAGTTTTGGTTTTTGTTACGTGTATAAATTTGATATGAACCTCCCATGTTATTAATTATTATAACCTCTTGTTTTAGTAAGCCCACATGCCTGCCTCTGCCACGAGATCTGCGCATTATTGCATTCAATACCATATGTCTTTATCCCCAATTTTCTTCACAAATGTCTTAGATTATTGATGTTGTTCTTTACTTCCTTATCTCTCACTCTATCTTAATACTTACTTATAGTATAATTTCTTTCCTTTTAACAGTATTTGAATACTAATGTGATAGAAGAACTTCCAGCCCCAAAATTTAAAAGTAAAACCAATTATTTTCTTTATTTCGGTTTAGCTTGAATGCTTATGAGTGTATAAAATTTAAAGAGATAAATTGTTGTCGGACTTGATAGTATTAATATAACTTTATAAGTAGAACTATATAATTGATAAAAGCGAATGGAATATTTGTATTAAAATTGATAAAAATGTCAAATTAGATACCGATTTTAAAGTAATTTTAAAGATATCTAAACATTCGCAAAAAGGAAGAGATTCAAACTATTTTAAATAACTCTTAAAAAGAGGTGTTGAGATGCTATATAAGAACCAATAACTTGCATTTATAACTTCAATTAGAGGGAATTGACTGTTGTCCCTTGTTAATGGGCAAAGAATTGGGATTTGGGGGTCTCGAAGGTCTTTTATGTGTCTGGTACAAAACAAAACCAAAAAAGTAAGAATTTTCTTTGACTGCAAATTAGAGTTCTCTTAGTGATTTTTTTTTTTGTCGGGTGATTTTGGCCATGTGTCGGCAAAGACAATATCTAAGCAGAAGTAAGGCCCCCCATTGGTCATCACCAAAAAAAAAAAAAGTCCCAATCAATATAGTAGTTTTTATTCATATTAACCTTCTGTTGTACAATAACTATTTATTGAACTCAATCAATGATTTTAATTCTTAGTTTTGATTGTTCTATTCAAGTTCTAGAATAAAGATTTTTTTTTTGTATCATACTATATGGTTTCCCCTTACTTTTACAAGTCATGCAAAATAATCAAGGTGAAACTCTAACTGCTAATATATTATTTCATTATTAATATTTATCTATTGTATGCATCATATTGCTGGAGGTATTAACTTTCAAATCATATCTAAAATAAACACATTTGCCTTTATAGTATATCAATTGAAATGTAGCTAAGAATTTGTTGAGAGTGTCCTATATCAAGTTGGAAGATAAAAGAGAAATAGATAGGAAGAGGAAGAGTGTATTCGGCTATACTCATTGTTGGTCCACTCTTACCCAGTTTTCCATTGGGTCGTGCAAAAGGATTATCTTCATTTCATTTAATTTGAAATGTAAAACAACCGATTTAAGTAGCCAAGGATTGAAAACTTACAAACGATGTGGGCTGGAGGAAGCAATAAAAAAATGTTGCATTTTTTTCAAACACTCTTATTTTGACCCAAACAAATTCCCTTCCACCAAAAATGAGAAGGTAAGTTGCAATAAATATGACAATATACTGAAAAGAATAGATACCAAACAAACAGACCAAGCAAAATTTCAAATCATGTCTTAAGTATGTTTATCTAGTTATAGATAGATGCGTCCCTCCATCTGATTGATAGGTAGAATGGTTATTTGGTAAAACTAATCAAAACGTAAAATTTGACCCTTTTGAAACTTTCCACAATAAATTGCTTGAATTGAAAGGCCCCAAATTTGGCTTAACCAATAATGCAATTGCATAGGCCATACGTACATATACACCATATTCATCAAACGTTTTGTTCTGTTTCTTCTAAACCCTAACAAACTATTAACTTGCATATGCTCCTCTTTCCATAATCAATAAAGAGTAGAGAGGAAGATAGATCTGGTGGTTAAATGTTTTGGCTTTTTTGGTGTGTTTTTCAACAATATTGTGTTTCTAGTTTGTTGGCGTTTTGGGCTTTTTATAAGCTTTAGCAACCTATGTATTTCGAGCTTCTAATTAGTCTTTTTACTCTCATGATATGTATCTAGTATTAATGTTTAAGATAAAAGAAATAAGAAAAAAGACTGATATGTATTTCTTGGACTTATTCTTACATATATTAGGAATTTTTTTTTTTGGTAAGGAGAAGTGGCCCGGACCCCGTTCGAGTTCTATTGGGCCAGGCACTTGAGAGTAAGGGGAAGAGTAAGAGAAATCTCTACCCTCAAAGTGCCACTAATGGGGAAGGTTGGAAGGGTATAATTCTTTCCACAAGACCAAGTACTACTTGGTTTACATATATTAGGAATAGCATATAAAATACATATAAACGTTTGATAATACTTTATCGAGTATATTTCAATTCATAATAAATTTGTAAAATGTAAGTAAGGAATAAAAAAGTAGATATGTTTGATAATAAGTGAAGACGTAAAAGTCGAAAAAGCAGGTAACGAAGGTATGTGGCAAGAAATGAAGGCTTGTGTTTTGTCTTTTTAGTTCTTACACAGGTGATCCATGTATGAGATAAAAAACACAAGGTCACATTTCATTTAGAGCTTCGATGTGTTTATGCACTGGGTTTGGATTATAGACAGTAGACAGAACTAAGTTGATCAAAAACGCCAAAGCCTTAAACCAATTCAATGTGAAACACCACCCATGAGGACGTGACCTCATTCAGGTTCTGTATGGTAGGGCGTAAAACAATTTCCTGAAAAGTGTTTTCCCATTTTACATTGTTTGGTTTGGAGTAAAACATTAAAATGTAAAACTTGGGGTGGAAAACCATTTTCCACCTTAATGAAAACATTTTCCCCCAAAATTGGAAGGAAAACATTTTCCATCACAAGGGGAAGGAAAACATTTTCCCTCACACATTGGAATAATTGATTTTCAGTTCAACCAAACTGGGGATGGCAATTCAGTCCGACTCCGACCCGAGTCCGATTCGATCCGAAGGAAAAAGTTCGATCCGAATCCGAAAACGTAAAAGTCCGAATGAAATCCGATAGGAGTTGGACTTTAGGTAGATTCGATCCGAATCCGACTAAAGTCCGATTATTACTTGTTACCTCGTCAACTAATATATTAAAATACATTTTAATAGAAATAATAGATTTACATTATAGAAAATTAAGTAAAACATTAAAAAATTTATATTAAAGATGTGTTTTGGTTATTTAATTTGGTGATTTAATCCGAATCCGATCCGAGTCCGAAACAATCCGAAGGAAAAAGTCAGAGTCCGAATCTAATAATATATAGTCCAAATCCTAATAGGAGTGTAAAAATAATAGTCCGATTGAAATGTAGCGGACTTGGAGTTTGGTAAGTCCGATCCGAGTCCGATCCTAAACCAAACAATGGAAAATGCTTAAAATGAAAAATCATTTTTCATTCTACCAAACAACGGAAAACTTCATTGAAAATTAGTTTTTCCATTATAAAATGTTTTTCATAGAAAACTAATTTACATTGAAAATGTATTACGCCCTACCAAACGGAGCCTCAATGGGAAGCCTTCTGTTAGCTGTTATGAGTTCCTATCGTAGAATTAGTTAAGTCGCACCGACACACCACATCATTCATTTTAACTACTAAGAGCATTATGTCCTTTTCCTTGTATTTATATCTCATACTATTTTACTCCCTAAAGTCATTAATCTCCCCCAACACCGCAAGAAGGATGTAGCAATAAATTCTGCTGACCCCTGTTTTTTTCCGTATGATCCGTATTTCATCCAATCTGTATGACTATCACATACCCTGCACATGGTGTCACATGACTGTTCTGATCTTGTCAATATACTTCCTAATCATGTCATTATTAGATAATATTGTTAATGCAACTCCTAATATTGATTTCAGGATCATGTCATTATTAGATAATATTGTTAATGCAACTCCTAATATTGATTTCAGGAGTATTAGCAACAGTACAGCCAGGAGAAACCTAGGATACTTTTCTTGTGGAACAGGGAATCCAATTGATGACTGTTGGAGGTGTGATCCTAACTGGCACCATAACCGAAAGCGGCTTGCTGATTGTGCAATTGGGTTCGGCCGCAATGCCATTGGTGGTCGTGATGGACGATTTTATGTGGTTACTGACCCAAGCGACAATGATGCAGTGAACCCAAAGCCTGGGACGCTCCGTCACGCAGTCATCCAAGAGGAGCCATTATGGATTGTTTTCAAGAGAGACATGGTTATCAACTTGAAGGAGGAGCTCATCATGAACAGCTTTAAGACTATTGATGGAAGAGGAGCGAATGTCCATATTGCTAATGGAGCTTGCATTACTGTTCAATTTATAACCAATATTATTATCCATGGTATCCATATTCATGACTGCAAGCCAACTGGCAATGCTATGGTTAGAAGTTCTCCTTCTCATTATGGCTTTAGAGGTATAGCTGATGGTGATGGGATTTCCATCTTTGGTTCAAGTCATATTTGGATTGATCACAACTCTCTTGCTAATTGTGCTGATGGACTCATTGATGCTGTCATTGCCTCTACTGCCATTACCATTTCTAACAATTACTTCACTCACCACAATGAGGTAAATGTTTTTCACATCCTGCTATATTCGTCCATTTCTTATTAGTTGATATTGTTTTACTGTTGCATTGTTCATTACTAACTTTGACCATATTTTTTATGCTTGTCGAGTATAAACGGCAATGTTATTGGATTAGTGTCGTGTATATTTTGAGTGTATCATCTTTTTGTTACTTTACCAATTAAAATTTAGATATTAATGGTTAAAATTGTATGTAACAAGTGTAAACGATTGCGACTATTGGAATTCGGGATGCATCAAAATCAAAATCAAATTGAAATAATACCCTCTTTCCCTAATGACTTATAAGTATCGCTCCTTGCTGATACTTTTGATAAAAAAAATGATAAACAGGTGATGTTGCTGGGTCACAGTGATTCCTACGTAAAGGACAAGGTAATGCAAGTCACCATAGCCTACAACCACTTTGGAGAAGGTCTTATGCAGAGAATGCCAAGGTAGTTGAGTGAAAACTGCGCATCTTACCCGCATTTTTCTCCTTGTTTGGTCTAGTTGGAGCATTAGCAGCTTAATGACTGAATCTTAAACTCAAAAATGCAGGTGCAGACATGGCCACTTCCATGTTGTGAACAATGACTACACCCACTGGGAAATGTATGCCATTGGAGGAAGTGCAGATCCCACTATTAACAGCCAGGGCAATCGATACCTTGCCCCCGTCAACCGTTTCGCCAAAGAGGTAATAAGAACTAACTGAGGAATCAAATGAAGGTACAGAAAAGGTAACGCTATCGTTTTTTGACGATTTTTCTGTGCATTCAATAGGTTACTAAGAGGGTCACAACTGAGGGAGGTTGGAAGAACTGGAACTGGAGGACAGAAGGTGATCTATTTCTAAATGGAGCATTTTTCACCGCTTCAGGAGCAGGAGCTGGTGCTAGCTACGCCAGAGCCTCCAGCTTGGCAGCCAAGCCATCCAGCCTTGTCGGCTCCCTGACTTCAGGTGCTGGTGTTCTCACTTGTCGCCGTGGTCGATCATGTTAGCCCCATTGACCCAGATATCCTATACAACTAAAACAGAACATCCAACAGCCATAATGAATTTTATGAAAACCAAAAAGAAAAAAGTTGCCCTTTCCATTTCTTCCTGTTTCAGCTTTTAATCTCTTAAACCATATTCCGCACCTCATATATCCTCATATCTAGTATAGTGTAAATTTTACACATTCCTCATTGCCTTCAAAATGTACACCAGGCCACTACACCGTTTGTTGTTAAACTCTCTCCTTGTGATTGCTCAACCTCCGTCTCACTCCGGTTTGTACGAGTTTTGTTTTTGAAAACCGTAAACGAGGTGATTCTGGAAGCGTTGTTCATTTCCTAAGTTGTATTATTACCTTTTCTGAACTTTCCCCATTGTCCGCCACATGGATCCCCGCCTATAACATTGGTCCTGAATCTTTCTTTCTGTCATAATATCTAGTGGTTTTTCTGGTTTTCGGATATAGGAAAATTGAAATAGACAAAGGAGAAACACACAAATTAAAGTAGCAAAGAAAACAAGGAATTGGAGATTGTAACAATGGAAGTGTAAGTGGAACAGTATTACAAGTAATATTCAGCAACAGGAATTTCTGATTTTTCTTTATCCCCTGCATTTATTTCTGCTTTCTTGTTCATTTCCTTTTGTGTTCCCTTTAAATGAGTTATGGATCGAAATGAAGACTCTGAACATGTAAATTTAATTTAACTAACAATAATTTAGAACTTATACTATATATATACATGCCCACCATTGAATTTGGATTAGCATGTGGTAGAGTGGGTCTGCTTCTGGCAAAAGACACGTGATCTATCTCTTTCTAGCTCTACAAATCTAATTGATTCAACCCCACCAAGTTCCACTTAGGTGCGAGTAATACTAAGAGTTCCAAATTGGTATCACTTCAAGATAGACAATCGTCTCAAATTTGCCAGTTTGTTTGGTAAATAGCCAAATCATACAGTAAATTCACAAAATCAAGAACCTTCTAATCAACAGTCAAAAAAATTTTGTTTGGTAATTTAGATATATACCTGCTAAAAAACTGGTCTTGTGAGTCAAAATGAGTTCATTTTCGGTTTTTTCCTACCAAATACCCTTGTACCAGGTCATGCTAGCAGTGTTATAAAACTGTTAATATTACAACATGATAAATGAGTAAATGAACCATTCAACAACTACATATAGCTAAATCCTATGGGTATAAAGTGACAGGAAGTACCAAATAAACAAAATGAAAGTGGGTTTGTGATAACTAAAAGCAGAAATCTTCCTGATTTTGTGTTGCAAACCCGTAGGTAAATGCACTTTGATTTACGGAATTGCAGAATGGAAGTTATCGCTGATATTGACATCTTACCCAGGTCCACGGAGTATCTAACATGATATACTAGAAAAATATTCTCATGGTTATTTACTGCTTAGATACTCTAAGATTCCAGGTTTCATCAATCCATTAGACAGCAATGTGGAACAAACTGTTCTTATTGTATATTTTCATAGAGAAAAGTATATGTGCCATATCAGAGCTGGAGGGCATCATCCTTGTGTATTCGAGCATACTGATTGTTTCAGTGTCTGGTCTCGACTCTCAAAAGTCAATTTCACCTTGTTCTCATAATATGTCAAAAACTAAAACTGTTCAATAATAACATAACATGACATTCAAAACATGTCATATTCATATTGATTTCATGCTTTTGTCGTGTCGAATATTGTCAGCTATAAAGCCTATAATGTCAACTCGTTAAGGCATCATATTTAGCAAATGCGCAGACGGGCTTTGCTACAGCCCACCATTTTGATTTTAATCTCATTATTCACCACAATGACAACATAAGAAAGTAAATTAGACGAGAACCCTAGAACAGATAAAAAATCAATTTGCATCATTCCACTACATCTGCTACAAATTACATACATAGTGGTACCAATAGAAGAGAACTGTTCCTACAGCAGTACAGACACACAAGTTTTACCTCTTAATCTAACAAAAAACATTACAAAAAAACAGGAAGATCAAAAGGGAGTACCTGTCCCACTTCTAGTTTCAGTAGGGCTGTATAAAGCAGACCTGTTTCTGGGCCTATTCTCCTCCAACTGCTTCAGAACTTCCTCCATTGTGGGTCTAGCAGTAGCCACTGGAGCACAGCAACCCATTGCAAGCTTTAACGCATGAACCAATCCGTCTTCCATAGGACTTCTTATCCCCTTCAGAACCTCAACGTCAAAAACCTCCATTGTTGTCTCCTCTAAAACAGCTGTTTTAACCATTGATGGTAAATCCATATAATCTCCACTTCGGGAATTTTTGTCAGGTTTTTTACCTATCAAAATCTCAAGCAACAATATACCAAATGCATAGACATCACTCCTTGGATTGCATTTGTTCATCTTTTGAAGTTCTGGAGCTTTGTATCCGTCTGTCTTCAGTTGGGACAACATTTCATCAGCTACATCAGGGATCACCAGCTTGTCTACCCCAATTTCAGTAAGTCTAGCTACGAAGAAATCATCAACAAGTACATTCTTGGATTTCACGTTCCCATGGGTCATTGTTGTCTCTAAGCCTGTATGAAGATATGCTAGTCCTCTGGCTATTCCAAGTGCAATTTTGTGGCGTCGAGCCCAGTTTAGCACCGGCTTCCCTGGTTTAGGTTCTGTTTTAAGCAGATTTCAAAGTTAGTGAGAGCTTCAATAGGGTCATGAAATATTTGATTAGCAAAAGAATCCATAGCCATAGTCAAGTTCGAACTTCTGATCTGACAATATAAGATGATCTTGAACACTTCATACTAAAACACAATTAAGTTGCACCGAACAAAAAGACAACATTGCCTTTTGCTTTGAATAAAATGAGCATAATGACTAGAGGACTAATCCTTGGAATAGAGATGAGGACTGATGAAAGGCAACATTTTCAAGAAAAATGAAACCATGCTGCAGCTATATCGATACTTATACAAGTCATCAGTGAGGTTGATTTACACATTGGCTGTTGTGTTATATCACTTATATGTTAATCATGATTGGGGTTGAAGACCAAGACAAAAAGGTATTAGCCTAAGAGGCGTAATAAAGCTTTAAACAGATCAACGAGATTATGCATTTGGAAGTAATTGCTTCATATACCCTATCACCATTTGGTTTTCTTAAAGTTTATATGCCAGCAATTTCCTTGGTTAGGCGACTCTACCAGACAACATTTCCGCCTTGCCGACTAAGTTGATCCACACATGCTTAACATTCCTTTCTTGACAACTGGTGAGTGCGTAACATCCTTCATCTACAATGGCTTGAGCTTAATAGAAAATATATCGAAGACATGTCATTGGAATCCCATTTTTGAAAGAGCATGTTCTAGGGTAGAGCATAGGTACTTGTCCACATGTTGACTCCAATGTTTATATTTTTTTTGCATGTTTCCATTTCAAAATGAAGTTTCATGCATCCAGGATTGTATAAGAATGCTAAGTATATGATATAGGCAAATCATGGTTAAGCTCCTGTTTAAAATATTCAATAACGTAGAAAGGTGCAACCTTGAACAACAATTTCAGTCTTTCAGATCCAAAGAACAGATGGTATATATTGGTATCAGCTTCTGTTTGGATCAGTAAATATTTGATAAGTGCGTAATCCTGAACAACATGCGGAATAAGAAGGCAGATCTAGTAGTATTTTATGGGCACAGCCAATATAGAAAGGTTCAGTTACAAAGATTCCAAGTCCCCAGCTGGAAATAAAAACCTTTCAGAACCTCTTTCTAGGCAGTAAGACATATTGATAAGAGTCTCACATTATCAACAAAGATAAAAGTTGTAGGCATTAGTACTAGGTCCTTTCAATCAGGTACAGGTAAAGCCCCCCACACTGCCACTGAGTTACATAACTCATCACATGTTTCTTGTACTAGGTTAATGAGCTTCACATGCAATGTTATTTACTTCAGGTAAAGGTGGCCAGTAGGAGGTCCTAGCTCACCCTGAACTAGCTCAGTTCTTCAAATGGGCTACACTCGCGGCCACAATCATGCTTTCCCAGATAGGCCTGGTGTAGGCCATTTTTTTTTTGGATAAGTAACAAAGAATTAGAAAAGAAAGACATCAAGGGGGTGTCACCCAATTACAGAAAAGAGAACTGATGACAAAAGGCTCAACCCTCGAGCTATCGTGGAGCAAATTATCTACCACTTAGCCCAGTTGTTTGCTCCTTTTTCATAAAATGACTTGAAAAGGGACAAAACCAGCCCATAACCAAGACCAGTCCCGCTTTGGTTCTGGCTTGAACCAGCATATGACATTGCCTGAAGTCCTTCTTATCCAAACCATTACTGGTCTCATCTTATTGGACTCGGCCAGTTTGAGCTCAGGCCATGGCCAGGTTTAGCTTCCGCTAAGCAAGTAATGTGACAAAGCACATATGAACAAATAGCAATTGCCATTTCTTGGCTTCCAGGTTATTGAGCTCACTATGTAGAATAAATATCTTGCTTCAAAACATCTATACAGTCTGAAGCCCAAATCATGATTTAACCATACTCCAACCTTATTTGAGCACCGGAGCCCATAGAAAAGGCACGCTGAAACCTTATTGTCCTAAGAAGGGTCAAAACCTAAAGGAATCAATCTTAATATGGGATGACATAACATGAGAAACATGACAACAAGTGATTTGACATTATTTTATATTTCTGTCGTAATCACCCTTCGTTCGTGAAATCCTGGTTAGTAACCCTTTTTATGAAATTAAATGTCAACCCATATTGGTATCACTTATTTAAGATAGCAATAGCATCTCCGGCATATGGAAACACCATATGATATGCCTCATCTCATCCAATCAAAGTGAAAAAACATTTAAAAGTTAAAACATTTAGAAGAACACATAATATGAATGCAGACATAACTCTATGGAATTTTCTCTTAATGGCCACAGGCCCACTTTATACTGCAAGTAATTATCAAGTTAAGAGCATAAACTTCATAAGATTTCAAACAAGCATTAAAGAAAACCAAAACTCAACGGGTCTGAAATTTCACATAAGCAATCAGCAAAGGAGCAATAACACAAGGAGAAGGGAAGTCACTAGAGGTAATACTATCACATTATAACATATAAGGAATCATTTTAAAGCTAAAGCAAGTTAGGTGCTATACTTCTTGCCAACTTGACCATTGACAATAATGTATTCATAGCTTCTTATTAGTCTATCCAATCATAGTACAGGTCATCAAATTAATTAGTATTTACCCTTAATGCTTATATATTGATCATATACAAAGAATTTGGGTTCGTTTAGTTTCAATTGTAATGAATGTTAATCGTTAAGTAGAAGACTGCAAATATTTTAATCCGTTTTCGGGTTATACTTCTATGGTTCTACTCTTATAAAAGTTAAAGACATAATAGAAAGTAAATAAGACATGAAAGTGTCAATTACCATGTAAAAGCTCATGGAGAGTTCTGGTAGGAACATAATCATAGATGAGCAGTTTTTCTCCTCTCTTTCCTTGATAGAAAGCTCTTAAGGGATCCAAATTCTCATGTCGAAGACGACCTAACTGTCTTACCACAGGCAAACAGGAACTTCTGTCCTTGCAACAACCTTCTCTTAATAATCTCAAAGCAATAGTCCCTCCATCGGCAAGCTTAGCCTTATACGATGTTCCATAGCTCGTCTTCTCCATAACTTGCCCAGTAGCATTCAAAACATCCTCTAATGTCAGATTCTCGCCGCCTTGAAACACAATAAGCTTTGCTTCACCAGTTTCACCAGCAAGATCATCCTCTTCACATTCCTCCAATTCATCCTCATTTTCTCCTCTATTCTTCCTCCTCCTATTTTGCAAATACCCAATCAACACCGATACCGCAACCACAGAACCAGTCATCAAACCAATCACAAGACCAGCAATTGCACCAGGGCTCAAACTACTCCCTCCATTGCAACTTCCTAAAGGGTACCCACACAATCCAGGATTGTTCCCTACAAAAGCCTCAGCCCCAAACTTACTCTCCCCAAAATTAGGCAACAACCCACTAAAATTATTGTAAGACATATTCAATTTATCAAGATTTAACTGAGCTATACCATCAGGAATCACCCCAGTAAACATGTTGTTACTAAGATCAAGAAACTGTACATTTCTAAACCTTGTTACAAAATCAGGAAAAGACCCAGAAAACTTGTTATCCCCTAAATCAAGAACCTTTAACTTATCACAAGTAGAGTTAGGCAAAGCAGGTGCAGGAAGTGAACCAGAGAGAGAATTACCATGAAACCGAAGCGAAACAAGGCGATCACAGAGGTTCCAAATGGAAGGAGACAAAGACCCAGTAAGCAAATTTTGACCCAAATCAACATCTGTAAGTGAAGAGCTGTAACCAAGCTCTAATGGCACACCCTGAGACAAAGAATTAACGTTCAGATAGAGGGTTTGAAGGGCCGAAAGCTCACCGAGCTCTCGAGGAAGGGAACCAGAGAGATTAGCAGAAGGAAGCTGAAGAGAAAGAAGATGAAGTGAAGGGTGTTTATAGAGAGTAAGACTAGACCATTGTGGTGAAGAAAGAGCATCACAGTTAAGAAAAGTTGCATTTGAGAAAACCCATTTGAGACCACGCCATTGACAAAGGGGAGTACTTGCATTCCATGAAGAAAGTAAGAGACTTTCAGTGTTACCTTGTAAAGTGGGTTTGATTTTGTACAAGAGAAGCTCAACATCAGTAGGAGGAGAAGAAGAAACAGAAACACCATTAGAAGGAGAAAAACAGAGGAATGAGAAAGAGAGGAAAGAGATGTGGAGAATGATATAAAAGGGTTTATGGAATGCCATTAAAAGAGAGAGCTTTGAGAATGGAGGGCTAGAGAGAGAGAGAGAGAAAGGGAGTGAAGAGAGGGAGTGTTGAGTGCAGAGGACTAGAGGAGTAGTGAGTGGGGAGGTTTGTTTGAGAGGTTTTTGCTTTTTGGGGAAGGCTGAGAAAAAGGGTGTTTTGACTGTTGGGACATTGTGATTGAAAATTTTTGCTGTCCTTTTTATGTTTGTAGTATGATTTTGTTTTATTTTGCGACCAAAATTTGATTTTGTTTCAAGACTCGTACCATATGCAAAATGCAACCCACGACAATTTGAAATAACTCCTCCGTTTTTTTTAAATGTGAGTGTGTGACACTTTTTAAAATATGCGACTAAATATGGTCTGTATATACCAGTTTATAGTTGTATTAGTCTTATATGCACACAATGTGTGCAAAAATTATATCATAGTAGTTTTGATATTTTGAATCAGTTTTTTTATGTTATTTATCTCTTCTCTATACTGTAAGAGAAGAGGGGTGGGACACCAAATTGAATGTATTATCTAATTTACCCTTTGTTGTTTATTGAGATTAAGTGAGTGAGTGAGTGGGTGGTGGATAGTTATTTTTTGTAATGTAGGGGATTGTGGGATGATTATAGGTGGTTTATTTTATGCAATTTTTCTCATTAATTTTTTATTTATTTTTTATGATAAATTATTTTTTTCTGTAAATTATTAATTAAACAACAAAGGGTAAATTAGGCAATACATTAAATTTGGTGTCCCACCCCTCTTCCCTTACAGCATAGAGATATGTAAAAATATATGGCAGAAATGTTTATACTTCCTCCGTTATAAAATAAGTAATACACTTTATTTTTTACGCTTATCAAGGAAGCGATTTAAAGGTGTAAACGATTAAATTTTTCGATGAAATTTTAACACGAGTAATATAGAGTCTCTTTCTTGCTTGTATTAAAATTTCATCGAAAAATTTACTCGTTTGCACCCTTAAATCGCTTCTTTGATAAGCGTGAAAAAGAAACTGTATCACTTATTTTAAAACAAAGGAAGTATTATTCTTTCTTACTTTACTCACTTTACAGTTTACATTCCAACCACTATCACCGCCACGTGAACAGCCGCCATCACCAATTTCTTCCATCCCCAATCTGCTTCCGTTTTTCATAATTATTGTCAATTTTTTTAAAATCGAATGGTACCAAAACTCAATTCGGTACCGTAAAACTGATTTTCACGTTAATGGATGGAGTTTCCGGTACAGTACCGTGAAAAGTCAATCTTAAAAAAATATTATGAAAAACACGGAACCAGACATGAGCTATGTTTAGCAAGGGTAATTTCATTGCAAAATACGGGCTGTAAGGTGGCAAATACGGGCTATATTTAGTAATACTCTTTTCCAAATGAAAAAGTTTAAAATTAATTTATAATACTTTCTTTTTGGACAAAATTTTCTCTCATCTGTCTTATATTACATGGGTCCTTTTCTTTCTTGCTCTCTATCTCTTTTCTCTCCGAAAATTGCTCAGGTGTCCTTGAAATCAAAAGTTTCACAACAACTAATAAAAAATGGAGTAAGTATTTTGTTTTTATTCTTGATTTAGACACTTTATAAATTTATTTAAGCATATGTATTACTTTAGGAGTGTTTAAATCAATTTTGGAGTGTCTAGATCACTACCTCATCTTTCCTTATGCTGAATTCGGTGTAGTTCATATTAGAGTCTGTTCAGTGTCAGTGACAATTTCTTAATTATTTTGGTTTTTATTATTTTAGAATCATATTGTATGATTTAAATTTAAAAAGAATTAAAATAATCTTACATATATTTATCGTTGTTTATTTTAAAAATTGATTATAAAAAATTGGAAACCTATTTTTTTTTGTAATTTTCACATTAAAAAAACATTACTATTAAAAATAATACTTATTATTTTTTTTATTATTATTATTATTATTATTATTATTATTATTATTATTTTATCATTAAGTATAAAAATGTGAGTACTTGTTATGATTAATTATTATTATTAATTAATAATGTTTAATTATTGTTTATGATATTATTATATTGGAAAAATTGATAAGAAGGTATCAACTATGAGCCATCTTCTATAAAAGGTCTATACTATTGATAATCCATAAAAGGTCTGAATTATTACCCTAATTTGACAAAAAAGGTCTCATGGACCGGTTTACCTGTAATAACAGGTAAACTTAGTTCTTAATGAATTTTTTCCCCATTTGTTCCCTCTCCTCCTCCCTCTTTGAAACCCACCCCTCCCCTCTTTACCATTTATTCCCTGAAACGACCCCACCCCTTCCCCTCTCTAGTGGCCGAAGATTCGACGAGGAGGGAAAGGCGTCAGTTTGGTGGTGCGACGTGGTGCAGAGGGTGTTTGGTGGTGCGACGAGGATGGGGTATTTGTGGGCTAAGGGGGATGCCGAGTGTTGGTTTTGTGGTGCGACGTGGTGCAGAGGGTGTTTGGTGGTGCGACAAGTGTTTGCCGGGGAAGGCAACGTTGCTACCGAGACTTCGCCAGAGAATTTGACGGGGGTGGACTTTCTGGGTGGTTTAGAGGGCTGGGGTTTTGGTTTTGAGGGTGATTAGGGCTGAATGGTGAGTGGTGGTGGCTGGGTGGGTGTGGGAAGGGGTGTGGGTGGCTGGGTGGGCGTGGGAAGGGTATTTGTTTTTTTTTTTTTTTGGAGTTAATTAAAAAAATTTATTAAAAGAAAAAAAAAGTAATCAAGTTTTACATGTTATAACAGGTAAACTGGTCCATGAGACTTTTTTTTTGTCAAATTAGGGTAATAGTTCAGTCCTTTTATGGATTATCAATAGTATAAACCTTTTACAGAAGATGACCCATAGTTGATACATTTCTTATCCAATTTTTCTTATTATATTAATTTGGTATTATTAATTTTTTATTTTTTTCATTAATCAATAACTAAATTACTTATATTACTATTCATTAATTATTATCACATGTTGGATATCCGACCAATGCATGAGAATAACAGGTCATTTAACTTCATTCATGGTTGAAAGAATGGGGGAAGTGCGAGATTATAAGCTCTAATATAGGAGAGTTCTCTTTTATCCTTTGTTAGATTTGTAAGTAGACGAGGTCGTCGACAACTTAAGTAGAGGATGTTAGAATTCAACCCCTCTTTACTTGTGTTTCTCTTAATTTACGGTTTATAGTCCTTACCTTATGCTCTTAGCTCCTTTGTATATGTTTTTATTCGACTATGGAGTAAGTGAGTAACTAGAAAATCAAGTATTTAGTGGGAAATTGCACAATCTCCTGACTAACCTACTTTCGAGGGTAGAAGTTAAGCTAAATTTGATTTATAGTATCATCTTATGTTAAGCTATTGTGTGTTATGGAGGCCAACCTATCGCATATCTTATAGTGCCCACCAAAACTCATTACGGATATATTCTAGTCGTCGGCAACGCTCATACTCGCAATGTGCACAAAATTAAAAGCCCCGATCGAGCCACATCCTTCGCTCTTGTCACCAATAGGTAAGAGATTCCTTTTAGATAGAAAATGCTCATGCTTTAACAAGCCGCAAGAGTCTCTTTTCGATACAAAGGCTAATGCACTGATCACCTAGACAGTGTCACTTGGCTCATTTAGCAAATATTATGTTCACACTCGACTCATAAACAAAATTTTGTTCACAAAACAAGGTTTTGCATTTTTATATGCTAAAAAATGAAATAAATTTAAAGAATTAAAAAAAAGAATTCACAAGAAAATTAAGCCCGTGAATTTATTTATCATATGGGTATGCATGAGAATCCTTTTTGGAATTTTCACCAACACAATCCTCTCGATTCAAAGAGGTTTTGAGTAGATTTTCATCCTTCCCTCGTGGCTAACAAAAAAGAATGATGATTTGAATGTGTTTTGGTTTTAATAGTAATTATTTTTACTGTTTTTCAAGTATTGAGTTGAAATTTTTTAAGTTCAAGATCTTGTTTTATAATTTTGTCCATCAAGGTCAAGCTAATTTACAATGGGAAAAATGGAAATTAATTACGCTCAAACTCTTTATATTCAGCGCCCCATCACATGTATACATATGCATCTTACTAAATCATATATACTCCCTTCGTTTATTTTTGTTTGTCCCATTTACAATAGCTCTGAATGCAAGAAAGCTGATATCATAGGCATGTGGATAGGTACAATAATTAATGAGTCCAATTATTTTATAGAAAATGTGGTGGTTAAAGTAGGTAAGAGAAAATTATAAGGTACACCTGAGACCAAAAAATGATAAGTTGCGGTAGATAGGTAATATAATTTTCCCATACAGGAAAAGATGAAAAGGTAGGACAAACAAAATGAAATAGGAAGTATTTGGAAATATTGATGGGAATAATTCGATCTTTGTCCGATCTTCTCAAAGTGGTCCCAACTTTTAATAATTTCAAAATAATCCTATATTTGGGATAGATATACTGTAAATGGGCCTCTTGAACCTGTTAAAAAAATATTGACACCCCCTTCCTCTAGCCACCTTTTCCTCACCCCCTCCAGCCCCCTCCCCGAAATCATCCCCTCACCAGCCCCTCTCCCCCGAAACCACCCCTTTCATACCAGTAAGGGCCTGTTTGGTTCAAGATGTTGAAATGGTACGGATTGAAACTCCCATACCAAGCTTAAACTCTTTGGTTCAATATTGGAATGGATTCTTTATCCATTCCAACTGTTTGGTTCATTTTTTGGAATGAATTCTAACTGTTTATTTTTCCTATAAATTATTTTATAATATATTAACTATAAATATTACTTCCTCCGTCCCATATTAGTTGCAACACTTTTCATATATGGTTGTCCCATATTAGTTGCAACATTTCTATTTTAGGCATGGACCCACCAATATTTTATTATATATCACCCAACTAATATACCCCACTCATTCATTAATTCATGTGAAAAACATTAAGATATTACTCCCCTACTCTATTAACTTCCTAAAAGTACCACATCACTTTCTATCACATCAACTCTTACAATAAATTAATATAACCTACACCCTACTCTATTAACTTACTAAAACTATGTGCACAAGCTATTTTTGCAGCTAATATGGGACGGAGGTAGTATTTTTAAGATGACCAAAGATTTTTTTTTTGAAATATTTTTTTCAATTACTAATATTGAATTTAAAATTTATATAAAAAAGACAATCCCTCCCACCAACTGCCACCCCTTCCCTCCCCTTCAGCCACTAAACCACCTTCATCCACCACAAACTACCACCCTCCCCTTCACCCACCACGAAACGGACCTTCGCCACCCACGAAACCCCCTTTACCACCCACGAAACCGTCCTCCCCAGCCACGAAACCCCCTTCAACAACCACGAAACCGTCCTATCCCGCCATGAACCCCCCTTCTACAACCACGAAATCGCCCTCCCCAACCACGAAAACCCTTCGCCCTTGAAAATCGGAATGGAAAAGCACCAACCACGACTCAATGCCAACGTTTCACTGTAAATAGTCTGTCGGCGAAGATGACCGGCGATGAGAGAAATGGCCGGCCACAAACCAGAAGGAAAGTTGCAGGCGGGGGTGAAGAAAGCGGTCGGGCAGGGAAGGCGGTGGCGGGAGGGCGGTTGTTTGGAGAAGGGGTGGTGGGAGGGTGGTTGATTGGAGAAGGGGGTGGTAGGAGGACTCTCTACCTTTCTAGGGTTTGATACCATGTTGGAATGGAGTCTCAATCCTAGGGAGGGGGGTAAGTTTCTGATTCCAAGGGATTTGAGTGGAGTTAGATACCCATGGGTATCATATTCCATAGGAAAATAAGCTAACCAAACACTTGGGTGGCTTCTAATCCATATCATTCCATTCCAAGTAGGTGAACCAAACACCCCCTAAAATCACTCCTTTGTCATCACTGTCAACCTCCACGACCTCGACTTTTATGGCGCATTCCCTTCCGGCTTCTTCCATATTCCAACCCTCCTCAATCTCTCTGTCTCTAACTTCTTCTCTGAACAACTTCTGCAGTGACATCCCCTAGAGTTTCTAAACTAATTAGTTTATTTTAGAGTTTTACGCTTGCACGATAACTTTCTTACTGGCACTGTTGGTCCTGAGCTTCTCATGAGTCTGACTCCCTCAAATCACCTTGAACTCATGTACGCCTCATTTCATCCATCTGAGTTATCTTCTACCATTATTGGTCACCTTTTCAAGCAGGGGCGAAGCCAGGATTTAAAAGGTAACGGAGCCAAAAAAATAAAAGGCAGAAAAACACAATTATGCCATTACACATCCTTTAACCCGCGACCTCTTGTATAAAAGTTATGTCTACCTACCACTAAGCTAAGAGCATATTAGTGCTATTTAATGCAGTTTACTATCATTTATCCTCTATAGGGGCCTATTAAAAAGTATAAGGGTCGCAACATTGGGCCGCGGGGACCGGCCCCTACCAGCCCCCCATGTGGCTTCGCCCCTATTTCCAAGCTTGAGGTGTTTTGACTTACGGAATTGAATCTTATAGGGAAGACTCGGTGTAAATGATGATGGAGAAATCTCCATTGTTGAACTTCATCAGCGTGATGAAGGCTCTCAGATTGGAGAATTCACTGGAAGAGATGAAAACGACAATGAAGGAGATCAGGGGTGGAGTTGGTGGTGAAGAAGAAGAGGAGAGAGATTTCGGTGGTTTCGGGGAGGGGGGGGTGGGGGGAAAGGTGGGAGGGAGTGGGGGTTGATTAGTTTTTTTTGTTCTTTAAAGGTTAATTAAAATTTTTTAAAAAAGAATTAAGAGTTTAATTAAGAATTAAGGTTTAAATATACTCATTCTATTTTTTTTATCCTACTTTTCGTTTTCGTCCGTTTCTTTTTGCTTGTCTTACTTTTCATATTCACTATATGGAAAAATTATATTACTCATATATCCCTACTTCATCATTTGTTGGTCTCAGGTGTACCTTACAATTTTCTTTCAGCTACTTTAATCACCACATTTACTATAAAAGAACTATATTATGGCTTGTTTAACCCCTAAAAATCAAGAAGAAACTTAGATTTAATTTGATAGGTAAACATATTTAGGAGTTCCAATGGATTAGCTCAATAAAATTTGTTGTGATTTTTTAAAATCAAATTATAATCCTACAACTGTTAACAAGATCTAATAACAAGATTTGCTCATAATTACGAAACGTTATAACGGCAACTCGCAAGATCTATTTTATAATTAAAAATTTTCATTACAAAAACATTGAAATCGGTCCATGTTTTACTTTTTTCTGAAAGAAAGATAATGTCATTACTTGAACAACAAACTACAGTTACAGTATATACTAAAAGATAAAAACATACCAAAGAACAACTTTACTACTTTAGAATCACCAGATATTTTCCATTGAAATAATAGAAAAAACATTTGCACATCCATCGGAAGCATGGAGTTTCTCAAACCTTTTCCCTTTACCGTATAGCGCCACCGCTGTTTTGCAGCACATCCAACGTATGAAAATGTCTCCTTTCCTCATAGTGAAGGATAACTTAGACTCAAGAGGCTGTTTGCTAATGGAATTGTTAATTTTATGACCCTACGCGTGGCCTTGATCTCATAAATGAGCCATTGGATACAATTACTATTAACTAATGGAATAGACAAGAGATGATTAACTAAAATCCTGTAATGCATACAGCATACAATGATGCTCTATTCCCAAATGTAAGCTCCAGCTCCATGTGTGTGTGGGTCCAAGATGCCCAAAAAAAATAAGATCATCAACAAAAGATTATGAAAAAGGAACTCAAAAGGTTGAAAATATAGAGAGAAAAAAATGACGATATTACATGGAGGTAGCTCCACTTTGACATAGCTCTCTTTTTAACTTGAAGAACTTTGAGACATTTGCTCTAGAAATAATCCTTTCTAAGATAATTACGTGTAATAAGGGCGTATTCTCCCCAACTTATTTTTAGTTTAATTTAATTTAGTTTAATTCAGTTTAATTCATTTCAATTCTATTCAGCTCAGTTCAGCTCTTGACAATAATTTAACTCTCACATATTACTATTGATTTCAGTTCAGTTCATTTCAGTTCATCAGCTCAGTTCAGTTCAATTCAGTTCAGTTCAGTTTAATTCACTTCAGCTCAATTGTTTATGCCGAAGAGAATAGGCCCTAATGATGCACTTTATTTTAGTTTTGGCTACCTGAGTGATGTAACCAGAGGCGGATCCGCGATTTGAAAGGTCAGGGTATGGTTAAAAAATAAATCAACAATCCGGCAAAAAAACATAAATAGATAATTAAATATTGCAAAAACCAATGTAAACATAAAATGAAACGTTCGAATTGCAAATAGTTCAAAGGAGTTTGATTAATATAGATGATTTTTGTGAACTCCACCTCCTTTCCAAAAAAACTTCCAAGCTCTTATTTTTCATAAACCAATCCTTAGAATTATATAATCATTAATTAATTATATAATATCTTCGATATTATTATTCTAGCAAAATGAACAGCAAACTCATTACCTCTTGAAACTTGGAACATTTAAAATTATTCTTCGATTTCTAATTCCACAAGCAAAACAAGAAAATTTTGAGTATATACAGACATGCGGTTCTTCATCCAAACTCTCTTTAATTACTATATACATGGACATATAGTGTTACTTCCCATTGATAGATATGCATTTCATATTAATTTTTTTTGTAAGAAGGTATCCGGACCCCGTTCGAGTCTTGATAGGCCAGATACTTTGAGAGAGGGGGGATTGATAAAGGAAATCATACTCTCAAAGTGCCCCTAGTGGGGATTGAACCCCCAACCTCAAGGTTGGAAGACCCTCTCCTTTCTATATACCAAGCCTTGCTTGGTATAGATGCATTTCATATAGGAAATGTATAATAATAACTTAGCAAGGACCCTTGGATCCAATGGTATTGCTTCTTATCTCCCACATGAGAGACCAAGGTTCAAATCTTGGTCAAAGAAAAATGATTTATAGGGGGAAGGGGGTTGGGGTTTATGGCTTGTAATGAGCCTCTAAGTGGGGGCTTGTGCGAGGGCAACCTATTTTTATTTACCTTAATATATTCTCATACTTATAAATGAGATTATATTTATAAAAAAATAAAAAATATATTAATCATAACTTTAGAACTTCCACCTTAAAATCACATCATGACATGTACAACTTATCATAGTTCAAATAGCAACACAAATTGAAAGGGCTTCTCTAGCTGAAATGAACCGTCAGATATAAATGTCAAAACAAATCTGAAATGTCAACATATCTGGCTGAAAAATGCTTCAAGCATCACATGCTAAAACTAATGATTTGCGGGAAGAAAGAGGCATTATGGGTCTGCTAGAACTGTGTGAAGTTCGAACTCAACGAAAGAAAGAGGCTTTGAGTGAGCATGTAAGGCCAGGTTTGTTTTTGCTCCCAAAAGATGGACTTCTAAACTCTTTTTGGCTCATATTCATCTCAAAAAAAGCTATCTATAAATATATCATGGGTTGGACCTTCTATTTTTTGCTTCTTTTTTATATTTGGAGTCGGAGGTACGCTTAATACCCCCAATGAACCCTCTGGGATCCGCCCATGGATGTAACATTAGCTATAAATATATAGCTTAAGTTACGCATTTCACACAATTAATACTTTGCTAACTAGGTTTTCACAGTAATAGAATATTTTTCTGACAATTAATTATGAATTTCTGACCAATAGTTATCCAACTCCAACAAAGAACCCTCCTCTCCCTCAAAACCCGGCCTACATTTCCCAAAAAAAACCCCCTCAAAATACCCCAAATCCCTCACTCTAAATGTATCTGTGTTTATTCTTAGCCATTAGCTATGATATGAAGTTTATTAGTTATGATTTACCCTTTTAGTCATGAATTATACCGTATTAGTTAATAAATTTATGGTTCCATGACAATAATTATAGTTTCATTAGTTATAATCATTAATTTGTCAAAAACAATTATACTTGTGGATTTTTATCAAATAGTAAGGAACTTTCCAACAAATGATTATCAACGCGGTCTCATGTCACAATGCGGGTGGAATGATATCATGATGACATAATCACTGGCCACATAGGCACACACTCATAAGACGGTCTCATAGAAGTATAATACTGTATTTCAAATTCGAACTTTAATTATTAATTACTCTTAACAAATAATATTAAAAAATATACTCCCACCGTTTCAATTTGATGTTCCCATTTTCCTTTTTGGGATGGTTCAAAAAGTTATTCCTACTTTGAATCTTTTCCATTTTAAGAATATTTATTTTTTCATCTTACCATTTTAGCAACCAATTATTTACTATACTTCCTCCGTTACTTTTTAATTGCAACAATTGGCAAAAATGAAAATATCAAATTAATTGCAACAAATGTTTTTTTTTCTTTTGTTACAAGTCATTTCTTTCTATCTCTCTCTTTATCACATGCTCCACTTTCTCTCCCCATCCCTTTCACACTCACACCAAAATTTTGCATAAGAATCCATCCACTTGAATTTGTTGCAATTAAAAAGAAACAGAGGAAGTACTTTTTTTACTTTTTGTCTTATATATGACCCACTTTAGAATCTTTTATTTCCCAATCACTCACTTTTCTTTCTCTCTCTTACTTTTTTAAAAGCAAAAAGGTACCAAAGTACACTTTATACAAAATAAAATTTAAAAATTATTATCCACCTCAATTTGCATTGATTTTCCCCCATATTTCAAATGGGAACATCAAATTCAAATGGAGAGAGTATAAATCAAATATTATTAAATTGTTTTTATAAAGATATGTTTGTTTTAGTTTATCCATTACTCCCTCCTTTTTTTAATATGTATGTTTTACTTTTTTGGAATGTTTTTTTAATATGTATCTTTCTACCTTTTCCAATAAATGGAAGGTTGTCCCATATAATTATTACACTTCTCCCCTACTTTTTCTTTCCTTCTCTCTACCTTTTCACTTTTTCCTTACTTTTACTAACCTTCTCTCTTACTTTTGCACTTTTTCTTTGGTCCACGTGCAAAAGCAAACATACATATTAAAAAAACGGAGGTAGTATAAGATATTTTCAGGATTATAGAAAATTTATAAAGCAAAGATGCCTTTGGAAATAGAGGGAGTATTTTCTAGCATGTTATTATTTTTCCATTTTTTTGTGCATCGCCATCTCTAACTTAATTACTAGACTATGTTTTGCTTTGTCTTATTTCACAAAATAATTTCAAGTAAATAATCTAATCTAGTATTAGGATAAATTGAATTTTCCCTCCTTTTCAAAACAAGTATTTCAAAACTCCCACCTTTATTTTGTTTTTTTAAACTCCCACCTCAAAACTACCAAACGTTTTAAAACTCCCACCACTTACAAGAATCCGTCAAAGATTCCGTCTTGTGGGGGCCCACTTTTGTCCAACTTCATACTTAGAATCACGATATTCTGTCTCTCCTCAACCCTCTCTTTTTCTCTCTTCTATTTACCCAACAAACTACCTCCATTTTTCTTCTTCTTCATCAGCTTGTTGCAAGAAATACCTCCTTTGTCATCAGCCATTTCACCTTCAACGCTTCAACTTATCAATGTTATCCAAGAAACATCTCCTTTGTCCTTACAAATCATTCTGTCACAGTGGCATTTCTTCTTTTGCTCAATTTCTCCAGATGTGATAACCCTTCAATCAAACAAAATAGAACGAACGTCTAAGCAAGAAATTACCTAAAGAGACCTCTAGTTGCAAAATTAGGATTTCAAACCAACTCATTTAAACCAATTGAAAAGAACTTAAACATGTTTCTAACAAACCCTAATTCTGTAAACAACAAAAATCTAAGCAAGAGATCCAGATTACCTCAAAATAATTTTAGAAAGTCCTCCGAAATGTCAAACACAATCTCCTACTTGCAATTTCTCTAAATTTAATTGCAATTTCCCTTCAAGTTCTCCATTCAATACCTTATGAAGTGAAGAAATACCCCAATTCAAGGACTTCAACCTTGTATTAACTAACTTAGACGAAAGTAGACCCCACAAAAGAGAATCTTTGACTAATTCTGTTAACTAGTAGGAGTTTAAAACGTTTGGGAGTTTATAAAAAAAAAAAACAAAGATGAGAGTTTTGAAATACTTGATTTAAAAAGGTGGAAAAGTTCAATTTATCCCTAGTATTATTAAAGGAAGTCTGATTTGTGGGAGGAAAGCAAAGGTTGCTACTTACTGCGCTACGTTGAAGTTGAATGAACCTTGTTGTAGAGCTAGTGGACAAGTTGAAATAAAGCTCTAAATTCATAACGACAATATTATTGAAGTCTGATTTGTGGGAGGCATGGAGATGAGGAGATAAAAAAAAAAAGGGCTTCCTAGGAGCATCTTTATAAGATTTGGAAGTGATTAAGCTTTAATAATGATTACTTCTTTAGCACCAAAACAGATAATGATTTCTCATGGCAAATACTTCTATATTTGGCGTGCTAACCCAAAAGCTGGACCATGTCAATGTCTAAAGGTAAGTCAGTACAGGCATTGTCGTTAGTCATCTTACTCGTGTACTTGCTTTGACATTGGCTTCAAGATGCTTAACTGTTACACCATTTGAATTATCAAATTCGAGCATGAAACATGTTGGAATATAATTAAGGCTTGAAAAATCTCTTTGGTTTTTTTTTTCAAAGGTCCCATATTATCTGTGGAAGGGTTTTTTTCCTTATTTATTAACTCTCTCCTCTCCATATTGTTTGAGTTGGTTACATGGTTGACTTTTATGGTTGGAGAACATGGTTGGACTTGAGCTTGATACCACACATACATGCGCGCCCCACTCGTGCTCGGCTGGGTTTGGGATCCCTCTTCTAGGAAGAGTTGAAGCTTATCTTTTTGGACAGGGGCGGAACTAGGGGGGTGCACGTGCCCCCCTATTTTTAAAAAAAAAATTGGGATATTTTGGGCAAGAAAATAAAATTAAATAGTGTACTAATATTAAATTCTCCAATTTGAGTCATAAAAAGATGATAGCATAGTTGGTGAGGTTGCATTAAAGTTAAAAGTGGTGAAGAGAGGTCATGGGTTCTAATCTTCTTGTCATCAATTTTGTTTCTTTTAATAATATTCTTTTTTTATAAATTTCTTTGACTAGTTTCTACTACTTTCTTTCCTTTTTATTGTTCTAGTAAATTGTCCTCTCCTTTCTTTTTCTCATTCCTTTTTTTGTGACTTTTTTTGTTATTAACGTTTGTATCTAGTATTTTCACATATAATATAATACTTCCTTATTTTTAACATTATTTATAAATCATTATATATTCTTATAGTTCATTACATATAGATTAAAAACGATGGAAAAAGCGAGATTCGTGAATAGCGTCAAAGGATAGAATTTAACAATCTTTGTAAAATGAAGGTAGTACATATACATTCGTTCTTTTATATGCCTCAAGCATGTACCAGTTTAATTATGCACCCCCGAATTTGAAATCCTGTTTCCGCCACTGTTTTTGGACCCGGATTTGAGTGTGTGTAACGGTAACTTGATGGATTGAAACGTTTTTAACGTTACAGTCTTAATTGTTATTGATGTCGCCCTTGATTCCCTCCATCTGTTTATTGCATTCCTTATTTGGCCTGATTATTTTGCTATAATATCAGACTAATGTTGCAATTGTTTTGCATCCGAAAAATACTCTTGTCCTTCTCTCTTCTCTTTGTCTCTATTTCCTGGGTACGTGTTTTATCTACAAATCCTTTCTCTGTTAGTGGTGACTAAGTGAGGTTGTTGTGTTAACCTTGGGGAGCTTTTCGGCCAGTTGTGATTACCACCATAGTGAGGCAGCAATTGCTTTCAAGTCAGTGGTCTTCTACCACGATTTTAAATCGATTCTATCAACTTGCATATTGACCGTTGTCACAATTGCTGAGGGAAAAACCAACTCCCAATCTATATCCTTAGGGACAACAATGCGGTTGAACAAGTTGTTTCTCTTGAGAATCGACTTGAGACACGATGAACACTGTCATCCATGAAAATTCAGTAGGTCTAAAAACTATAACTTGTTTCCCTCTAGAAATGTTACCATAAGTGTGGGTGGAGAGTTGCAAGGTCGCTAATTCCATTTTGTTAATTGTTAAGGACAACTTTGATGTCCTTGCACAAGAATACTGCCTTGACTTTCCTATAGTTTCTCCACAGTCTCCCCTCACTTTCGACCCCAATATGTAGTCATTACATCTAAGTAGCATCCTCCATTGCTGCCCAAGCAATTAAGCTTGTCGTGCCTCCCCTCTGTGGTATAGGATGACATAAGAGAGACGAGTAGAAAAGCTTTCTTTCCTTTCATGTCCTTAGCTATCTTATACTCGTTTGTAGAAGGTTGTTTCCCTTGTGAATGGCCAACCTTGTTGTTGAGTAAATGAGAGGGATCCCTTATAGGTGTAGTCTCAGTTGTCATAGAGCTTAGTGTTATGGTCAATTCGTTATGAACGTCGTTGATGGATATTTACAAGGCTCAATGAAGCCTGCTTCTTTTAGTTTCCAAACCTCCTCTCCAATGGCTTTGTTTTTATTAGTAGAGTAACTTCTCCTTTTATGCTTAACTGGTTTGTACCCCTTAACAATGTTAAATTTATGGGATATGGTGGCAGGGTGAGGGACAAACCCAGGCATGTCTAGTGTTGAGATGGCAACGACATTGGCGTGCTCCTTTAGTAGGCTGATTAGCTTCGCTCTGGTCGTAGGATCGAGCCTTGTCCCAATTCTAAAAGAATTTCCCCCTTTTCTTCCCAACTTGACCTCCTTTGTTTCTTCTTCTTTGGGCCTTTTGCCCTCAGATCTTCCTTCTGGCTGGACATCAGCCTCATTTTCTTTCTTTTCATCTTTCTTCTCTTCCTTCTTCTCTCCCTCTCTTTTCTCTCCCTCTTTCTTTTTTCCTAACTCCTGCCCTTTGCCTTTTTTAACCTTGAAATTTGGTTTCTTCTCCTTTTTCGAGAGGGCATGATGGGGTGGAGGAGCCTTCCTGTCTTTCTTCAAAGTGGGTATGTTGCAGGATTTAGGCGCTTTTTGATCTCCATGCATCCTGCCCACCTCTCCTGACTTGCTGAGGAAGATCGGAATTCTAGTGATGGTGGATGAGATGCCTTGGACTGCTTTCACGAACTTTTTCCCAACAATGTAGGATGACACGAGGTTCTTTTACCCCATTACTGTCTTCTACAGTAAAAGCCATATTGATTTATTTTCTCCTCTGAGATGATTGCATTCTATGTGAACCCAACGATTGGGGTTCTACTTTTTCTTAGAAGGGCTCTACCCAACTCCATTTGTTCAAAGGTGTCTTTGTACATGATGTTGACCACGCTTCCCCCATGGAGGAGTATTCTCCTGACATTTGTGTTCCAGATTTCCAGAGTAACAACCAGGGTGTCTGTGTGAGGGAAATTCACTCCTATGCAGTCAACCATTGAAATTGTCATGTCTAGTAGATCTGGAAAAGGCTCTGCTTGATCGATGGAGTATGGTTAAGATGGGATAATTGCTTCAGGTGGAGCTTGTACATATGTATTTTTCTACCAGAGTCAAAGCCTCCCTTAGTTCCCTCATGGTGACCCACTTTAGGTCATCTCTAAACTTACTGTCCAGTGGTAGAGCATTTTTTAGGGCATGCAAGGCCAATGTTTGTTCAAGATCAGGGATGTGCATCAGCTCCTTATCGAACCCATCAATGCAGTCTCTTATGCTCTCTCTTGGCTCTTGTTTCATGAGTAGGAGCTTATGGGTAGATCTGTTTCTCGGGGAGTCGCAGATGAAGTGCTCCCTAAACCTCCTCTTTATCTCGTCGAAATTCGGGATTGAGCCTTGTGGAATGGTATGACACCGGGCTTAGGCAATCCCTGTTAGGGTGACGGGGAAATGCTTGCACCAAGTGGCTTCATTGTATGATCCCAATTCCACTTGTGTTTCGAAAGAGACGACTTGCTTGCCTCAATCTTCTTCCCCACCAAACCTAAGGTAATTCGGGAGCTTTGCGTTTACTAGCTTGGGCATGTTGATCTCCTTCGTGAATGGATATTTGGTGGTGGGGATGTCTAATTTTCCTGCTTTCAAGGCAGAAGTCTTCTTTGTGTTGCCTTTGCTTGGCAGGGTCTTTCTTAGATCAGAGGGGCTTGGGTTTTCCAATGATCCTTCTGCCAACTCGATGAGAGACCCCAGCCTGCTTTTGAAAACTACTATGTTTTGGGACTCTTCCGACCTTCTTTTGGGAAGTATATTGATGCTCGTTTTCCTGTCTTGGTCGTTTTTGCTGCTTTCATAGTTCGACGACAGCTGCTTCTCTTTCATTCCTAGTGGCAGACCCCAATAGGGATGACAATGGGTAGCATCTGGGTCAGGTCTGGCAGACGCATTAATTTCTTCAAGACCTAGTCCCAACCCATTGGGTCTGGAATTTCCAGATGGGTCTAGGGTCCTTACAAGGTCCTTAGTGGGTCCTTTTGAATTTCAAGTTTAATAGCATTTTTAATCTAATAAATTTATTCGCCTATTTTATAGGTCCGCGTGACCATGGTTAATGTTTGTATCGAAACAAATAGCTCGTACGATCTCAATAATGTTTCAAGTAACATCATTACATATCTTAAAATGGAGTTACAACTACTCATGAAGTCATAATTTATAATTTTTTTTTTTTATGAATTTTTTTATGTAAATGACTCTGTGGGTAGGGTCTAGACCAGGTCTGGGTCTGATATACTTGGACCTGGACCCAGACCTGCCTGTAACCTCTAGCCCTGGACCCAACCAAGACTCGTTGGATCTAAAAAAGTTGGACCTAGACCCTTATAAATGGGTCTGTGGGTCTGGCTCGGGTCCAAGACCCATTGTCATCCCTAGACCCCAAGACCTATTGTCATCCCTAGACCCCAGACTTAGGGTCTTGGGGTCTGCCAGGCAGTCAGTGAGAACCTTCTCCCCAAAAAACTAGGATATTGCGATGTTGCATGATTTCAGTGCCCCACTCGTCTTCTGCCCACCCTTTGTGGAGATAGGATTATCTAGTGTGGCTGGAGAGATGTACCCTTAACTGAGGTTCAGATGTGTGGACTCTTTAGTTATAGCCGCATAACGACTCCTACTAAGGAGGGACATCTGCTGCTCCTCATTTGTCATGCTCAACCACCTCACTGTTGAGTCATTGCTCTGCAACTTCTATATGGAACCTCAGTGGTTATTGAGGGCCTTATTTTCCTTCTGAATTCTCCGACTTCCTCCATGTATCTTTGTGTGAATTGGAGGGTGTCCATTGCAACTTGAAGCTACAGGAGTTGGCATGATCAAACTGCTCCTAGGTTGTTGGGGAGCTCCTCCTTGAGGAATCTCCCCTTTATTACGTTGTTGTTGGAGTGTGTAGGGATTGAGAATGAGTAGTAAGGCTTCTCTCTCCCCCTGATCTAACAGCTTTCCTTGTCGGAGTATAACTTTCCCCTCAATGGTCATTGGAACTAGGAATGACAATGGGTAGGGTCTGGGTCGGGTCTGACCAGACCCAGACCCATTGATTTCTTTCAGACCCAGACCCGACCCAGACCCATTGGATCTAGAATTTTCAGACCCAGATCCTTTGGGTCTGATGGGTCTAGGGTCCTTAGTGGGTCTTTTTGAATTTCAAGTTTAATAGTATTTTTTAATCTAATAAATTTATTTCGCCTATTTTATAGGTTTTTGTGATCATGGTTAAGGCTTGTATCGAAACAATAAACATAATTAGCTCATAAAATCTTAAAAATGTCTAAACTTACATTATTACATGTCTTAAAATGGAGTCACAAATTACAACTTTATTTTTTTTTGAACTTTTTTTATGTAAATAGGTCTGTGGGTAGGATCTGGGTCTGATATAGTTAGACCCAGACCCAGACCCGCCTGATAACCTCTGGACCGAGACCCGACCCAGACCCATTGGGTCTAAAAAAGTTGGACCCAGACCCTTCTAAATGGGTCTAGATCTGGGTCGGGTCCAAGACCCATTGCCATCCCTAATTGGAACCATATGTGTTTGAATAAGACACCACCATTACGAAGTTGTAGATTGAACTTTTTACTGTGCCCTCCTTCTAGCGCCAATTGTTTCTTTATGAAATATATCAGTGATTGTGTAGGGAACTGTTGGTGGACAAAGGGGCGTTCAAACTCCCTTCACAGTCGCGACGTGCAAAACAAACACTAGCCTCGGGGCAAATTTATCATTGCTGGATATATTGCGTTTATGAACATACTTTTCCTTTTTCTTTTACCTATTAAATATCTTTGTTTGTAGCTTGGCGAAGATACGGGGGTTAAGTTGTGAGGGTGGTTAAGTTTCAGATAGAAAGCCAAGTCTGAAGTCTGTAACCCATTAACTGTTTCCCTTGCAAATAAAGGGAAAGGAAACACATACTAGGAGTCAACTGATACGGACCTGTACAAGCTTTTTAAGTAAGGGAACAAATTTGGTGGGGGAATTGAAAAGCTCTTCTCATATTCATAGGGATAGTACATAGTACATACACAGGTCCACCCACTTCTCAATCTGGTACCAAATTTTGTTTCATCTATGTAACTCTACTTCATATATCTCATTTGTCACCAAGTATACTCCTCTTCACCCTCTAACTTTGTAAGAGATTATGCGTTGGAATAAATATGCTTCTTCGATCGATATATTTGACAAAACACAAGAGATTCAAAAGGAAAAGTGTTATCGTTCGGAATTTTCATACAAGAAAATTTTGATAACTTGATCTTACGCGTTTAAGTGTTAAGAACCAATTAAACAATTGTGGGGGTAAGAGTAAGACGGGATACTCTGACTGTCTGTTATACCAGACATTGACACAGGTCAAGTCAGATCGGTGCTGATCACCTATTTAAAAGGCAAACCAAAACTGGTTTATGAGAGTTTCAGAACAAAATAGGCAGATTAAGGCATCCCAGTAGAGGAGCAAAGATAGTAGAGAAAGGGGTAAAGTGAAAAGTTAGCACATGAACTTTTTTTGGGTAACTTTCTTTTGCACTGCTTCAAGGCTCTGTTTGTTTTGGAGGAAAACATCTTTCCGGAAAACGATTTTCCCCCATCTTTCCATTTTCCTTTGTTTGTTTTGTTAAGGGAGAAAAACCATTTTCTTAAGGTGGAAAAAATCTCTTTCAAAATGGACAACCATTTTCCTTTTCTAATCAAGGTATGCCACATTTTCCATCATACTCCTTACTTCTCATTGTTCACTTCTTCCATCCTTCCACTCCTTTTTACTACCATTTCCTTTTCCCCCTAGGTTTTCCATCATTAAAACAAACAAAGGAAAATGTGTTTTACAATCATATTTTCCATTGAAAATCATTTTACCAGAAAATACTTTTCCGTGAAAATTGTTTTCTGTCAAAACAAACGGAGCCTAAATGTAAAAACTTGCAATAATGCATTATAGATGTGTCGTAGTCTCGGAATCCAGTTCACCAAAAAGGAACACTAATACACAACCCAGAAAAGAACAAAAAGGAAAAGTTATTTGGACTTATGAGAAATGCTTCATACAGCAAGTTTTGTGCAATATCTAGCACAAAGCTCAGTCTCATCACAAATACTTCCTCATATCAAAGAGAGCTTCCTCTGAACGAAATTAATGTCTAGTACTGCTGGCCTTGTGATTCCCTGCAAAGGTACCAAACAGTGATTTATATCATTCACATCGTTAGCTTTGTCATTGGCTTCACTAATAGTTTAGTTAGCTTTTTCATTGGCTTCTTCTCTGATGGTTTTTCTTGTTCTCGTGATTAAACTCCTGAATTCTCATTCTTACCATAGACCAATGAAATAATAGCCCTCCTTTTTCTTTATTGTTGCATAGCTGCGATAGCATGGGGGCCGGGGAAGCCATTGGTGATAGAGCAAATAGAGGTTGCTCCACCACAGACCATGGAAGTTAGAGTAAAGATCAAGTATACTACTCTTTGCCGTACTGACTTTTATTTTTGGGAAGCCAAGGTTAAGTTCATATTTTCTGCTCTTGTTCTAACATTGAGGTTTCTCACTTGTTCATTAGTTATTGTATATGCTCTTATTTTCTCTCATCTATTCTGATTTTGCAGGGCAGTTCTGCTACACAGTTGTTTCCTCGCATCTTTGGCCATGAAGCAGCTGGGTAACTTCCACAAATTCTAAGCTCTTCATGGAATTTTTTTTCAGGTTTTACGGGAAGAGTTTGCTGCGGCGCAGTAGTCTGTTACATTGTGCTTGTTTGGTAGACTAGAAATTCGTAAAAAGTGGAAAAATGGTAGAGTTGTTTGGTTAACGTAAACAAAGGAAACACCACTCTATCCGTCTATCGAAAGTGTTTACTTTCCTCAAAATGGATAGATTAACTTACCTAGTAAGTGAAACTTATTGTGGTTATTTCTACTCTCCAAACTTATAAACAACATTTCATACTTCCTACAATATAGAACTTCATTAACATTGGAACTTCCCGTGAAAACCAAATGACTACTTATATTAATATCTTTCCATTAATCCAATGGATCCTTGTAGTTTCTGTACTAAGAAAAATAAACACTAATGACAAAAGGATTCAGTCATCATTTTCACAATTTCGATTTGCGACTTTACCTGTAATGTAAAAAAGCTCGTCCTCAAAACGACCCAGAGCATCTTTTAGGCCCAAAAACTATTAATGATCGAGACGATGAATTCACTACTTAAGCTCTTGCTTGAACTTTTTACAGGATTGTAGAGAGCATTGGTGAGGGAGTGAATGATTTTCAAGTAGGTGATCATGTTCTTCCAGTGTTTACCGGAGAATGTGGGGAGTGTCGGCATTGCAAATCGGAGGAGAGCAACATGTGTGATTTGTTAAGAATGAATCCATACCGAGGTGTTATGTTGAACGATGGGAAATCTCGGTTTTCTCTAAAGGGAAATCCTGTTAACCATTTCATTGGAACTTCTACTTTCAGTGAATATACAGTTGTTCATTCTGGTTGTCTTGTAAAGATTAATCCTTTGGCACCCTTAGATAAAGCCTGTATCCTCAGCTGTGGAGTCTCAACAGGTTCTCTATCATCATATTTAAACTCTTTTCCACCTTTTACCAGTAAACTTTAGGATCTAAAGCTTTAAAATGTTGTGCTTTTGGTCTCAATTCAAGGCTTGGGCGCGACATTGAATGTAGCAAAACCTAAGAAAGGCTCTACTGTTGCTATCTTTGGACTCGGGGCTGTTGGACTTGCTGTAAGTTTTAAACAAAATTGAAAGAATGATAGGATCCTTCACATCTATAGACAGTTACTATTATATGATGTCTTATTCTATTTGTAACCGTTGTTTCTGTATTGCAAGGCTGCTGAAGGTGCTCGAATTGCTGGTGCATCAAGAATAATAGGAGTTGCACGAAATCCTGACAGGTTTGAAGAAGGTATCAATAATATTATCAGTTATTTTCATTGCAACATTCACTACTACAAGAAGGGCAAAGATTTAGGGACCCAAGAAACCTATTGTGCCAGAACTCGTTTGTTAGGTCTCAAATTGCGCCCATGGAGAGGTCGTATAGGAAGCAAATACATGATTATGGGCATGCAGAACAGTTTTGCTAAATTATCTACAATGCTTCTTCCTCTTGGTCAAATTCTGTAGTAATTGTGGTTAGTTTTGCAGCTTAAGTATAAGATTTTAATTGTCGGCATAATATATTGCACTTCCCTTTTCCTTGTTAGCCAAGAAGTTTGGTGTCACAGACTTTGTTAATCCAAAGGAACATGACAGACCAATTCAAGAGGTTAAGTTCAAACCTTATCGTCCAATTTTGAAAAGAATCTGATGTATACAATGCAGCAGCTGTGGTTAAACCATTTCCTTCAGCAGGTCATTAAGGAGATGACAGACGGAGGTGTCGACAGAAGTATCGAGTGCACCGGAAACGTGGATGTCATGATATCTGCATTTGAGTGTGTTCATGATGTATGTATCCTATCTTTTTTCTTACAAAAACTTGCGATGTGCATTTTGATTCAAAAAGAGATTTTTGGGTTTTGGTTATGGGATTTGTCAAAACAGGGATGGGGAGTGGCTGTGCTTTGTGGTGTTCCAAGCAAGGATGCAGTTTTTATGACGAGGCCGATTAATTTGCTAAATGAGAGGACTCTCAAAGGGACTTTCTTCGGTAACTATAAGCCCAAGACAGATCTTCCATCTGTTGTTGATATGTACATGAATCAGGTAAAATGGATGTCATTATTACATTAACCGAGTTAACAACTCCTATGTTTAATTCACCTTATTTTTCTTCTTATTTCAAATCTGATCATATCAGATCAGACCACTTCGATCAGATCTGAAATACAAAACCTCAAATCAGATCAGACTATAGATTTAGATAACTTAGTATTATCATTAATATTTCTAGGATTTGCTATTTAAAACCACTCATGAGCTACGTTCTATTCTCTAAACCACCCCCTAAATAAAAAACATTCAATGAAACCACCCACATGATCCTATCATTCAACTCCAATGACCACAACCATGTAAAAGATGATTTGATAGATGATAGAAAGACAATGTTTTCAGGTCATTATGTTAGAATTTCAATCGGAATACGCGGGTCAATAGAAGAGTAAGGTTAAATAAAATATGATAGAGAGACATTAAAACATAACAAAACGTATATACACATGATATTTTTACAATATTTTTATTTTGTAATGTATTTGGCCTATAAATATCCAGTGCTGTCCAATGAAACCTCTATTAACTTGACAAATCCCCTATCCCCATTAGGGAACCCTATCTATGAAAGAGCCGGGAATCAATTTCAGGTTACCGCGGTCGACAAAACTTTATCAACTAAAAATAGTTAACATCAATACCAATTTTTCTTACTAAAAACAAAAATGGCGCATCTTCATCCCCTGCTTATCTTCCTCCTCCCAAAAACCTTCCTTCTTTGTTTCCTCTCTTAGTAAAGACTAAAGATCCAAACTGAAGTACATGAGCTATGAAGGTTAATTTCCATTGACATTTTTAGTTTCTACAGTTGATACTAATCAGTTGTTTCTCTATTTTTGGCCAAACCAAACACAATTACTTCGCAATTATACAAAGGCGTATAATCATATCCTCATTACATGGAACATTTTGAATAAAATGGGGCAAGGGGAAAGGTGGACTGAGGAGACTCGGACTTTGATATCTTACCAGTTTCTCTGGTAACTTACAGGAGTTGGATCTGGATAAATTCATAACTCACAGAGTGCCCTTCTCAGAAATCAACAAGGCATTTGAGTACATGCAAAATGGGGAAGGGTTGCGCTGCATCATCAACATGGAAGATTAGAGCTCAACAGGAATATTCATCTTATCTTTATTTGGACAATGATATGAAATTCCTTAATAGTTGCACACCATTTTGTAATAATGTTGATTGGAAGGGACAAATTGATATACCTCTGGCATGCAACTATTATTAATTCTTTTTCCGCAGGCCACTTGGATTTGGTTCCAACCAGCGTTCGTAAATCACCTCAAAATAAGCAAGTTTTTCTCCTAGGACCAAGATTTAGGGGGATTTTCTTTGCCTAAATTTCACTTATTTAAACTACAATAAACTCTAAAGTAGGATGAACGAACTTACCGTAACTTATCTGAAGTAGTGATATCAGCTTATTCTTGCTCTGAACTGAGTGGTCTTTTTTAAAATGTAGTGCAGCTTATCTCTCTCCTTATAAGTTTTTTCAAGGTGAATTGAAGAAGAGAGCCTTACTTACAGAGATAAATCTTGCAAGGTTTGCCTGAAGTTCCCATATTTAAGCCTAGTAAGAACACCTAAACAATTTGGGGTAAGTTTTGGAAAAGCCTGACCTGCCAAATCTGTATGTCCGAGCCAAAGACATATATTCTTTTTGCCTTGAACGCCAACTAGTTTTGAGGAACTTTCAATCATATACAATTATACGTTACTCGGATATACTTCATATGAAGCATGAAGACATTTATCTTATAAATGTTCCGACGTATTAGAACAAATCACCCAACCCTAAATTATTCTGGTAGACCTTACATTTCCTTCATTTTCTTCCTCCTCATTCTTACATCTCTCTCTAGGGTTTTCTTATAACTGTCAGTTAAGCACCTGATGACTAAGTAATTAACTTTTTCGCCATTCGATTCATATAAAGCCAAGCATAATGGGATACAGAGGCTCTGATTAGTGAAGCTATAAAACTCACAACCAAACCTATACTTCCATATGATCCTTGATTATGCCAACAGCCAATATCAACACATATTGACAAGCAACAGAAAACACAACTTTCAGACCTATATTTCTTGAAAAGTTTGCAAGTACGAGTATGCGAGCCGCAGGAGAAATGAAGTGTACACAAAGAGAAACAGAGAGAAAATGGACAAAAGAATATTAACACGCGATGAAGTAAGTTTAGCTCTTTTCACTCTATATGTGCAATGCGTGTATAACGGTAGATGGTACACTAGTCTATCAGCTTCCCACCAGTGGAGACGCCAAACTGTAGTAATAGAGGAATAACACATTTGATCGGACTTTCATAGTGTTTTGATGAAGGAAATCTTCCTAGTTTCCATAATTTAGTAAGAAACTTTCAAGAAGGTCCATGGTTCCTGGAGATCTTGTATGGTTGTATTTAATTTCTAGATGAATTGCAACATTTAAAACTCAAATATACTACTACATATTTACGTTTAAAAAATAAATAGAAGAGTACACAATAGAAATAGACTTGCTTACAGCCTATTTGTATTTATCCATAATCTTTCTAGCTTCTTCGATAGCATCATCTGTTGAACCAGGTTTGTCATCCAACTTAGGTCCTTTGTCCTTGCTGAGGGCAAGATAAATGAAATACACAAAGCCCATGAAACCCTGTTTCACAGTTATAGACAAAAGTTAAGATTAATAAAAGACTTCCCTTTGCTTTCAGCCTTTCATAGAGTTCACGAGACATAAGTTCTTTACAATATCAGGAATTAGGACCCAAATTAAGTTGTAGCTGGAGCCTCGAAATGTCTGTAATATAAGGCCAGAAATAGACCCATCGAAAAAATTCACAGATTTTCTTTCAAAACTTCTTAAATTCAAAAAAGGTTTATACCATGAACTCCCACATCTTAGTCAGTCTAACTTATGAGGTTATACAACAAAGACAATCATAAAACAATAAAGAAAATGTAATCTATTTCTAGTATGGATGGCAGGGATTGGAATTTTAGAAGTCTTTGTTCGCACACATTTTTGACTTAAAATCTTCTTTTATGTACCGGTCTTATCTCAGAAGAATGCTCATGGGGTATTATCCTAGGGCAGGGGAGGAACTGAGGATTGATCCTGGATGGGGAGCATGAAGGCTACTACAATGCCACCTCCTCCAACCCTCGTCCTCTTTTGACTTTGATTTTCAGCCCAAATTAGTTTGGATTTCCATCTAATCCATATTATTCTTGCTAAGTCCACACTAAGTCTGATTTGACCCATAATTCACATCCACTTGATATTTTGTTGCAAGTTGATCCAACCAAGGCAAATCTGACCAACAAAAAAGCGATACTTAAATTTAGTCAAGTTGAAAAGTTCCATAGCTAGGCAGTCTATCGTTACATAACGAAAATGTGCTAAAAGCTAATAAAGCTCCCGAGTTTCATCGCTATATAACATAAACATTGTGATTTCATACTAGAATATATCATGTTTCATACTAAGTTTATACAAATGACTACACTACAGAATTCACAATTCGTTTGGATAGGGGATCTGGAGGGTAAGGCAGAGAAACGAAAGAGAGGGATACATTTTCCTTATTTGGATAAAAAATGGGTTGAGGGAAGGGAAAGCAATTAGAATGATTCATTTTCCTTCCCCTCTAAATAAACCTGGAAAAAATGCAAGCTCAATCTTCCCTCCCCTCCCTTCAACCCCTTCCCTCTCCTTCCCTTCCCTCACCTTCCTTTCCTCCATAGTTGCCATTCAAAGAAAGTGTACAAGATCGAGTTCATGTCAAGTCTAAAACTTGAGTCCAACATCATTCCAAAATATCATGAGTGCAGTCAATAGTCGCTCATTTGGACTCGGTTGGAGTGGGGAGTGCGAAATCGGGGCTTTTCTCATTTGTTACACCCCTAGTTTCACCAATCAAACCCCCCCCCCCCCAAAAAAAAAAACACCCACCCACCCACACATTTGTGTTATTAACACAACATTGTACTGTCTTTTTGCCATCACGTTGTATCAATAGGTCAGCACTGCGACTTACAGGTGGAAGAACATGGAGAACCATGCACAATCAGCCTAAAAGTGCATAATCCAGGAAGACATTCCATGGAATCTTGTGTGCTTCAAATAATGGGGGTTTTACCGTAGTTAACATACACTTATCCCTTTGATGAAAATCCTATGCTGCTCGGTAGAGCATATTTCTCCACTTATGTTATGCAGAGTGATTTATGCGGATACTTGAAACATGTAAGTATAGTTTCATAGGTGTAAAATGAACAAAGAGAAAACTGTTAAACTAGCTGATTAAACTGCAAGCAGTGACGCACAGTCCATGGACATACCAGCGTGAAGAAAGCTGTAGACAAGAATGACCGAAGTACAAAAAGAGTAACAGCCGAAGCAAGTACACCTACTGACAGCCTTGCAACCGGTCTTGGAACAGCATCCTGACAATCAAAAAGAATTCAGAGGCGGAAAGAATATGCAGCTGCATTGAACAACAAATATGCATGTTTTAATTATCAAGGACATCTGGACAAGAGAAGCTTACAGGCACAAAACTGGTTCCTGCCTCAACTCCATCTTTGCCAACTTTGAGAACTGTCTGAATGACTGCTTCAAATTAGATAGCACGTGTTAATTTACAAACTCAGGAACTCAAAGTAAACAGAGTAATATAAAGAAGAAAAGCGGTGGAATTTAACTCAACACAGCAAGAAGCTAAAGCATGTGGATGCATTTGACATCTAGACCCTCTAGAGGCAGGATACAAACCAAATGTCGTTATGGCAGTGCTTTGACTTTTTTAATATCTATTTTCTGGTCACCAGCCATGCGTGACTATAGCCAGGACCTCTTCCAGACCCCCGAGGGGTAGGACACCAACCACATTCACTCATTTTACTAAATAGGTCAAAAGAGAAATTTAAAAACATAACACTCATTACTCCCATTTACCACTAAAACTCCTGTTGACTTTGTGCGCGCAAGATATGAGTATTATCAGTGTACTAAAGGCTTTGTTGGTAGATAGTGTATAAGTTAGGACTAAAAAATATTGGAAGAGAAAAAGTGAGTGAGACTGTGAGAGGGAATTCACATCACATAAGTTGGGTAGATGAAATTTCCATTTTAGTAAAGGAACATATTTCTGCATATTTAAAAGGATACAGTAATATTTTTAGTGGACCAAAAGAGATTATATGTAGTGGGTTATATAGATGTTTTTATGCAACATCCTGAAGGGTGTAAGCCATTAGATGGTAGTCTGTACCGGTAATACCAAGGTAATGGACCAGAATACTACTAATACTCATGGGCAAGAATAGAGACATAATATTAGAATCTGCCCTGTTGAGTTTACACATCTAAATTGATCTTTCATTAATAATCGTCTTTGCAAGGTTCAACTAACACACAACCTTTCCTTGTTCCTTGTTGTAGTCAAACTTGACACTTTCGTAAAACACCCTTCAGACACTGAACTCATTTTCTATCACTTCTGTCCACAAACCACACCTAAAGTCACACATGTCAAATTTGTGATACAGCTTGCGCTCTAGCTACCAAGAGGCATGAGTGCGTTAGACTTTCCAACCATTAAAAGTCTAAAACGGCACATTGAGATACATTACACCATTGCTATAGGGTCCAAATCAAACTATCTACAAATCTTCGTCAATTCCACTTTCCATCCTTAAACATAACTCGGACTAATGTTGAACAACATGTAAGGAGAGGAACACTAATATTTTGATTTAAGGCCTAAGGCAAAGGCAACCCAACTCAATGTATCTCTCCCCTGCCCCGCTGTCACAAGCATTCGTTTAGAACACTTCAAATGCGCCTCTTCAAATACCGAGTGCTCGTGCCGCAAAAGTCCCATTTTCCGCAAGAAGGCTAGCGCACTTGCCCACATAAGGCAAGGACTTGCGGCACACAATTTGAGGTCAAAACAGTCGGACTATGACACTAGGGTATGAATGCTAGGAGTAATGGAGTTCAAAGTATTTATGAAGCTTAGCAATGAAAAGACATGTTTTGGTTAAATAGAAATGAGCCCGGGCATGCTTGATTTGCCTGGACGGGCTTCTCGCAAAAAGCAACACGAACTTTTGTTCCTTGACAGTACAGGTGGGCTAAATGTGCCCGGATGGGCTCACTTTTGCCTGGGCGATGGCTGTTGTTTTGTGGAACTAGGAACTTGATTCAGCAATAGCACCAGCTATGATGTGCCCACGCGGGCTCCCTGCTCACTCATTGCATCTGTTCACGTTTTGGCATCCGTTTTCCTTACTAGAAGCATTATTTAGTCTGTGCCTTTGTGACTGACTTTAATGTCAACATTCTAAACACCATTTGGTATGAATATACATATCGGATATGCATTATACATGGGATTATCTAGAGAGAAAAACTAGACAAACATCAAACACCAGTCAATTCCAAAACAAGTCATACACAAACATTGTGGATAGTTTCTTGTCAATAACGAAGACACTATTGTTGTTCTTCTTCGTATCTGATCAGAGTTATTGTGACACCCATCATTCGTAGTGGGTCGATAAAATTATTGTAGGAAAGCTTAACTAATACGTACTTAAAGCATTAATACGGTTTCTCACTTGTTACAACAACACACTTATCTAACATATTACACACCAATACTAATACCACATTCTTTACTTATTGATGCAATGTCCTCTAGCAAACAAGAGCAAAATCGAAACTTGAATGAACCCGTCACAAGAACAAAAGTGTAAACGAGAATAAACAAACCAGAAAAATGAACATCATTGAAGACGAATATAATAAATAATAAAAAAACAAAAACAAAAAGTGGACAACAGATAAAGAATAAAAACCTCGAAAGAAATTGGATTGAAGAGCAACTACGAACGGCGCATGAGAATTCCGCTTTCTTAGGCCGCGAATTTGGAGCTTTGGCAGTATAATTTTGGAAGTGAGACTTAAACAAGAATTGGAGGAAAGGGTTTGAGCGTGGATAATTGATAAGTTGCGGGTATTGAAGCGGGTAAGAGGGTGAGGTAGAACGCCACAAGCTGTAGTGGAACAACAAGCAGTAGTCATCATCATCTTTCCACAACCTTCAAAATTATGCTCTTTCTTGTGTGCTCTACAAAAGGCTACAATTTGCAATTGCTGGCCGGGATTCGACCCGAAGTATGATTCATGGGCCGTGGGTCGGTCTATGTTAAGCAATTTCGTTGGATGATCCGACCTGGTTGTATACACAAATTTTGTCTAAGTCTGCATAACAAAGTCAAGATAAATGTAACAAAATAAGAAATTTTATTGATTTGAATTTTTGGGTACAATTTCTAATTTAATCATCTGATTCGATCTCCACACTGATTTAACTTGTTGTATCACGAACTTGGTTTGACACCTTCGTAATACGGAATTGATTTCCTTGAATGAGGGCCTCCAGGCTTGATCTCTTCAAGTCTTCTTTTCGTTTCTTGAATGAGGGCCTCCGGGCTTGATCTCTTCAAGTCTTCTTCTTTCGAATAGAACGGCACGTTGATTTTTGATGCTTGTTGTTCTTCTTCTAGGTAAAAAGAATTTGATGTAGCTTGTTGAGTTTCAGATAATTTTTGTGTACTCTAGAATAGCCCTGGCTTCTGTTTTTCTGGCCTTCTGTTTTTTCTCTCTGGAATTCCTCCTTTGGTTTCTCTCTTTTTGGTTTTTTCTAAGCCCCTTCAAATGAGTCTGGAGAGCTATATTTATAGAGCTTTCTAGGGTTTAGGTTTTAATGAGTAGCCACCGTCCACCAATGGGCTTTATAACCACCATAATTTAATAGCCCAGTTTATCACTAGGCTTTAATCTAATTAGCAAATGACTTTAATTAAAACGGCTCAAACTTAATTATAAGCCCGAATTAATTAATATCACTTACCATATATGTTTATAAAGTCAACAGTTGACTTTACAGGATTAATGAAATATGACGACATGGCACATTATAATTTTTTTGTGCCTACAAATTGTCCCCTTGAGACTGGTCACGTACACAATTTTGAGTGTTTAAGCGTGAGCGGGTCTCGAACTTCTTCTTTTTTTGACAATATTGGTTTATGAACTAATGAGTCTTGCATTTTTTGGCTCATTAATTCACATAATAGAATCCTTAATTCATTTTATCATTATCTTTACCATTAAGTAATAATAAAAAAATTATAAAAGTTTACCAACTCTCCCTTTTTTTTCACTATCATTGACCACTATAATAAAGTGGAAATGAGCCCAATGTGATTCAACATCAAACTTAATCCTAAAATGAGGATATTTCATGCCCCCAATTGCCTGCCGTATCCAACTCTACCAGAATTGATTTTCCCTCTTTTTTTTTGTTGCTAAAGATATCTCAGACCTAGAGAGAAGCACGGAAGATAGGTACTTTTTTTTTTTTTTTTTTGTGAGATATGATAGCTGGAAGCCTGGAAGAACAAGTCCACGGATATCTCGCCAAATGATATAATCTTCCCAATTTTGGATTTAAAATCTTTTCTGAAATAACTATCTCAATTCAAGTTTAATCAAGATAATTAAAATTAAAAATAAGATAAATCTTTATGGTACTATAAATAATACCATGACTCCATGAGGTATTAATTTTACCATTGAAGATAGGAGTAAACCACCACGCCAGCCGAACCAAGCATCCCTGCTGAAGCGGCGAAGCCTATTCTTTCACTGCATCATTGGAGTTTGACGACAGACGGAGGTCTTGCTGGAGACGAATTCTACCATAACAGACTTGAACCATACCAGTTGGTGAAGAAGAAGCCTATTTCAGATTTCCGTCAAAAAAAAAATTTGTCACCCGAATTTCCACTGCTCGACCATCTCGAGGTATTTTCTTATAATTTTTATAGTTATAGGCTTCCACTCTCGTGAAGAATCAGAGGAAAGATCTGAAAAGTATTTTCGCTTCTCTCCTTTGACCATGTATCAGATTTTTTATTCTTAGAGAAGCAGTCATCATTTCACAACTCTTTAAAATAAGTTTTGTGCTTCTTTCCATCTTTGGAAGTTTGCAACTTTCCATGATGATGATGCATAATCATGATGATGATGCATAAATCATGATGATGATGTCACCAATGCAATGCCAAAGTTTCTTTGATTTTACTTCAATATTCACGTACCATTTTGCCATTTTACCCTTTTTTTAATAACTTTTTTGATAGCTTTGTGAGATTGAGTATATGGAAGATGGAGGCTTTACCCTTGACGCCTAGAAGGAATGGAGTATTACTCTCGACGCTCTCGTAAGAATTGACGCTACAACCTTCGACTCTTTGACAGTTTGGAGGAACGAAGCCACAACTCTAACAATATGAAACCATATTCTTTCAACTTGCAACACTAAGAAGGTAAGGAGCCATATTCGCTGCCGGAGAGGAAATGTGTTTGTTGTTGGAGCCTTGGAGGACGGAATCGAAACTAACACTATTTTGATCTTGTTACCATCAAACCAATACGAATATGATCGAGAGTGACGTGGAGAAGTTAGTCTTGCCCTTAATCAACCCGACATTGTCACGGTGAATCAAGCCTTGATACATGATACTGATCAGCAAAGTAGGAGCCCTAAATTCATCTTTCCAATTCATGGAAGCCGCCAAAGAGGAGCAAGTTGTAGCCTAAACACGCTAGATTGAGAGGAACGTCCAACTTGACGCCATGGACAAGCCGAGCAGACCATCTCAGAGGATATTTGGCGTTGACCTTGTTGTTGTTTTTTTTTTCCAGCGTTACCATGCGGATCAGAAGCCTCGCCATAACTTGATCGCTCACCTTCAAACCACATACGGAGTATGGTGGAGGAGTCGAGTCATTTCCTGCCTGATCTTACAGCTTGAGATCTTCCATGAAGGTGTAGAAGCTTTTCTTTCTACCTCGACACCAAAAAAATTATCGAGATTCAATCCCTCAATGTCACGGAGAAGTCACGCTATAAGGCTAGATACTCAAGGCATGTCAACAAGTCTCGTACAAGGAGCCAAGCTCGATTTCATGACTTGGCACAATATAGCCATGGAGGACGCAATGCCCACGAATAAGGATGAGCCATTCACCTTCGTTGTTTAGATGCCATAACTTTTTGCCACCATGGAGAAGAATCTTAGCCACCTGAAGAGTTGACAAGCCTTGGCGCCTTTACAACTTGATTAAGAATCAGACAATTCTACCATGCCTTTTTAGGGACACCTTAAACGCTTTGTTGGAGGAATCGCCATATTTCATCATTGTTGTGAAGCCGTCATAGAGGTTTTAACACGAATTCCTTGTCACGATGTTGGTGCTTGAAGCTTTCTACAATTTCGTGCCCTTTTTTTTTTGTTATTTGACAGGTCTTCGAAGAAGATTTCTCTTGAGGGTCAAAACATGATTTAAAGGTGATGGTGCTTGGAAGCTTTCTCCATCATTTGAGAAATTTGATGCTTTAGAGCTTTTCTCCATAACGAACATGAAGTGCTTTTGGACGAGTGTTGGTGCTTGAAAGCTTTCTCTAGCAAATTTGACAAGTGATGGTGCTTGAAAGCTTCCTCCATCGATCGTTGTTGCTCGAATTTTTTGGTGGATCATTCAACGCTTGGGATCTTTCTTTAGATCGATTGGTGCTTTTGAGCTTACTCCAATTTCCATGTGGAACATGATCGTGAATCGCTAGTGCTTGGCAGCATTCTCTAGATCTTCGATTCATAACCTTTTTAATCCGGTGCTTAGAAGCTTTCTCCAGACTTCCACAAACTTTGATGAAGTATTGGTGCATAGGAGCTTTCTCCAATCTTCGAACAAATGACAACTAGTTTTCGTGCTCATCATGCAACAATGTAAATTTGTGAGGCCAAGGCGAAGCAATTTCAATGTTCACGTGCCCCCAAGTTTATTTTTTGGTGTGACTGCACTTGAACAATATTCATTCAAGATGCCTTCGTACCAAATGAGTATTTGAGATATACTTAAATGGATCAAGCCAAACGTAGTTCAAGTTTTTTTTTTTTTAGTTTAATTGCAGTTTAGTCTCTTGCTTAGGAGTATTTTGTTTTAGGTTATGCAATTTATACTCTTGCTTAGGAGTCTTTTCCTTTTGGATATGCAATTTATACTCTTGCTTAGGAGTCTTTTTTTTTGGATATGCAGTTTATACTCTTGCTTAGGAGTATTTTTCTTTTGGATATGCAGTTTATACTCTTGCTTAGGAGTATTTTTCTTTTGGATATGCAGTTTATACTCTTGCTTAGGAGTGTTTGTTTTTTTTTGGATTTGCAGTTTATATTCATGCTTAGGAGTAACTTCCTTTTGTGTTTTTGTGATTTTTTTTTCACGAGGTTGTAGAAGTGATCCTCCATCAATGTAGATGTCTAATCAGATTGATCTTCATGACTGGCAATTGCAAGTTCCATTTCATGAGCTCGAGTTACCAAATATTGAAATGTTTTGGGTTTGATTCCTTGCAAGATGTACACCAAGTTCCAATGCATTCCCTGGACGCACATCTCCACAGCAGAAGTTTCGCACAAGTGTTCCTTACATTGAAGGCTCAATGCTCGCCATCGATCGATGTAATCCACGACTAGTTCATCCTCCCATTGATTGGTACGTGTTAATTCAATCATGCTCACCGTGCGGCAAGTGTTGTAGAAGTGTTTCAAGAACGTTTCTTCCATTTGTGGCCAGCTGTCAATGGATTCTGGAGTAAAGTCCATGTACCAATTGAACGCCACACCTTCAAGAGTGCGAACAAATTGCTTCACAAGTAGGTCATCCTCAGTTCCTGCATTGATACATGTTTCAACAAAGTGTGCAACATGTTGTTTCGGATCACCTTTTCCATCAAAATGTATGAACTTGGGAGGTTGATAACCATCCGGCATTTGCAAGGATTCGATCCTCTTTGTATATGGCTTGGTGTAGAAGTTTTGTCTATCAAGACCTCCACTACCAAGTTGACTTTCGATGGCACTTGCTATCATTTCTTGGAGTTTTTGGACGATGATTGACTTCAAGGAATCTCCGCGAAGTTTTGTATTCCTTGCGTATGACATGGGCATCGAACTTGAGCTTGATTCTTCCGCATCATCTTCACTTTCACTTTCATCATTCACGAGCGACTCAACAGTTGGCAATTTCTCGAGTTTCTCTGCTAGAATGGCGATTTGTTGGCTTTGGCGATTGATTTGAGCTTCTTTTTCTTTACCTTCCTCGATGAGCTTTTGAATGTGTTCTTTCATATTTTCAAGTTCTTCCTCGATGGTAGTCACTTCGATCGCCATGACATTGACAACATTTGTTGATCCATGGGTTGACGCCATCATGTGATTTTCGCGTGGGGACCAGGATTCATTGTTGCCGTCGTGAATGAATATTCCCTTGGCCACCATTGTTGAAGGAACTTGCTTCGTTGCTTGAATGGAGAAAGAGATGAAAGGTAAAGATGGTCCCACCGAGCGTGCCAAAAATTTGTATACACAAATTTTGTCTAAGTCTACAAAACAAAGTCAAGATAAATGTAACAAAATAAGAAATTTTATTGATTTGAATTTTTGGGTACAATCTCTAATTTAATCCTCTGATTCGATCTCCACACTGATTTAACTTGTTGTATCACGAACTTGGTTTGACACCTTCGTAATACGGAATTGATTTCCTTGAATGAGGGCCTCTGGGCTTGATCTCTTCAAGTCTTCTTTTGGTTTCTTGAATGAGGGCCTCCGGGCTTGATCTCTTCAAGTCTTCTTCTTTCGAATAGAACGGCACATTGATTTTTGATGCTTGTTGTTCTTCTTCTAGGTAAAAAGAATTTGATGTAGCTTGTTGAGTTTCAGAGAATTTTTTTGTACTCTAGAATAGCCCTGGCTTCTGTTTTTCTGGCCTTCTGTTTTTTCTCTCTGGAATTCCTCCTTTGGTTTCTCTCTTTTTGGTTTTTTCTGGGCCCCTTCAAATGAGTTTGGAGAGCTCTATTTATAGAGCTTTCTAGAGTTTAGGTTTTAATGAGTAGCCACCTTCCACCAATGGGCTTTATAACCACCATAATTTTAATAGCCCAGTTTATCACTAGGCTTTAATCCAATTAGCAAATGACTTTAATTAAAACGGTCCAAACTTAATTATAAGCTCGAATTAATTAATATCACTTACCATATATGTTTATAAAGTCAACCGTTGACTTTACAGGATTAATGAAATATGATGACATGGCACATTATAATTTTTTTGTGCCTACACTGGTTATCGAACATATATTGGGCCGTTTGAAAATGTGGGCCACATGTTTTAACATGTTGACACGAAATAAATGGGTCATGTGTCATATCTAGGCAGTCACTACTCGCTAGCTCGTCATCCAAGTAATTTTTAGGCTTTTTCAATATTTTTTCTTTTTTTTCTTTTATTTGGGAGGCTAACAATATAAATAAAAAAAGGCAAAATTCTATGCAAGGTGGTAAATTTCAGTTGGTAAATCATACACCTTGGTGTACATAGAACTAGGTGCACCAAGCCTAATAAGACAGCCCAATCATTAAAAATGAAAACCGCCCACTAATAACCCACAAGAAAACCGCCCAAAAATCAAAAAAGGAAAAAAAAAAAGAAAAACAAAACTGATTCACTCTCGCGCTTTTCTCGAGATTTATTCTCTCTCTCTCCAGAAACTACCTTCCTCCCAAAATCTCTCACCATTGTCACTCCGATTCTCTCTCATTCTTCTAAATTTCTGCAAAAATCAAACAAAGTTGCTACGAATTCGAAACAGAAAGAAGCAAATCAAACTTCGAAGAAAACAAAATCATGCAAACTCGACAGAAAGATCGTCAAGATGATGAAACTGCCGAAAATCCAAAACCTAAGTAAGTAAAAAAGCTTTAATTAGACTGTTAGATATCACGAAATTCAATTGCATACGTTTATTCTCGAATTAAAGTTATGAAATAAGTTCAGAATGCAATCATTTTTCTCAATTTCTACCTAATAGTTGATTGAGTATGCTAAAGATCAATGTATATACCTAATTGAGTAGGTAAACTGAATAATAAGTAAATAACATGATGAAAACTGGTCAGTGAAAATGATTATGTAGTTTCTCATGTTTTTGTTAGCTAAACTTTGTGAAATGAGTATAATAATGCAAAAATGAGTATGAATCAGTTAGATCTGTTCCATATGAAAATGAGTACGCATCATAAATTGAAATGAGTATGAAAACTAGTCAATTGAGTATCATAAACATCAATGTAAATGCGTTTTACACATACTCATTTGATACAGTCAAATGAGTACATATGAATAATATGAAAATAGTTAATCTGATTATCAAATGAGTATAATACAATAAAATGAGTATGTAGTTTCTCATGTTTTTGTTAGCTAAACTTCGTGAAATGAGTATAATAATGCAAAAATCAGTATAATAATCTACTCATACTCATTTGATATTGTAAAATGAGTATGAATCAGTTAGATCTGTTCCAATTTATGAAAATGAGTATGCATCATAAATTGAAATGAGTATGAAAACTGGTCAATTGAGTATCATAAACATCAATATAAATGCGTTTTACACATACTCATTTTATACAGTCAAATGAGTACATATGAATAATATGAAAATAGTTAATCTGATTATCAAATGAGTATAATACAATAAAATGAGTATGTAGTTTCTCATGTTTTGTTAGCTAAACTTCGTGAAATGAGTATAATAATGCAAAAATGAGTATAATAATCTATTCATACTCATTTGATACTGTAAAATGAGTATGAATCAGTTAGATCTGTTCCAATTTATGAAAATGAGTATGTAGACATCTAGTGAAATGAGTATATTAATAAATCTATTTGAGTATTCCTCATAATCATACTCATTTGATACAGTCAAATGAGTATGTCAAATGAGTATGCATATGAGATTACTCATTTGATACTGTAAAATGAGTATGAATTACATACACACTCATTTGATAATCTGTTTGAAAATGATTGAAATGTATATGATAAACCTAAATGAGTATAACTTTCTAATTATGTTAGGGATCTTATTCACAGTTCTTATTCTTCTATGTGTATTGTAGGAAAAAGATAATAATAAAGCATCCAAAACAACCATCAACTGCATCAGCAATGGTTATAAAAAAGGAAGTAGTAAAGACGACTCCAAAGAGAAAAGGCAAAGAAGTTTCCATTCCAGAAGATGAGATACCAACCAAAAAGCAAAAAAGCTATGCTAAGAAAGAAAAGGAGATAATAGAGGATGAACAAATGATAGATGAAAAACCATCATTAGATTTCCCGACTGTACATAGTAGGATGTCTCCTCAAAGCCTGTGTAAAATCTTGAAATTAAAAGGGAAGACACACAAGAAAGCAATAACAGATAAAGGATTTGAGCATCTGTTACAGCTTAACATAACTAGGATTCCATCAACCATTACTTATTGGTTGTTAGATAGCTTTGATCCTGAAACCTCTATCCTCAAGACAGAAAAAGGATCAATTGAAATTAGTGAGATTGATGTCCACTACACATTGGGGTTCCCTATAGAAGGTCATACAATCGACTTCACAAAAGTTGACAATGTGAATAAAATGTTGACCTTAACACAATGGCGCAAGCAGTTTAAAGGTCATCTTGATAGGGGAACAAATGTACATGAGAGTATATTGGTGAAGAAACTAAAAGAATCTAAGGTTGGTGACGCTTCTTTCAAGCAAAATCTAATTGTCCTCATTGTCTCTAAGCTTATAGAAGGGAACAAAAATGTGTTTGCTAATCAAAGAATTGTAAGATTTCTGACACATGTTGACCAAATAAGGAACTTGAATTGGAGCAAGTTTCTTTATGATTCATTAATTGAATCTGTCAGAATTTGGAAGAAAGATCCAACAAAGTCTTACAACGGTCCTCTGCTTTTCTTAGTTGTAAGTAACCCTTCTCTTTAACTAGCTTTGTTTATACATTCTTAAATTACTTACATAATAACCAAAATAATTTCATCTCGTATAGATTTTCTACATTGACCGTGTTGTTCACAAGAACTCGGAAAAGCCTAGTAGGCAGTTCCCAACATTGGCTGGATGGACAACAAACATGCTTGTGATTAGAGTGACTAATGAGCTCTCAACTGGAAGATTCGGTTTAGGAAACATCATAAAACCATCATTCAAAGTACTACAAAAGGAGAATGCACTGCCACATGAAGCTGAAGTGAATAACACTGTTGCAAGTGAAGAAAATGAAGAAAATGAAGAAAATGAAGAAACTGAAGAAAATAAAGAAAACAAAGATGTTCATGAAGAAACAGAAGAAAATAAAGAAAACAAAGATGTTCATGAAGAAACTAAAGATTCTAACAAAGAAGCTGAGATTGATGTTGAAAAAAATGACAACAAAACTGAAATGGTAAGATTTCATAATTCAAATTGCTTATATGGTTTACATATGGTCTTGATTTTATTATTCACACATTGGTAATGAATCTTATGTATAATTGGTTATGCATGTATTCCATACTCATTTGACTGTGTAAAATGAGTATGGATGAATATGTACAAATGAGTATGAATCTGATTCATACTCATTTGACTGTATGCTAAAATGAGTATGAATTATTCATACTCATTTGACTCTATGCTAAAATGGGTATGAATCTGATTCATACTCATTTGACTGTATGCTAAAATGTGTATGAATCGGATTCATACTCATTTGGTTGTATGCTAAAATGAGTATGAATCTGATTCATACTCATTTGACTGTATCTTAAGCATAGAGCTAAATGAGTATGAATCTAATCTATACTCACTTGACTTTAACCCTAAAACATATATGTTGACCCTATATGGTTTTGATGATGACAAACTAAAGTAATAACTAACAAGGTTTATAAGTGTTATGTGTGCAAGGTTCATGAATTAATAATGGCGCTTTATGAAGATAATAAGTGAAGTTCATGAGTTGGAACTCCAAGAGAAGAATGAAGTTCCTGAGTGGGAACTCCAAGAGAAAAGAAGCTTACTTACATAAGGGTGTAATTAGGTTTTGGATTTTTTGTCAGAAACCCCCACTAACTTTCAACTTATTGAAAACAACTCCCAGGATCTTTCACTTTTAAAAATAACCTCCCTAACCTTTCTAAACTTGTTGGTTGCACCCCCAAAACTTAACTCCGTTAATTTTTTCCGTCTATTGGCGCCCAGTAACAGCTTTATATATCATCTCATTAACAACCTTCCTATTCCAATTGAACACAACGGTAACATTCGTAAAGTTCTTCAACCCAATTCCAATTGAGCATCAAATTTTGCATTCCCAATCAACTCGAAGTCCTAATTTAAACCTAATCCCCAAATTGTTGAAATTAAAGCTGTACAATTTCAGGTAAAAATTTTTCTTGCATAAAGAGTTTCTTTTTTAAGAATTAGGGTTTGTGATTTCATATCGAAAATCAGTAAATGGAACTTTAAATTTGGGAAAATTGTGAAATCGAAGTATAAAAAAGGGACTAGGTTTACGAATAGTATTTACCTCATTTGGGCACCAATTTCTTGTTTTACAGCCCAAATTTTCTTCCTTTTTCACCCATGACATCACCAGATTCCATTCCAAGTACAATTAGTAAAAAAAACCCTAATTTCTACAGCAGTTATGGTGGAGTTACTGAGTTTCAGAGAAGAGAGATATGTAGAAAGTGATGAGTTTTACAGAGTTGAAATCGAATTGATGGAGGAGAGAGGGAAATGATGGAGGAGAGAGGGAAATTAGTTGAGATGGAGTTACTGAGGGTTATATCAGTAATTTCATCATGTGTTTTAAGAGGGATAAAGCTGTTACTGGGCGCCAATAGACGGAAATAATTAACGGAGTTAAGTTTTGGGGGTGCAACCAACAAGTTTAGAAAGGTTAGGGAGGTTATTTTTAAAAGTGAAAGATCTTGGGAGTTGTTTTCAATAAGTTGAAAGTTAGTGGGGGTTTCTGACAAAAAATCCTTAGGTTTTCTTATGTAAGGAACAAAGATCGTCATATGGTAAGGAATTGGAACTGTTCCTATGGAACTATGTTAGTGGAACTGATATAAGAAATACGTGTCTAAAAAGTGATACTAAGAAAATATATGCATGTTCCTATGAATGGAATGTTTGTCTGTTCCTATGATTGGAACAGACTTGTAACAAGCAATGATTTATCTAAAGGAACAAGCAATGATTTAATCTAGAAAACAAATCTAACGCTTAATGTTTTTATGCAAAGGAACAAGCATTGTCTTGATATAAAGGAACAAGCAAAGTTTGTTTGTTCCTCAAATCACACGCCTAGAATAATTTAACTGAAGAAAATTAAGGAAAACTTTTAGGAAAGTTTGACTACTGAATTTCGGTTATCTAGGAACAGATTTTCAAAGATATTGATTAGTTTTGAAAACATATATTTTAATTAAAGAAAATCTTTTTAAGATATTATTTGTTAGGAAAAGATTTAAATAAGCTTTTAATTATTTATAACTAATTTTCTTAGTCAAAAATATCTTAAATGAATTGCTTGAATTTAGGAAATCCCTTCGCCAGTATAAACGTTTAGTTATGTGTTTAATTAGTGGGATTAGTGGGTTAGTGCTGCCTTGTTCCTTAAGCATAGGAACATGCATGGCTTAACTCTACTACTCCATTATCACATGGTTAATCCGACGTTTAAATTATTACGTGCATGTAGTGGGATAGTGTTGTTGGTTCCTCAAGCAAAGGAACAAACATGGCTTCGCTCCACTACTCCACTAACCCATGATTAAAACCATATTCATTCTAAATGACTGTTATAAAAGGGTTGTTTCAACTAAGTTTCAAGGGTGTCTGACAAAGTGATAATTGATCTAAAAAGGTATTAATTTGAGTATTACGTATATTGGGTCAGTACCACCAAAGTTCCAAGTTCCATTACCATATGAGTTCATTGTTCCATTAGTGTTAATACTCTTATATTATTCTGTATTTCGAGTTGAGAAAAGAGTTAAGAGGAACTCTTGTAGTTTGAGTTTGGGTAAGGGGTTTGAGTGAACTCCTGTAAAGTGTGAGGCTTTGAGTGAAGCAAGAGAAAGAGAAAGGAACTTCGATTGAAGTTCGAGAGGAACAACAGTTAGAGGAAACTGTTGTTGGGACTTGAGTTTGTAGAGGAACTCAAGTAGTGGCCCGAGAGTTAATAGGTTTGTAACAAAGGTGTTTGGCCTATTATAGTGAAAAAGTTGATTTTAAAATCCCTTGTGGTCGAGGTCGTTTCTTCCTGTTGGGCCCAGGAAGTTTTTCCTCGTAAAAATCTCTTGTGTCTTTCTCTTGTTCCTTTCATTGTATTTTTAATTCCGTAAAAAGTACGTTTATTTCCCACACATACAATTCACCCCCCTCTTGTAGTGTTCCTATATAAACAACAATATAGTCAAATGAGTATGAATAATTTAAATAAGTATATATCTTAGTATATAAATTTCAACATTAAGAAAATGAAAAATTGATGGTCATGAAATGAGTATGAAACTTTATAAATGAGTATGAAAGTTCATAAATAAGTATTCAAAATGAGTATGAAAGTTTATAAATGAGTATGCTAACTAGAAATATATATCTACATTGAAATAGGATGAAATCAGAGAGTTTGCTTTGTTAACATCAAATTTGGGGGATGCTATAAGTAATTTCTTAGACAAATGTCAAGTAATGTCAAAGAAACCCAAGAATGAAACTGTCGAGAAATTGAAAGACTTAGCATTATCAGTGATTGGTATGTGTTTGAACCAAGAAGTAGAAGAAACTGAGAACACAAGTACACCTTCAAGCCAAGACGCTTTCTTTAATGATCCTGCTGTCATTGAAGAAATTAATGCCGCTATTCTAAATTTTGAACGAGCTCAAGAAGCAAAGAAAAAATATTCTGAAAATAGGAAGGATAAAGTTGATCAAGATATTCCCAGCTTTGACTTAGGATTGTCACAAAAGTCGGATGAGCTGAATGTTACATGTAGCCTTGTCGTTGATATAGCCAAAAGCTATGTGGATCTTGATGTTGATAAAACAGCAGAAGAGCAGTTTGAGGAAACCACAGAAATGCTTTTGGGAGAAACATCAGAACAAATGTCAAACACAAATGCTGAAAAAGAAGAAACTTTCAACAAGGGAAAAGAAATCACAATTGAAAGTGATAATAATGAGGGGAATGATGGCAGTGAATCAAATCATGAGGAGAATGATGGCAGTGAATCAAATCTGGAGAAGAAAGATGAAAACAAAAGTGAGAATGATAAAGAAGAGAAAAATTGAAGAGCAAGAAGAAAAAGAAGACAATTCTGAAATTTTAGAAGAGCCATCAATTGAAGACAACGAGAAACAACATGATGAAGGACAACAACTTGATGAAGGTGAACAGCCTGATGAAGGAGAACAACCTCATGAAGGAGAAAAAGAACAAAATTCTGAAAATTTAGAACAGGCATCAGTTGAAGACAATGAGAAACAACCTGATGAAGAAGAGAACATGCAAAAAATGTCAGAAGACCAACCGATTTTGGCAGAGGCGGCAGAGGTTTCAGCAGAGGCAGCAATTAACAATGAAATAGTGATGGAAGAACAGAACATTGACAGTGAGCAACATGAAGTTCAACACAGTGAGGACCATGAACTTCAGGACAGTGAGCATAAAGAGAAGGAAGCATCAAAATCAAATGTTGATGAACAAATTCAGGTAATGGAAAGATTTCATAATTCAAACTGCTTATATGGTTTAGTCTTGATTTTATTATTCACACATTGCTTATTATGGATGAATCTGTACAAATGAGTATGAATCTGATTCATACTCATTTGACTGTATCCTAAGCATACAGACAAATGAGTATGAATCTGATGCATACTCATTTGGCTGTATGCTAAAATGAGTACTCACTTGACTGTATACTAAGCATACAGCCAAATGAGTATGAAATCTGATTCATACTCATTTAACTCTATGCTTAACCCTAAAACATATAGTAAAATGAGTATGAATTATTTAAATAAGTATATATCTTAGTATATAAATTTCAACATTAAGATAATGAAAAATTGATGATCATGAAATGAGTATGAAACTTCATAAATGAGTATGACAGTTCATAAATAAGTATTCAAAATGAGTATGACAGTTTATAAATGAGTATGCTAACTAGAAATATACCAATTTTAGGATGATGGAATTAAAAATAACACTGAGGAAGAGGCCAACATTGATTATAAAAAAGGTATGGAAGGACAAGAAGAGAAAGATAACAGTAATGAGAAACAGAAAGAAGTTGATCAAGAAGAATAACAAGTTGAGGATAGAAGTAACGAAAATGAGGACAGTAATAACAAAGAGACAGATGCAGGAAATGAAGATGAGGATGTAAAAAATAAGGAAGATAGGGTTAAAACGATAGTTTTAGAAGAGAATGTTAACATTGAGCAGGAAGCATACTTTATTGACAAGAGGGAAGGAAAACGGCCTTTACAACCTTCAGCTCATCTTCGATCACCATTTATAGAGCGAGTACAAGATGCAAATAAGCCACCAAATGAGAAAGAATTATGCATGGCAAATTTTGCATTTGATGAAAAGAGAAAAAGATGGTAAATTCCTTAACTTATACCATAACTTGTTAATTAATTTTACAAATAATATTCACTAACATGATATGTTTACATCATGGATTTTTAAATGTTCTTTGCAGGGCAACCTTATTTGATTACAAGGGATTCAAAGGAATTAATGATTTTTTCCTAACTCTTCAAGAAAAATCATGGATATAATCAAACATGATAGATATCTATTCATTGATATTAAACCATAGGGAAGTAACTAAGAGTGATGATTCACCAGTCAGATTCTTCTTTACAACTGAAGCTGCTGTAAATATTAATTTTTTATAAAAATTTTTGTTCATAATTATGCATTTGTTGAAGTGAGTATGTATGTATGGAAATGAGTATGCTATTTGATGCATACTCATTTGACTGTATCAAAATGGGTATGACTTAAATACATACTCATTTGAATATATGGAAATGTATATGCTCTTGATACATACTCATTTATGTATGTATGAAAATGAGTATGCTATTTGATGCATACTTATTTGACAGTATCAAAATGAGTATGACTTAAATACATACTCATTTCCATATATGGAAATGAGTATGCTCTTTGATACATACTCATTTATGTATGTATGGAAATGAGTATGCTATTTGATGCATACTCATTTGACAGTATCAAAATGAGTATGACTTAAATACATACTCATTTCCATATATGGAAATGAGTTATCTCTTTGATACATACTCATTTATGTATGTATGGAAATGAGTACGCTATTTGATGCATACTCATTTACTCAACAGTTTATCATACTTATATATTTTTATTATAGTTATCAACATACTCATTTGATACAGTCAAATGAATATGAATAATTTGATATTCATTTGCAAAATACTGTAATTTTTTTTAACTCTTCAAATGTAGAACAAAGTGAATTGGTTCGAGAACAAAACAGCAAAGCAAAGGAATGATATATTTGCAGCTGAAGCAAGCGTTGAATTTGACAAGTGGTCTTCATTCCCAATGAAGAAAGTGGACATGTTGGTTCTTCCAGTGCATGCTCATGATCATTTCTATGTGATGACTTTCAACCTCAAGCATAAAAGATTTGATATAATCGACAGCAGAGATACCATTGGAAAATCACTTCTTAAATATGGGAAACTACCCTACAATCTGGTATGCATACAAAACTTTTACATCTCAAATTTTCATTATAAAAAATAGCCTAACATTATCTTCTTCTTTTTCACACAATTTCTATGTTATAGAAAGCTGCAGTAGTATATTGGTTACTCCTCAGAGATCATCCAAAGGCAATCACAGTTAGCCTTTTGAAACCAGTGCGTTTACAAATGAGCTGGAGAAATACTGAGAATACTGTTGATTGCGGAATTTATGTAATGCGGCACATGCAAACATACAAAGGAGAAGGGGCAAAAGGATGGAGAACAGGACTGGTTAAGGATGATGTAAGTAAACAATTATTTTCCTCATATAAATGTAATTTAAACATATTTTATGTGGAATGAGTATACTTGTGACACATACTCATTTCACTGTGTAAAATGAGTATGAATATATGAAAATGAGTATGCTTGTGACACATACTCATTTCATTGGGTGTAAAATGAGTATGAATGTATCAAAATGAGTATGAATGTATCAAAATGAGTATATATACTCATTTCAGTGTATCAAAAGAAAAATGAGTATGTATTACTGAAATGAGTATGCCTTTTCTTTTAATTTTTTTTATAACTTTTCACTTCATTACTTTGAAGTTCACTTCATTAGCAAATCTAAGGATCAAGTACTGCTATGACATCTTGACATTTGAAGAAAATCTGCACAGGAAGAAGAACATTGAAGCAGCAAAAGAATATTCAGTTTGACTTTAATTCATGCAAACTTAAGTAAGGATAATGTAGTGTTTTGGGGATGTTTTAGTAGGATGAACTACTTCAGTAGTGTTTTAAGGATTATATTTGCAAACTTTACTTGATGCAAAGTATATAATATAATATGCTGACATTTTGGTGTATACAAATTAGTTACACTCATTAATCATTCTCAAAAATGAGTATGAAACATTAATATATGGTATGCATGTGATATAAAAATGATCTACTTATATAAGTATTTAAAATCATTTATGTATATATGAAAATGAGTATGCATTTTGATACATACTCATTTATGTATATATGCAAATGAGTATGCTCTTTGATACATACTCATTTGACTGTATAAAATGAGTATGTAAATAACTATAATAAAAATAAATATGTATGGTAAACTATTGACTATAAAAATTTGGCCCTGACCCAACCCTGAAACCATCCAAGTCGGTTCAAGGCTCATGATTATGTTTTTCTAAACATGAACCGATACGACCATAGTTCGAGAACAATTCAATGTCAATTTAAGGTCAATTCAGTGCCAGGTTCAGGGTTGGGTCAATGATAGATTTAGTGTCAATTCAGAATTGGTTTAGTGTCGGTTCAAGGTTATTTAACCAATCGCAACCATTAATAACAAAAGCTCATAATCACAAAGGTTACGATTTAAGATTTGAATTTATGGTATAAGGTTTTAATGATGGTTTAGAGGCGATTCAAGCCCTAATTCAAGAATGGGCCGATTCAATGACAGGTTCAAGAATAGGTTTCTTTACAGGCCGGGTCAGGGTCAGGGTCGGTTCAGGGTCAGAACCAGTTTAGGACTGGTTCTAAAATTTGAAAACATGAAACTGAAGTGAACTAGTTCCTTGATCAACCAAGCCAGTTCAAGGTTGATTTTTTCCGGTATAAGGTTGGACTGGTTTTTCATCGGGCCAGTTCAGGGTTGGGTCATGGCCAGCCCGATCAATGGCCACCTCTACTGTTGAGTATGCCCCTAATTCATACTCATTTAATACAGTCAAATGAGTATGAATAGTTTGATACTCAATGAGTATGCTCTTTGATACATACTCATTTCACTGTGTCAAAATGAGTATGATTTAAATACATACTCATTTGCATCTATGGAAATGAATATGTATGCATGGAAATGAGTATGTATGTATGGAAATGAGTATGCTCTTTGATACATACTCATTTGACTGTATCAAAATGAGTATGATAAACTGTACATAATGCATACTCATTTACTGTACATAATGAGTACACAACTAATGCATCATCATCTTACTGCAATTTAATAGTCATTTCATAAATATCAAAACCTTGATAAAATAAAAATAATAATCCAATAACAATCCTAAGAAAACATAAAAACTAATGAGAATCAAAAGTACATTTGACACTAATAATCTATTGGAAAGCAACTCGGAGAACAATCTAGTAACGTAGGAACTTGTACTATATCTTCTCTTTGAGTTTTATTTGCTCGAGTCTCGGCAGCTCTTTGTTTTCCTCTAGCCACATTTCTCTTCACCTCTTGTATGCCATTTTTCCTTTTAAATCTTTCACCCTTCGTTGTCTTTCCTCTTGGATTTTGAACACCATCATCAAAGTCTTCTTCACCATCAGAGAAGTATATACTACCTACAACTGTTTCAACTTCGTGTCTCGCCACCTCAAACATATTTTCAACAACCTTTCTTGCTAAGTCATTTGAGTCACTAGCACATAACAACTTGGTAATATTTCTTTGAAGTTGAAGTCTCCATGTAGTAGAACTAGTAACAACTCCATCCATTGGCTCACAAGCAACTAAAGTTTCATCATCATCTTTATCTCTAGCTTGTCTTGTCCAACGTTTTAAAATATATATATCAGGAACTTTAGCAACACAATTGGCATGGTAAATCCTAAGAATGTGCCGGCAAAGAAATCCAGTTTCAGTAAAACGTTTGCAACTACAAGAAGAATAATGCGACAATGTGTCAAATGTCACATAATGATCAAACTCTTCACTTTGGGGTCTTTCTACAAAGAAAACAAGAGTCTCTCCAACCTCAAAACCATTTGATATACATTTGAAATTATATGACATTCCCTTCAAAAACTCTAACTCAAAACGTTTATAAGCCTCAATTGTATAAACTTCTGAGGCTTGCTCAAGTATCTTCACATATGGGACAGCTAGTTCTGGTAACCCTTCCCAACAAAGCTCATTGTCCTTTCTTTCAACACTTTTCCATTCACTAGCCACCTTGCAATAATTATCATAAAACTCACATAAACTAGTTGTTTTAGAAACTTTTCTTGACAATGCATGATTGGTAGACTCACTCCTTTGTGATAACAAAATACCACCAGAAAAGTAATCCTTGCTATAAGTAAGACACCACAACTCTCTCAATCCCCACAATCTATCCAACCAACCATTAGATGCACAATTGTATGTTGTCAACATTCTACAAGAAAAAAAAAACAAGACATTGAAATAAGTATAAATAACAATGCATACTCATTTACAATGATAAGCAAAATGAGTACACATCAATGCAATTATAAAACACATACTCATTTTACTATATAAAATGAGTACACATTACTATCTCATTTAACACATGCTCATTTTACTATAAAAAATGAGTACATCAAATATATACTCATTTTACTGTACTAAATGAATACACATTACTGCAAGCCTCATTTAAGACATACTCATTTTCCTACAAAAAATGAGTATGTCAAATGCGTACTCATTTTACTGTACTAAATGAGTACACATTACTGCAAGTCTCATTTAAGACATACTCATTTGCATATACAAAATGAGTATCCATCTTATGCATACTCATTTGACTGTGTCATATAAGAAAAAGACAAAACGAGTATGAAACAATCAAATGAGTATGAATATTGGTATGACATCAGAGTTATGTAACAAAAGAAACAAAATACCTTTGCCAAAAAAACTTCAATTCTGCTTCATTGTGACATTTCTTCATAATTCTACTGAACAACTTATTGAAGTTCGGCTCATCACGCAAGGACCGAATATGATTTAGGGAATTCTTAATGATGTGCCATATACAAAGTTTATGCTTCACTAATGGAAAAACTCTCACAATTGCGGCTGCCATAGAGAATGCTTGATCAGTCATAATGGTTTTAGGATGAACCCCTTCCATTGACTTCAAGAATGTTTCAAAAAGCCACACAAAAGAATCTATACGCTCATTAAGAATAAATCCGCATCCAAACATACAAGTACGTTTATGTTGATTAATACCAACAAAAGGAGCACAAATCATAAAATATTTATTAGTAGTGTAGGTTGTATCAAAGACAATTAAGTCACCAAATGTTAAATAGTCAGCCTTCATCTTCTTATCTCTAAAGAAGAAACCAATCAATGATGAATCAAAAGGATCAATCTCAAATCATAAAAAAAATCATCCTCGGATTCTCTTCTTCTCTTAAAAATTTTAACCAAAGTCCTTGTATCATTTCCATCCCAATTTTTTTCAACTCTACAGCAACCGCATTATATGCATCCCTTTTCTCAAAACCAACTGCCGGAGAAGAACCAACTTCTCGACGTAAACAACGAAAAGCATCAGCTACACCGATGCCACTTTTTTTCATGTGTGTAAGATACTTCAATTGGCCACTGCTCACTTTCCTATGTGACCTTATATGATGAACTTCAGCATGAGGACAAAAAGAGTGGTTGTGAACCATAAGATGCCGCACACAAACCCACTTATCCTGATCATTCTTTCGAAAATAAATCATAGCTTGACAACCAGTCCTACCATTAAGTTTCACAAACTTCCTACCTTGTTTTCCATGTTGTAGCTTCTTCCCTTGTTTACTACAACAAAATTCTCTCCCTAGAAGCTCTTGATTAGCAGAATATCTGAGTTTAGACATCCTAACACCAAATCCTATCCTATAAGCATAATCATTGTAAGCATTATATGCTTCTTTTTCTGAATCAAACTCTTTCATTTCCAATTCTGAAGATTCAGATTCATTGACCAAGTACACACCAGAAGCAACAACTGCAAAAATAACAAATAAAATAAAATGAGTATGAAAGTAATGCATACTCATTTGACTGTACAAAATGAGTATACCACACTGCAAATATGAATACACAAAATGCATACTCATTTCACTGTACAAAATAAGTACGCAGAAAATGCAATTATAAAATCCATCAAAAAATGCATACTCATTTTACTGTACTAAATGAGAATAGACATATGCAATTAAAAAATACATCAAATAAGTACTCAATTCAATGTACAAAATGAGTACGCATAAATGCAATTTTAAAATCCATCAAGATATACATACTCATTTCACTGTACAAAATGAGTACATAATCATTCAATTGAGAAGAGAAACATACTTCAAAATCAAAAACGAAAATAAATGTACTAATCAAAAAAAATAAAAAAAATCAGGTTAAAAAGAGCATTAATTAGGTTAAATGAGTACAAAATTACGAGAGAACAAAGATGAAATTAGGTTAAAACTTAAAGAACATTCAACAAAATTCAAGAAAAAAAACGGAAAACAATGAATTAAACACAAACAAAGATACATTAATTACCTGGTTTGGGAGAAATCACGAGCTCCATGGCGCCAGATCCGAGAACACACATCCGCCAAATGAAGAAGCTCTCTTAAATACCCTATTAACTCTCTCAGATGACGAAATACCATTATTACCCCCATAACTTAAACAAAATTGCAAAAATATCACCGGGAGTACACAGAGCTGTGTACTCCAAGGTGCACCTTATAATTTGCGGGTAAATTTAAGGAATTAATCCTAATTATGACAGTTTTATTCAAAATAATGTAAACTATGTATTATTCTAAAATAATTTAAACTATTGGAGATATGTTCCTAAATTAATCCAAACTTTATTTTTCTTGCCTTCAATTATCAATTTTGGCACTATTATATGTAGCATAATTAAGAGTCAAAATTATTTTCAGAAGATACCTCTAATAGTTTGGATTATTCTTCAATAACAAATTGTTGGGATTATTTTAAGCGGAAAAGTCGTATTTAAGATAATTCCTATAAATTTTTTCCTAAATTTACAAGCTTGATGAATTTGGCGGGTTCTTTGATTAGGATTTAGTGGCTTTAACTTTAATACTCCCCCGTTTATTTTTTTATTGTCCGTTACTTTTTGTTTGTCTCATTTATTATAGCTCCAAATAAAAGTTGTGACTTCTTATTTAACATCTGGAAAATCTATTTTGTGATAAGGTTTCTGCTTTTTAGTTAGATGTTAACCTCATTCATCATAATCGCATTAAGCATGTCAATATTAACCATCATCTTATTGGCAAGGTGTGTTGCTCATGGTGATTTAGTAGTATGCTATGCTTCTACTCAGTTTGAGTTAGATTTACTGTTTCAAATATTGAATATTAACCAAGGAGACGAAATATAAAGGATTGTGCCATATAAAATAGGACCCCATTCCTTTAAAATTATTATATTTTAAATAGGTACAAGTAAAGGTTATGGAACCCTTTTCTTAAGGGTGAACCCTAATCTATCCAAATTATAAAAATTACACAAATGAGGCTCCGGTCTGACATTAATGTTGAGTGATTTGTGAGTCATTTGATGTCCTAACTTGGAGAGGTAATCAACAACTCGATTAACTTCTCTAAATATGTGAACCAGCGAGTAGAAGAAGAAGCCACTTAATCAATGTGTAATATGTGAAATGATGGTCAGGATGCTACATGGAGTTCTTTAGGTGCCTTTCAAGACATTGATGATAAAGTAAGTCGTCACCTTCAATAACAATAATTTGTAGTTCTTTAACTTGAAGGAGGTCGTTTCTAACGATAACAACTTCTGCAAGGAGTGGAGAGTTGTGCCCAATTTTGTATGCAATCACTTTCAAGGAAATTCCGTCATAGTTTATGATGATGATGTTAGCAGCTGCAAATGAATTAGTGGAAGGACCATCAAAGTTTAGTTTTGACATGTGCTGGGAATGAGGCCAACCGATGTATTGAATTTTGTTTTTCTTTTAAGGGGGGTGGAAAATTAAGAGCTTCTGAAGTCATATGATGTGCCCATGTTCCAATTAGTAATAACTTGTTTTGTTCAGTGGTATATTCTGTCTTGAACGAATTGCTCATTTTGTAAATGAGTAGGTTACGCTCTTTCCAAATAATCCATAGGAAGTAGAAAAAACTTTGGCAGATTTGGATGGCTACGTTCTGTACATTATAGTTCGGGAGGCAAGATTTTGATTGTGGTTTCTGTGAAATATTATATTGGGTCTGGACCTTAACCACATAAGGAGGAGAGAGAGAGAGAGAGCCCACTTACAAAGTCAAGGGAGGTTCTAACCTAAAACCAATTGGTAATAGCTGGAGTAACTCGCACCCCTATAAGGTACACAACTCTTCCCTCCATGTGGGATACTGACATGTGAAATATCATGGGTTATGAAGGCGCCATTCTTTTCACACTCCCTCCTCACATGTCAGGTCCCTTTTAATAATAGACTGAGCTTCTTTTTCCAGCTGTAAATTGGTCCAAATTAGTATAAACACAACTTTGGGCTCTGATACCATGTGAAATATTATATTGGGTCTGGACCTTAAACACATAAGAAGGAGAGAAAGAGCCCACTTACAAAGTCAAGAGAGGTTCCAACATAAAACCAATTGGTAATAGGTGGAGTAACTCCCACCCTTATAAGGTACACAACTCTTCCCTCTCCTTTCCATGTGGGATACTGACATGTGAAATACAGGATCATCCCATAGGATTTAGAGGCCCTGTGCTAAATTTTATTTAAGGGCCCTAAATGATAATAAATTTTGATTAATATACGAGTAAAAAAAATAATCTAAAATAATAACTCACACGTCACATGTGACTTTTTAGAAGCCCACTACATTGACATCAATATCTCAATGTATATTATTAAACGCATATGCAAGAAATATAGCCCGTCATGTGTCACTTTTCCCTTACCATTATATCGATTTTATTTTCATATATTAAAAAATACATACATTGCTAGTGTAGCTTCAAACCCAAACCTCAAGTATGGAAGAAAATGATCTATCCATCACTTCACTACACCGTTGTTGTTTCTTTTATCAAGATTAATGATGACAGATTAAGGGTAAAATAGACATTATGAAAAGTATAGATTTTTTTTTTATTTTTAATAAACTTTTTCCACACCAAATAAACTTAGTTGTCTTGAACTATTAGATCATAACAACAACAAAAAAACTCACAACAAAAGAAACTATTAGATGTAATACGTAGGTGAACTTCAATAAGAGAAATACTAAGTACACTAAATTTTCATTTGCATTGCTGGAAAATCAGGTAGAATAATTAAAAAATGAAAATAAAAACAAGAGGATAAAAAAAGAAAGTGGAAAAAGAAAAACAAATTTCTATAATTGATTGTGAATGTAACCGTGACTTTGCGCAATAAACAAAAAGAGTCCGTAATGTTCCAAGAACTTGGTTTTCACCAAAATCGAACCGTGGTTTCTGTGTTCCTATCTCAATGTGCTTTTTTTTTGGTAAGAAGAAGTGACCTGCACCTTGTTGGGGTCCTATTGGGTCAAGGGGAAGGGTAAGGGAAATCCCTATCATCAAAGTGCCCCTAGTGGGGATTGAACCCCCAACCTTGAGGTTGGAAGGATGCTCTCCTTTTCACTAGACCAAATACTAGTGCCTTTATCACTTTTAATAATTGCAATACTGTAATACGTATATGTTATCTTAGCAGTTAATTGGGGGCCCTTCAGTTTTTGGGGCCCTGGTGCAATGGCGCACCTTGTACACCCTTAGGGTCGGGCCTGGTGAAATATCATGGGGTTATGGATGCGCCATTCTTTTCACAGTTTCCCAGAACTAGGCCTTGTGCTTTGTGATTTTCATACGGTAGTGATAGTAGAGCACGCTAGAAATAAGTGATCGACTGTTTTAGTACACTATTGCAATCTTACAGATTACTTTTGAATTAGTTGTTTCACTAATTGTTTACAATTGCAAGTGCATCTAACCTGACGATTAATGACTTCAATTTTGGACGAAATATTGTAAAGCTTATATTTTAATACAAATCAAATTAAACAATACAACCTTGGACAAAAAAAAAAAACAATTGAACAAAAGAGATGGACATAAGGATTTCATGAGTGGTAAGGTTGAATTCTCCTTATGTATTTGTAAACTGGAGTGATCTGTTGTGAAAAGGATAAAAAAGAAAAGGAAGTGGCAATCTGAAATTCTGAATCACTTTTTCACATTCATAAGATTTGTGTTAATAATGGGCGTAGATGAAGAGGGGGAAGGTAGAGCAAGTACGCATTAGACAAACAAAACGTGGTGAGATTCCACGACTTAGAAGTTCCCGAGGTCACCACCTAGAATTCTGGGTTAAGCATTGCTCTTAATTATACTCACTCATTTGTCTGTCCCCTCAAACTAACTCAATACAGTAGTGTTTGTGAAGCCAGCTGAATTTATTGAATTTTTTCCCAAAATAATACTACTCAGCAAAATAATTCCCACTTTACCGTTACTTTGAAAATAATTCCCACAATACCGTCCATGTAAGCAAAGTCAACGTTTCAATTTTTTTTGGTTTACGGAGTAATTTCGCTACCTGAAGTAGCGAAATAAGACAAATTCGCTACTTGAAGTAGCGAAATTAGTCAACAATTTCGCTACTTCAGATAGCGAATATGTCTTCCAATTTTCTCACAGCAATTTGACTTCTGTTGGCTTCTATTGCAAGTAGTCAAACAATTTCGCTATCTGAATCGCTCTTTCAGATAGCGAATTAGCTGCGTGAAAAAACAAAATTATGCTGACTTGCTTACGTGGACGGTATTGTGGGAATTATTTTCAAAGTGACGGTAAAGTGGGAATTATTTTGCTGAGTATTATTTTGGGAAAAAATTCGAATTTATTTGATGACATGGAAGAGGAAGACTTGTTAAGTTGTTATTTACATACTTGTGAATTGTGATGTCATAAATATCACATGCAATGCCCCTAGCCCCCCTAAGGCCTATTGGAAATAGTAGCAAATCAGAACAAACTTACTTAAATAACATTTGAAACATGACCAATAGTATGTTTTCAACTTGTTTTCACAAAAAAATCAAATAAATTTAGATAAGGTGAAATAAAGTCTAATAAAATGAAATAAGGTGTAATAAGTAACAAGGTGAAATAAAGTCTAATAAAATGAAATAAGGTCTGATAAGTAACAAGGTGAAATAAGGTTTAAGAATAACGTAATAAGATTAAGATTATACTTATGATAAATCGAATAAGGTCAAACAAGGCCGAATATGTCTAATAAGGTCAAAGAAAGTCAAATAAGGTCTAATAAGAAAAAAATAAGTTCAAATAAATTCATGTTAACAAAAACAAGTTGAAAAGAACGGACCTAAGTTAATACTCCTACATAATAGGTGTGATTAGATATGAGACATCGATTTGAGGGTTAATATTTCCTTCATAAACCGGCGCACTCTGATAGATGAGGTGAGAATTGAATTCGGCACGATAATAAACTTTGTGAAATGAGAGATGGGTGAAGGTGTTCTTTTTATTTGGACTAGTATGTTTCTAAAATATCTATATTATATAAAGGAAGAGGGGTGGACACCAAAAAGTAATGAAGAAAAAAAGAAAAAAATATCTAACTATTTTAGTAATTAAATTTTAACAGCTTTGCACCCATTACATGGATTTGACACTAGTATAGTAATAGACAGGGTTTTATAACTGGTGATAATAATTCTCAACAAGCAACGAATCACAATTAAGAACCCATGTAGTCGTTTAAACCGATGTGGGATTTTACCAATAAGAACAAGTTTACCTTTATAAGTTTGGATCAAGAATCTTAAACTTGCTTTTAACTTAAAAATCCAACAATGACTTGTTCTTTCAGATTAAATTGTTAGAAGTTCAAAGTTCAATTTATTTAATTTTAATTCGGTTTACTCCAATCAAATTTTTTTCAGTTTACTTGTTACTATTATGGGAAAATCTTCATAATTTCTTCAAAAAATAAGTAGTTCATGTTGATTTGGTATACAATTTTGCAATCGGTGATTGGATTCTTGGTTGCCTCCTACATGGTTAAATAAAGTTTTCCTCAACACTATGCTAGAATGTTATATGCTCTAACAAAATACTCTATATGATTCGACGACCAACTGAAGTGTTTGCTTCATTTATCATTGTCATCATCACCATAGAATTATTTACTTATTTTGTTATTCATTTAATACCAACTTCCGCTGATCTTTTTATTTTCTATATTATGGAATAAAGTCTTAAGATTTGCAATGTGGTTGTGATAGAGACCATCACTAACTCTATTATACTAGTCTTATATGCACGCGATGCGTGTTTTGTGTGAAAGAGTAATATGTAAGGATTGGAGAAACTACATCGTAATTTCTCCACTGAAGTGTATACATAGTTTTCATACTCTTAAAAATAATTGTTAAGTTTTAGTTATTTTGTTTATTAGAGGGTATACTTGTAACCTCAAAACAGTTTAGATAGTGAAATAATTTAAATACATTAAAAAGTGTAATAAATATTAGAGATTAGATTAGCAATAGTGATTTAAAAACAAAACGCCAAAAAAACAAATAATCTTATAAATGATTAATGGAATATGTCATTAGCATCATCACTCATGAGTAAAAAAAAATACATCATCCCTCTCCCTCTACCACTTTCTCACTCATTCTAAAATACTTTATCATGTTTCGTGACCAATTTGATCAAATGCACCTCTACTCATGAGCAATCAATCAACTACTCATGCATTTGAAAATAGAAAAATTCAAAAGTATAAAAAAAATATAGCAAAGTGGGTGTCTATTTGTAGATCTCAAGAAACTTTAACCATTGACATTTTTTAAAATTGTTTTTATTTCGAAGATTTTTAGATATTTTAGTTTAAAGTTATAAACATTTGTTGCTAAAAAAACTGAGGGCTAAAATTTGATTAAAACTTAATCCCTTAATAACTCCATTGATTTATTTTATTTTATTTTTCTTTTCTTAATTTTGGCGTCCATTCCCTCTTCCCTTATAGTATAAAGATAATGCAATTTTTTATCGCTATATGTGAAATCCTTGATCAAAGTCTATTTCCCTATATATAATATCTTGTTTTATTGAATTATGGAAATATTTTTTGATTAATATTTGTTTAATACATAAGCCAGGGGTAGTGGTGTCATTTCATGTTGACACCAATCACCACCCCTCCCGTTGGCGCATATTAAAATAGCCTTATATGCACGCGATGCGTATTTCGTGTGAAAGAGTAATATGTAAGGATTGAAGAAACTAAATCGTAAATTCTCCAGTGAAGTGTATACATAGTTTTCATACTTTTAAAAGAAATTGTTAAGTTTTAGTTATTTTATTTTGTAGAGGGTGTGATTGTAACCCCAAAAGAGTTTAGATAGTGAAATAATTTAAATACATTAAAAAAGTGTAATAGATATCAGAGAGCAGATTATCAATAGTGATTTAAAAACAAAACGCCAAAAAAAAATCTTATAAATGATTAATGGAATATGTCATAAGCATCATCACTCATGAGTAAAAAAAATACATCATCCCTCTCCCTCTACCACTTTCTCACTCATTCTAAAATACTTTATCATGTTTCGTGATCAATTTGATCAAATGCACCCCTACTCATGATCAATCAATCAACTACTCATGCATTTGAAAATAGAAAAATTCAAAAGTATATAGCAAAGGGGGTATCTATTTGTAGATATCAAGAAACTTTAACCATTGACATTTTTTAAAATTGTTTTCACTTTGTAGATTTTTAGATATTTTAGTTTGAAGTTTTAAACATTTGTTGCTAAAAAATTGAGGCTAAAATTGAAAATAAAACTTAATTCCGTAATATTTTCAAGAGTTTTGTACTTCATTTACTATTTTTAAAGATTAAAACCTTAAAATTAGTCAATTAGTCAAATAAGCTTATAAATACTTTAGAAAATCCGAAAACGAGTTCTAACCATAATAAACTGATTTCAATAAATTTGAGATGAGTTTTAAAATTTAAAAATTAATTAATTAAATTTATTTTTATCGATTTCATAATTTTTCTCAAAAACCGATTATAAATTCATATAAAATCTGAATTTTGAAAATAAATTTCACAAAAAATATTTAAAACATAGGAAAATAAATCAAACATGGTTGTGAAGTTAAAACATAATTTTTATAAATTTTTAAATCAAGGTGAAAATTTTATCGATTAAAACAGTGAAACGTTAACGAAATTAAATAAACACTAAGAATTAAACGCGAAAAATTCGGAGTGAATTTTTGAGGTGTTACAAATCGTATCTCCCCGGTGTACAAATCACTTAATGCCTCAGGTGTTTCATAATTAGTAGTCACATAAAACCTTTGTAAACGGATGGTACAAAACTTAATTACCCAATCAGTGCTTCACTCTTGTTGTCATACTCGAATCCATAATGCCGGTCCATGAAATAATATTTTGCATCATGTTTATCAAAAACAAAAGGAGATCGTTAGATATAATATAATATTTGACAATCTTATAAACTATGTGTAAAACATTTGTTAGAACAAAGATTAGGGAAAATAAAACTAATTGTTTTACGTGACAAACTGTTTTTCCTTACGGATTAAAATCTCTTTCGCTGACGATCTCATTTTTATGCGTCACTGCAAAAAAGCTTGTATTGTTTTCTTCGGCAGCGAATTATATCCCATTCTCATATATGCCAGAGAAATTGTGAGCATTCGCGTCGAACCCATCAAATAAGCCATTAGATTCACTTAGAACTGCAACAACGATTTTGTTGCTAGCATATACAAACAATTGTTTAAAAAATTAATAATAATTAACTACGCATCGAATAATATCAAAATACAAAAAACAGGATAATTCTACGATATCTACAATTGAATTATAGTCACCGTAAGTAAGTTGTTATATCTCAACCATCTTTTTTTTTAAAAAAACAAGCAAAACGATAGGTATAACAAAAGAAAAAGTGAATAAATTAAGTTAATTTCCTCAAAAGCTTGGCGTCAGAGGAGGATATCCATAGGGGCCAATAGAGGCATGACCCATACTACAAACACGATAAAAAAATTAGTTCAAATTTTGATTTTTGGTGTTTGGTCGAAATTCAGTCGTTTGGATTAAACATTTTCTGATATTGGGTTTATATTATATCAGGTCAATTTGGTTTATGTCGCATTAAATTCGATTTTAATTGGGTCATATTGAGTAATGTAGAAATATTATTCAAATCAAGTTTATGTCGATTAAATTTGGATTTGATTTTGGTTTGGCTTAATTTAGATTTCTGGTAAGAATCGGTTTTAGTTAATTTCTTTTGAGTTATTTGGATATTCGGTCAACTTTGGATCGAGTTAGTTTTTTAATCGGATTAGATAAATTTTGTCACGTATACATTTTTATTCAAATTTTCTAGATCGTATATTTAAAAATATTTGGCCCCCTAAACAAAAAATTTCAAGATCCGTCATTGCTTGCCGCAGTAGTCTTTGAACCACTTTCGCCGCCTCCTTTATGTCAGTTTGGACAATCCAAACCGTAGAGCCAAGGTTCTACCCGCGTGAAACGGTGTGGTATCGACTCTGCAACCTCGTACGCGCAAAGGTCCACGACCATGCTAGTAAAGTTCTTGAGTAGATTGGTTAAATAACTATCTTGAAGTTCCGAAATGGATTTCGGAATTTCCTCCACGATGGTTGTGCTTGAATTAGCTTCGTCACTTCATTTTGGCCCTATTTTTCTTTGAGAAATAATGTTTTGCATTTGAAAAGCTTAAGCTCTTTCTTATGGAGGGGGAGAGAGAGGGTGAGAAGGGAACCACTCACTGGGTAATATGGAATTGCACAACACTGCTCCACTCCCATGTAGTATGCACTTGCGGTACGAAGTACTGCGGACTACAGTAGACAGATGTGATTTTTATTTGGCATTATATTTTATATTACTTTTGGGTGTTTTGTGTTGTGATTACCTGTACGTAGTCTTACTTAATATTTAGCAAAAGGTAAAGTTATTTTAACCCAAAAGATAATTATGGACTATATAAAAAAATGAGTAAGATTATATGTCTAAGTTTTAGCTAGCTAGATAAAATTTTGTTCTATATTCTTGTGACGTGTTAGATCAAGACGTTTTCATAAATGCACTCCAACAACTCTTGTATCTCTCATTCTAACAAAATTTAAGTGAAATTTATAAAACTTTTAGAGTCTTTAGGCTTATTCTCTTCGGCATAAAACAATTGAACTGAAATGAGCTAACTTAAATTTAGTTGAACTGAACTGAATTGAATTGAACTTAACTGAACTGAACTGAACTGAATGGAATAGTGATATGTGAGAGTAAAAGTATTGTCGAGAGCTGAACTGAAAATAAGCTGGGGATAACAAACCCTTTGTTTGAATTTTAAAAATAAAACCTTTAATACTCTCTCCATCCTATTATATATTTACTAGCTTTATATGCACGCGGCCTCGTGTGAAAGAGTAATATATAAAAATTTGGAAGAAACTACATTGTAATTTCTCCAGTGAATTAAGTGTATACATATATAATTTTCATACCATTAAAAATAATTATTAAGTTTTAGTTATTTTGTTTTTTTAGAGGGTGTAATTGTTATCTTAATAGAGTTTACATAGTGAAATAAATGTAATAAATATTAAAGAGTAGAACAACAATAGTGATTTAAAAAACAAAACGCCAAAGAAGAGAATAATCTTACAAAATATTCATGGAAGATGTCATCAGCATCATCTCTCATGAGTTAAAAAAAATAAATCATCCCTCTCCCTCTACCACTTTCTAAATCATCCTAAAATGTTTTATCATGTTTCATGATCAATTTGATCAAATGCACCCCACTCATGAGCAATCAATCAATTATTCATGTATTTAAAAAAATCTAAAGTATATAAAAATATAGCAAAGTGGATGTCTATTTGTAGATCTCAAGAAAATATAACCATTGACATTTTTTAAAATTATTTTTATTTTGTAGATTTTTAGATATTTTAGTTTGAAGTTTTAAACATATGTTGCTAAAAATATGATGGCTAAGATAGAAAATAAACTTAATTCCTTAACCCACAAATTCCATTATACACACGCCACCACCATGCTCATGGTGCCCTCAAATGAACCTTTAGTGCATTCGCAATGAACACCAGAGAACTGGATCTTCTTTTTTTTTTTCCTTTGTAATCCTCATCAATGAACATCATTTTATATACAATGAACATCGACAAATGACCCAGATTTTTTTCTCTCTCCTCAATATTTTGAATTCATTTGCCCAACATTTTCCCACTTCTTTTCTCAACCATCTATTTTCTCCTTAAAAAAATGTTCATTTTAAATGTTCAAGATGTTCATTTATTCATATCAAATGTTCATTGTAAAATCAAATAAAATTTTAATTAAAAGTTTAAAAAGTAATATTTTTTTTTGCAAAATCAACTTATTTTCAAATAAGTGATATGCAATGTTTGAACAATTTTTTGTACATAATCCCAATGTTCATTTGTTTGAACCAGATGTTCAGTTTTTGATAACCAATGTTCATTGTAATCAACCTAAAAAAAGTATTAATTACATTTCATTTAAACATGTCTTTTTTAAACATAATCCCCATGTTTATTATGGGTATGGTAGATGTTCATTTATCCACAAACAATGTTCATTGAAAGAATAATGTTAACAAACAATGCTTCCCAATTAACGTAGACATATTTTTTAAAAATATAATAGTAATGTTCATCATCGGTTCTCAAGTTGTTCCTTTATTTACATCCAATGTTCATTGTACAATATAATTAACAAGGGAAATGAGGTAATTTTTAAATGAACATCTCGTTGGCCACAATGAACTGTGTTATGAAAAAAACGAACATATGGTTATTTACATTATGAAACCATTTCATTTGAACATGTCTTTTTAAACATAATACTTATGTTCATTATGGCTTTTCAAGTTGTCCTTTTATTTACATCAAATGTTCATTATACAATATAAACAAGGAATATAAGGTAACTTTTGAATGAACAACTGGTTGGCCCAAAATGAACTGTGTTATGGCAATAAATGAACGTATGTTTAATTACATTTTGAAATCATTTGCCCAAAATATTCTCTTTGTTTTAGGCAAATTTAATGAACATCTTGTTTTAGGTAAATGAACAAGTTAGGATATAAAATGAATATATGGTAATAAAACAATGAGTAATAGTTCAATGATCATATCTGTTTTCAAAAGAAGGGATAGAGAATTACATAGAAAAAATAATGAAAAATTAAGAATTACATAAAAAATGAAATAAAAAATTAATGAATAACCATAAATTAAAGAATTACATAAAAACACTTAGTATCCTATTTTTCAAGAATGACGCTTCTCTTCTCTTCGACTTCTTCATCATCACCAATGCGCGTCTTCTTCATCAACACAAATGGCGCTCCTTCTTAATAGACAAAGGGTAACTAAGAACAAACCAATTAGAAGGTTCATCGAAAAAACTGTCATAGGTTCATCCTAAAACAGATACAGTTTCATCCCAAAAAACTAAGAGGTTAATCCAAAAAAATGAAAAGGTTCATTCTAAAACTGACATAGGTTTATTGATTTAAAAAAAAATTAACAAAAAATTACCCAAAAAATCACTAAAAAAATTACATAAAATTACGTGAAATCACCTAAAACACAAACAGAGGTTCATCAATTTTAAAAAGCAAAAGGTTTCCAAAAAATTACTAAAATAAAAATGTCAAAGGTTCAAAAATACCAAAAATTTACAAAAAAAAGACCTTTATTTCTTTTAAAAAATACCAAAATTACCAACAAAAAAAATGATTTTTAAGAAAAGCAAAAAAATAAAAGAGGTTCACCCGGGAAAAAATAAGGTTCATTCTAAAAACAAGAATGTTCATCGAAAAAAGCAATTTTAGTAAAAAAAATGAATAATGAACCCAAAATTAACATAAATTACCAAATAAAAAATGAACATAAATTAATACAATGAACATAAATTAACATAAATATTCTTCATTGCTCATTACCAAAATCAACATAAATTACCAAAAAAAAAAAAAAAAAATTAACACAATGAACAAAGAACCAAAAATTAACAATGAACAATGAAACAAAAATTAACGAAATGGACAATGAACAAAAAATTTACACAATGAGAAATGAACCAAAATTAACATAATGAGCAATGAAGAATATATACATAACCAATGAATAATATATACAAAATGACCTAAAAATGAAAGTTTATTTCCAAAAGACTGACATAGGTTCATCCTAAAAAACTATAAGGTTCATCCTAAAACTAACATAGGCTCATTAATTTTTAAAAAATAACCAAAAAATAACCAAAAATTACGGAAAAAGTAACAAAAATTACCAAAAAAAAGATTCCCAAAATATAAAAAAATTGCCAAAAATTACCAAAACAAATATTACCCAAAAAAAAAAACCAAAAAAACAAAAGTTTAGTCTTCAAAATAGTCCCAGGGTTCATCGATTTTAGTCTTGAAAAAACTGTTGTCATGACTAAGATTCATCGAAAAAACTAGAAGGTTCATTTTTAGTTTTGAAAATTAGAAGGTCCATTTTAGGTTTTAGGAGGTCCATTGTAGGATGAACCTTTTAGTTTTTGAACTCGGTTCATCCTAAAAACTAAAAGGTTCATCCCAAAATAGAACTCGGTTCATCCAAAAAAAAGGTTCATCCTAAAAATGTTTATAAATGAACAAAAAAATACTAATTTTTATTAAAAACCTTACTTGGAGCATTCATCTCTTTCAATTGCATGTGTCTTGACTTCTTCATCATCTTTACTAATGGTGAATTTTCTTCATCCCTTCGTTTCCTAATTTTGAAGAAAATAAACATAAATCAACAATTAATTTAACAAAAAATGTTAAAAATAAAAAATTGAAGCAAAAACGCAACCAAAATGGCTTTTTGTGAGGTGAAATACCGAAAAAATGGTGAATTGGAGGATGAGAAAATGGTGTTTGAAGGTGAGAAAAAATGGTGATTGAAGGTGAGGAGAAAATGGGATGAAATTGAGGAGAAAATGGGATGAATGTGATGAGCTTTTAGAGAGAGAGAGAGAATGGAAGGAGAGAGACTGAAGGAGGAGATGGAAAGTCAGTTTTGAGTGAAGAGGGAAATAATGAAAGAGAGGAGGTTTATTGGGAAGGTGAAAAGTTTTGGTTATTTAAAAAACTGACAGAGGAGAGAGAATAATGTGCTTTTTCCGTGTTCATAAAAAATGAACTGAAGGTTCATTACAAATGAACCGAAGGTTCATTACATATGAACTGAAGGTTTGGTTATTTTTAAAAAACAAAACTGATTTCCGTGTTCATTAGAAAGAACGTAAGGTTCATTTGAGCGCACCATGCTCATGGTGGTGGCGTGTGCACCATATACTTATTGTTAATAACTTTCTTGATTATTTTATTCCTTTTTTTCTTTTCTTAATTTTGGTGTCCACCTCCACCCCCACCTCTTCACTTATGTCCCTACTAGATTATCGCGTGCGACAATAATTTTATTACGAAATTTCATAATATACAGTAGATAATTTTATGGATAGTCGCATCTTACCACCTAAACTTTTCATGTTTTTAGAAACTCCCACCTTAATGATTTTTTTTTAAAAAATTCCACCTACCATTTACAATTTTCTTAAAAACACCCACCACTTAACGTTTTTTGTCAAATGTCATTGACAAAACCATTAAGTGAGTCCCACATATACATTTTGTCAACAAAATGGAACTTGAAATAGTTGCAATTCTTTCCAAATAGTTGTAATTTGTTCCAAATTTGCTCTAAATTTGTTGAGGATTTGCCCTTAAATTGATGAAATTGACTTCAGTTTCAGCATAAACTAATAATAATAAAATGCATATGTGGGGCACACTTCACGGTTTTGTTAACGGAAGTTAACAAAAATCATTAAATGGTGAGAGTTTCTAATAAAATTGGGAATGATAGGTGAAAGTTTAAAAGAAAGATTCATTAAGGTGAGAGTTCCTAAAAACGTGAAAAATTTCGTTGGTTTTGACTTTTGAACAAAAAAATCCTAATTTTATTTGCATACGATGTGTGTTTTGCCTACTATAACATGATAAAATGTGAAGATACACAACATATTTTGTTTTCAAGCTAAATTCATTTGGGCTCATTTTTCTTTGAAAACCCCCCTTACTCCCCACCATCAAGTACAACTTTTGTTATATAGTACCTGGTAAAGTACTTTTGCTCATTGTCCAAATGAGAAAAAATTCAAAAGTACTTGAAAATACTTTATCATATTTCTCACTCATGCTAAAATACTTTATCATGATCAATTTGATCAAATGTGCCTTCACTCATGAACAATCAATTACTCATGTATTTCAAAATAAAAAATTTCAAAAGTACATACAAGTATAGCAAAGTGGGTGTCTATCTATAGATCTCAAGAAAATATAATCATTGATATTTTTTAAATTGTTTTTACTTTGTAGGTTTTTAGATATTTTAGTTAGAAGTTTTGAAGATCTTTTATTAAAAATCTGATGGCTAAGGGCCTGTTCATTTCAGCTTAATATCAGTTCAGTTCAATTCAGTTCAGTTTAGTTCAGTTCAGTTTAGTTCAGTTCAGCTCCAATCAGTTCAGTTTAATTCAGTTCAGCTCCACTATTTTATAACCATTTTGTTAAATATTATTATGTTGGTCTAATTTATTTTACTAATTGCTCTTATTATTATATTATTATTATTATTATTATTATTAGTACTATTATTTATTTTTATATCATTATTATTATCTGTATATTATTTTGTTTATTATAGCTTTATTCATTATTAATACTATTATCATTAGGGAGGAACATGATTTAGGCTAAAAGCACAAATAAACCCGCGTTTTCAGCCCATAATCCAATCAAATCACGTCAAAACAGTTTATGATGTAATTTTGCACGGTCTAACCCAGTCATTATTTTATTACAAAATATTAATATATAATTAAATCTAATTATTAAAATAGTAATATTAATTTAATTATTAGATATTATTGTTATTATATAATCATTATCAGGTATTAATATATTAATGCAAAAACTATAAAATAATTGTTATTAATTATCATTATAATCATTAATCATTATTATTATTAATTCATAATTATTAATATTATTTATTTATAATTATCATTTAAAAATATCCAAAATACAATTATTATTATTCATTAATACTTATTCATTATTATTACCTATCATCATAAATATTATTTAATATTCATATCATTATTGTTTAAATATTATTTATATATTTATTAAATTCAATTTAATTTAATTCAATTCAATTTAATTCAATTCAATTCAGTTCAGTTCAGTTCAGCTCCAATCAGTTCAGTTCAGTTCAATTCACTTATTTTTAGTAAATCTAAACAGGCCCTAAATATGAAAATAAAACTTAATTACTTAATAAACTCATTGATTTATTTTATTTATTTTTCCTTTTTTTTCTTTTTGGTGTCCACCCTAACCTCTTCACTTATATAATAGAGATTCTATAAGTGAAGAGGAGGGGGACACCAAAAATCACATTTATCTTTTTTTTTTAAATTCCTAATTAAAAGGAATAACTCTCTCCATAACTATAACTCTTTTCATCCACTCAAAAGAAAATCTTTTCACATTTTAAAATTTTGAATAAAGAAATACAAAACACCTTAAATAAAGTAATTATTATATTTTTATGTATAATTTAACCTGATTTCGCACGCATCGCGTGCATATAAGTCTAGTAATATAGATAAGTGAAGAGGTGGGGGTGGACACCAAAAACAAAAAAAAGGAAAAATAAATAAAATAAAGGGAAATTCTCAATGGTGGCCCTTAGGTATTAGAAATTTCCAGTGGTGGAAATTTCAAAAAAACTTTCCCGTTGGTAGCCCTTCTTTACAAATTATTCCCGAGCATAACCTTTTCGAAAAATATTCGTTAATAATAAAGCATATTCCCCTAGTGAACTGTTAAAGCGGACATTCGCACATCAAACGAGACACTTCAGATTGTTTTTTTTTCAATTTTGACTTCAAAATCGATTCTTAAAGTTAAGTTTAGGGGGTTAATTTTAGCCCTCAACGTTCGATTTTGATGTCAAAATTGGCAAAAAACGACCTAAAAGACCTCCTTTTACGTGCGAGTGACCATCTTAATGGTTAACTAACGGAATATGCTTTATTATTAATGTAATATTCTTCATTAAGGCTATTTTTGAGAATAATTGTAAAGTAAGGCTACCAATGAGAAAGTTTTTTAGAAATTTACACCACTGAGAATTCCTAATACCTAAGGGCCACCATTAGGAATTTTCAATGAGTTTATTAAGTAATTAAGTTTTATTTCCAAATTTAGCCATCAGATTTTTATAAAAGATGTTCAAAACTTCTCTAAAATATCTAAAAACCTACAAAGTAAAAACAATTTAAAAAAATATCAACGATTATATTTTCTTGAGATGTATAAATAGCCACCCATTTTTCTATACTTTTATATACTTTTGAATTTTTTTATTTTGAAATACACGAGTACTTGATTGTTCATGAGTGAAGGCACCTTTGATTAAATTGATCATGATAAAGTATTTTAGTATGAGTGAAACTCTGATAAAGTACTTTCAAGTACTTTTGAATTTTTTCTCATCTGGACAATGAGCAAAAAATACCTTACCGGGTACTATATAACAAAAGTTGTAGTTGATGGTGGGGAGTAAGGGTGGTTTTCAAAGGAAAATGAGTCAAAATGAATTGAGCTTGAAAACAAAATATGTTGTGTACCTTTACATTTTATCACGTTACAATAGGCAAAACACACATCGTATGCAAATAAAATTAGGATTTTTTGTTCAAAACCACCTAAATTTTTCACGTTTTTAGAAACTCCCACCTTAATGAATTTTTCTTTTAAATTTTCACCTATCATTCCCAATTTTATTAGAAACTCTCACCACTTAATGATTTTTGTTAAATTTTGTTAACGAAACCGTGAAGTGGGCCCCACATATGCATTTATTATTAGTTTACGCTGAAATTGAAGTCAATTTCATCAATTATTTAAGGGCAAATCCTTAACAAATTTAGAGCAAATTTGGAATAAATTATAATTTTTTGGAAAGAATTGCATCTATTTCAAGTTCCATTTTGTTAACAAAATGTATATGTGGGACCCACTTAACGGTTTTGTTAATGAAATTTGACAAAAAACCGTTAAGTGGTGGGAGTTTTTAATAAAATCGTAAATGGTAGGTGGAATTTAAAAAAAATTAAGGTGGGAGTTGCTAAAAACATGAAAATTTTAGGTGGTAAGATGCGACTATCCATAAAATTATCTACGGTAGATTATGAAATTTCATAATAAAATTGTTGTCGCACGCATCGCGTGCATAGAAATCTATAAATATATGAAAAAATGAAAGAATAAGTAAGTAGAAGAACTATAGGGACCAAAAGCCGAAAGAGAAAATGTAGCAAATAAATTAGAATTTTCATTTATACATATACAGTAAATAAGATGAGATGGAGACATCACTATATATTATGACTTTATTAATAAAATTTACCTTTCTCCTAAATAAAACTAGGAAAAATTGTCAGAAACCACCTAATAAAGACACTTATTTTGAGAAAACCACCTAATAAACGTTTTATTAAAAAAACCACCTTATAAAACACTTTTTCTTTCAAAACACCACCACTTGAGACCAAATTAATAACTTCGTTAGCCACGTAACTACTTATCGACAAATTAGTAACTCCAAAAGAGTCCCTTGGGGTTGAATGCAAATGGAAGGAACTGATTACAAGGTTATATGAGTTACTTATATGGTCTCAAATGGTGGTGTTTTCAAAGAAAAAGTGTTTTATTAGGTGGTTTTTTATAATAAAACGTTTATTAGGTGGTTTTCTAAAAAAAAGTGTCTTTATTAGGTGGTTCTTGACAATTTTTCCATAAAACTATGTTGCGCCTCTTAGTAAGACATTTCTTTATAGTCTCAAGTCTCAACCAATTTCTTAGTTTATGGCAAAGGCGAATAATATTGACTTTGACAAAAGCAAGCAAGGAACCTTTTGAACATCGTTTACTGCGATAATCATTAATCATATAGCCAAACACGTGCCTTGTATATGGGTTATTCGGATTATATTGATTAAAAAGTAATTAACTTAAGTGGGAGAAAAAATAACTTAATTGGAAAAACTATATGCCGTAGACAAAAGATATTATACCAGTCTCGAATTATTGACTTTTGCGTAAATACAGTAAAAGTACGAGTTTATAGGTAAAATGATTAATTAATTATCTAAAATCATTTAAGTTATTCTTTTTTTATTTTATTTTTGGTATCCACCCCACCTCTTCCATTATATAGTTCGTTTTTGGTGCTCCGGTGCTCCTCGGAGCACCGAGCATCGTGCACCGGGATGACGTCGTCATCTCCGACCTGACGTCATCTCTGGCACACAGGGAAGGTGCACATAAAAAGTTAATTAAAAAAAAAACAGAACGCGGAAAGAACATACAGACATGAATGCAAGAATATAAAATAAACAGAATATCTACTTAAAGTTAAAAGAACCAAAGTGGTAAAAAGTGATGATTCAAAAAAAAAAAGTAATTTTAAAAGCGAAAAATATTATTTACAGAGAAAAAATGATAATTACAAAAGATATTATCATTAAAACGAAAAAAATAAGATAAGAATAAAATAAAAATAAAATTAGAAAATACTTACTATTAATAATAAATATGTTCTAAAGAACAAAAAGCCTAAATTCAAAGAACATAACTAATAGCATAGAGCTGGAAAGTTTTGCGAGAACAAAGAGTAGTAAATAAAAGAACATTTAAAAACGGTAGTTTTAAAATTTCCTGTCACTTTAACAAAATGAAGGTTAATTTTTTTAAAAACTATAAATAAAAACAATTCACAAATATTTTTTACCATCATCATCATTTTCAGGAGACAGAAAACAGTTTCTCCACCATTTCCATCAAAAACCACCAACAAAACCTCACAAACCTTTCAACTTCCACCCAAAAAACCAAAAAACACAATAAAAAACGCAATCAAATTCATTCAAATCAGAAAATGAGAAGCAAAAAAGTTTTTCAAGGAAACCCTAGGTAAGTAATTTCAAAGCAAAAAAACTATTTGATTTCAAAAATTTGCAATTTCAGAACAAACAATTACTTACACATTTATCACTTGTGTTTTGCAGAGAAGCATCCAAAAAGAAGGTTGAAAAGGAAGCTTCGAAATCAACTGTGCAGATGCTTCCACAAGAGAAAACGTAAGTCATATACTTGAATAACTGATTTCTAGAGCACATTTATACTTTAAACTTCATAAATTAGGTTAGGATTGTGAAAATGGGACAAGGAAAAACGACGATTGTGAGAGAGAAGGGGAAAAGAAGAGTGGTGAGTAGGAAATGAAATTGAAGGTGAGAGAGTAAATGAGAGTTGATTAAATTGATTTGGCTTTTATAGACAATGAAAGGAAGGAAAATTAATTGCATAAGACAAATACGATTCTTATATGCAAATGGTGGACCAGAATCAATAGAAAAAGAACAAAAATGTACTATAAGAAAATGAGGAGCACAGAACTCAAAGTTCCTGTATACCTAGATTATGTTTTCATGTTCTCTTAGACCTTAAGTAGTGTTCTACCAAAAGAAAACATATGTTTTATTGAAATTGCTTCAATGTTCTTAAACATTATGATAATGACTTGCTATCATTCTTACACAATTATGGAATATTGCAAATTTCAGATGTAGTTTATAGGAATTGAATCTTATAAACAGTTTTTTTTGTATTTTTGTAGTACCAAATAACCAATTTGTTTTTATGTTCTTCGACCTAAAGTTTTGTGTTCTCAAATTTATATGTATACATCATATAACATGCTTATCAAAAACATGGTTCTTTGGTCTCATAAAAGTGAATGAACTTATGAGTAACAATAAGGACCACTTGATTTTTCATGGTATAGGTCATGAAGGATTTAAAATGGGTACCATACTTCAAACTACAAAGATTCATCCATTTTTTCTTTTAAATTTTAACATGATCTTCCACTCATATTTCAGTATCTTTTTGTCTTATAATGCTTATTTAATCTTTCCTAAATACTTATATGCTCTTTAAAAAAAGGGTTTATGTACATCATAGTATGATCTTTTGTCACATAATGCTTATATGTTCTTTCCTAAATACTTACATGCTCTTTTAAAAAAGACTTTATGTTCTTCCTGTAGATTTATATGTTCATCTGTCTGATGAAACAATGTCTCTGTCATTCTATTGTTCTTTTACCTATCATTACATATTCCCCATCATGAATAATATTGATCTTTCAAAATAGATTCAATATTCTAAAAACAGTTTTAATTTCATTTACATACACCATATATTGATTCATTTTCAATTATAGACGCAACTACAAGACTGTTGCCCACTGCCGAAAGAACAAAAACAAAAAAGCAGAAGTATCTAGCACAGATGATGAATATAATTCAAATGATGAAAGTGAAAATGAACAGCAAACGAAGAAACCTGCCGCCAAGAAACTGAAAACAGTTGTTGCTGAAAAACAACAACATGTGAATCAGAAGAAGAAAGAATTTAAGATCGTTCTTCAAAAAGAAAAAGATGAAGTAGAGGAGAATCCTCCTTTGAAAACATTAGTCACACATTTGGAGGAAAAAAAAGGGCTGTAATAGTGATTGAAATTCGTTGTTGACAAGAGTTCCAATCAACAGTTTTATTGCATTGGCTAATGCGATAAACTGGACAGCAAAAAACTGAAAGCAGTGATCGATATAGGCTTTGGTGCTGTCTTATATGTGGAGAATGCATGTGGCAAGACACGACATCAAGTTTGCTGCCAAGCTTCTAAACTCTTTTGACAACAATAGCATGACAATTACTCTACAAAATGGGAAGATTGAGGTCGATGAGAAGGATGTACATTTAGTGTTAGGTCTTCCATATGGTGGTCAGCCGGTGTACTTCAAGAAGGAAGGAGAGGATGAGAATGAAGAGAGTGATGTTTCAAGCTATGAAAAACGGAAGGAGTTTGAAATGGAGTGGAAAGTAAAGCATTTGAAAAACAACTTAAACAACAAAGGCATATGCAAAGATTTGGAAGTAAGGAGGTTTGATAGATATTGGATATGAGATTTTTTGTTGGTTGTTGTGAACAGTCTCCTATCTTCAACATCAAGTACTCAATTGAAGTTTGACTTTTTGAGGTCATGTATGGAAATCAAGAAGATAAAGGAACTTGATTGGTGTTCCTTTGCAATTAAATGTCTTGATGATAGTACAAAGTTTTGGAAGCAAAAGGCAGGAAGATACTTTTATGGCCCTTTTCATTTTTTAATGGTAGGTGTTCTCAAAGTATACAGTTCCAGTTTCCAGTTTGTATATGTTCTGTATATCTTTCCAGTTTGTTCTTTGAAAACTTGTATTATATTCTTTGAAAACTGACAACATGTTCTTGTGATTTGCAGATACTATACTTTGACAGAACAAGGATAGGGTCAATGACACTGAAGAAGGATTTACCCCTAATAAGTAAATGGAAATCAAAGCTGCTAACTGAAAGGCTTAAAATTGGAAAAAGAGCATTTTGGAGAGGGAAAAATCTTGCCTCCAATTCTATTCCAACACATGACAAGAATTGAACCAAAGTGGGAATGCCTCACAGAAGAAGCACAAAATGAAGGAGTTTTGGCAAAAAAGAGGAATGAGCAACAACACATAGAACAACCAAAAAAACAACAAAAAGAACAGTAAAAGGAACAACACAAAGAAAAACAACAAATGCACCCTGACCTTTGTGTAAGTAAATACTTTACAGTTTTGCTAATAACATATTCTTCTTTAAATAATTATATGCTCTTTAGAATACTTGTATACTCTTTCTAAATTAGTTATATGTTCTTCTTTACTTTAGTACATATTCTGTTTTTCATAGTTTGATGTTCTTTTCATTTAACATATGTAATTATATTCTTTTATCATATTTGTGCAGGAATTCCTCAGTTCGTTGTCCTTTCCTTGCAATAAGTTGTCTGATTCCCTTATATTGTTTGAGGAACTAATCCACAAGGCTGAAGATTTATTTGAAGGGCAAGAGGTTGTGAAGTCAACAATTGAGAACCTTGTAGGTTCAATAATCTTCAACAAGAAGCGATCCGAAAGAGACGAAGATACTCGTGCAAATGAGAAAGAAAAAGATGCTGCATCTATAGAAGCTAAATCAAGTCAGAAGGCAGATCAGTCAACACCTTCTTTCTTTAGCCAAGACGATGATGAAGTTTTCTCCAGCGAGGAGTTCCAAAGGCTGTACAAAATTGCTGAAGATGCAGCAATTAAGCATTTCAAGGAGAAATCAAGGCAACAAAAGGGGAAACAGATTCAACGTAGGAGAACACCACTGATCTTGGACACCCCCACATTCAATTTGATCTCGAGCCAATCCACCCCAAAAGAAGTAGAAGAAGACACAGATTCCCCTGTACAAGATGATATACCAAGCTTGGATGAAATTGCACTCAGAACACTTGCACAGAGAAAGGACAAGGGGAAAGAGAAGATGGTAGAAACAGATGAAGCCACATCTCAGATTAATAGCGTCTTGATAGACATTGCAGATGGGGTGGATGAGATGTCTTTGGAGGAGAAGATTCAGCTTGAAATAGCAATGGAACGGTCTAAGGTAGAATATAGGCATGTTGCACATATGTCGCAAGAGAATGATCAGCTGAACCTGAACAATCTGTTTCCTGTGCACCAACCTCCAAAAACACTCAACGACATCTTCCAGAATGATCCGATAATTGGACAGGATCCTAATCTCGGTAAAATCCAGACTGCAGATATGGCACTTCACTTCATCATGCATGCTATTGTACAACCTAATGCTAATAATTTGGCTTTTGAAGGTATTATAGGAGAAGCTTCTACAAGTGTAGCTAATGAGAGGTAAAATTATTTATAGCATTCATCATAGTTGAATGATTCTTTTTAGTTAGTTATATGTATTATAATAAAAAAATACTCTAGTGTTCTTTAAAGAAAAGCATTATGTTCTTTCTCATATCAGTTAGTGTTCTTTTTAACAGAAAAAACATAGTTATATGTTCACCTAGTGTTCACTATACAAAAGCTTTATGTTCTTTCCCATATAAGTTAGTGTTCTTTTAAACACAAAAAAACATAGTTATATATTCACCTAGTGTTCTTTATACAAAAATATTATGTTCTTTCCCATATCAGTTAGTGTTCTTTTTAACACACAAAAATGCTCTTTTTAGCCTTGATAGTCCAACACTGGAAGATCAAGAAAATATTGGCAAAGCAGAGAAGACAGTGGAAAACAACCAAAATTAAGGGTATGGTCTTCTTTTAGTTTTTAATGAATGTTTCCAATATTATTGCTTTTTATAAAAAAACAAATACTCTAGTTTTACATAGTTATGTGTGACCTAGTGTTCTTTAAAGAAAAGCATTATGTTCTTTCCCATATCAGTTAGTGTTCTTTTAAACACAAAAAAACATAGTTATATGTTCACCTAGTGTTCTCTATACAAAAGCTTTATGTTCTTTCCCATATAAGTTAGTGTTCTTTTGAACACAAAAAAACATAGTTACATGTTCACCTAGTGTTCTTTATACAAAAGTATTATGTTCTTTCCCGTATCAGTTAGTGTTCTTTTTAACACAAAAAATGCTCTTTTTAGCCTTGACAGTCCAACACTGGAAGAAAGAAAATATTGGCAAAGCAAAGAAGACAGTGGAAAACAACCAAAATCAAAGGTATGATCTTCTTTTAGTTTTTAATGAATGTTTCCAATATTATTGCTTTTATAAAAATAGCATCTCGAAGTTATCATATTATTGAAAATTACAGTGTTCATGACAAAGAAGAAGCAGAAAACAACAGTCTGATGATAATAAAGACAGTCAGAGGTAACATGTTCTTTCAAATAATGAATAGTATTCCTCTAAATTAAATTTAGTGTTCTTAGATATAATTGTTTTAAGTAGGTTCTTTTTACTTCAATTCATAAGGTATTTGAAACTAAAGATAATGTTCTTAGAAATCCAAACCAATGTTCTTTTATATTCTTACCTATAGGCTTGATTCCAATGCTGTTATTGGGTCAAACACCAGAGAAAAGCAGATTCCACGCATAACAGCAAAGATCGATTTAGAGTAAGTACTATATTTTCAATGAGATAAATTTAGGTAATAAATACGTTCCTTGCACTTTAGAAATTTGTTACGTTAAATTTCATAATGTGTTCCTCTAAAATATTCTTGTGAAGTAGACAAGAGAACGATAAACTGGTTGATGAAGGAAAAGAAATGACAGAGAATACTTCAACTGAGAAGAAGGACACACAAGTGTAAGATGTTCTTCTATACTGCACTATATTCTTTTAAATTGAATAAAAATTTCTATAAGATCGGTACCAATGTTCTTTTACATTCTAATTTATAGAGTGCATCCTATTGTTGAGATTGGAGAAGAGAAGATTGTTACTGAAACAATGCAGATGGATTTGGAGTAAGTTTTTTTTCTTTCAATAGTGAAAGATAACTAGTAAATATTGTTTTATAAAATGAAACAATATGTTTTTTTAAAATAGAATGGGTAGGATTATGTTCTTTATGATTATACATAATGATCTACTTTGATACATGATCATCTCTCACTTTTATTTTTTATGGAAATTACAGTCATGAGGATCCAGAGAAGGTTGAAAAAATAGATGAGAAAAAAGAAGACACAATTCATAAAACTACTACTGAGAACCTAGAAACTGAAGGGTAAGATATTCTTTGAGATTATGCACAATGATCTTTCAATTGAAAAAAATGTTCTATAAGATCAGTACTAATGTTCTTTTAAATTCTAATTTATAGAGTGCATCCTACTGCTGAGATTGGAGAAGAGAAGATTGTTACTGAAACAATGCAAATGGATTTGGAGTAAGTTATTTTTTTCCTTCAATGGTAAAAGATAACTAGTTAATATTGTTTTATAAAATGAAACAATATGTTCTTTTAAAAGAGAATGGGTATGATTATCTTTTTTATGATTATACATAATGATCTACTTTGATACATGATCATCTCCCACTTTTGTTTTTTATGGTAATTACATTCATGAGGATCTAGAGAAGGTTGAAAAAATGGATGAGAAAAAAGAAGACACAATTTATAAAACTCCTACTGAGAACCTCGAAACTGAAGGGTAAGATGTTCTTTGAGATTATGCACAATGTTCTTTCAATTTAATGTAATTATATTCTGCTCACATATTATTTATGTTCTATGTAATTGTTAAAAGTTTTCTTTATCATTTATTTAATAGAGTTGACATTACAAGTGCACTTGGCTCCAACGCTGATATTGAGTCAAACACTAGACAGCAAACAGAAGATGAAACTATGCAGATGGATTTGGAGTAAGTAATTTTTTCTTTAATAGTGTATTAGTTATGCTAATTACTCTTAAATTTTGTTCTTTGAAAATATGGTTAGTGTTCTTACAGGAAAACAAATGTTCTTACAATTTTCATATTTTTACAGTCATGAGGATCCACCACACAAGGATGAAAAAATGGATGATGCAACAAAGGAATTAGTTCATGAAACAAAGGAAATATTTCATGAAGCTCCTAATGAGAACCAAGACACTGACAGGTATAATGTTCTTGAAATTTATACACAATGTTTTGTGAAATTCAGAATTATGTTCTCTTAAATCTGTAACTTTGTTTTTAACAGCAATGAAGAATCCAAAAAGCAGAAAAACATTGAAGAAATACAAAGGTGAGCTGCAAGACAAGTGCTTTTGGACAAGAGCACCATGACGACGATGATGAGAACAAAGATGGTGATCCCCCATGACTAGATTAATGTCAATCGTACTGTCGCAGAGACAAATCAGCCATTTGATGAAGAGAAGGAGAAAACTACTTATAAGGAACAGAACACATCTACCTTGGAGTCTCAAGATGGAAAGGACAAGACTACTCAAGAAAATTTTGGGTAAAAATTACACCAAAGTTGTATTAAGGAAAACAAGAAAATGATCTTTTTCTAGAATGTAGTAAATATTTTGTCATCAACTATGTTGTCACCATAAACTAATTTTAATCTCAATGATATATTCTATTTACTAGTGATTCAATGTTTTATTAGAAATTGTATATTTAAAATATATGTCGATATCAGTGATACTACAAAGATCGGAGATGATGCGACTTCAGAGGTTGGCTTCAAGAATCAACAGGAACCAACTGAACCTAAAGAGGCCAATATGGAACATGAAAAGTAAGAATTTTTCCTGATATACTACTGACATTATGTTCTTTTAAATAGAACAACATGATCTGCATGATAACACTAAATGTTCTCTGGAAACATACAATATGTTCTTTCAGATATTTTCACAGCTTAACATACAGAAACAGATTACTATAATATGTTATGCCAATTTATTCATTTTAAAACAACTTAGTTTCTAACATATTCATGTTAAATTACTATTTTGCAGTGCTGTTGACACCGAAAATCTTGGAATATTACGGGACATTGTTTTAGAGGAGCACAAAAAAGATTGTGAGCATCTGATAGGTTTTAGTCGTGTCACCTAATCAAAAATAAACCTACGGACCTCTAACTAGGTAGTCAGTGGAAGCAGGGTCGAATCCACAGGGAGACAGAGTTTCTAAATCAATATTCAACCAATTCAGCTACTCCAGATGAAATCAGGAAGGAATTAATTAAACTAAGGAATAGACTACGGAAGACTGAATAAATCGAGGATTAAACTATGGAATAAAAGTCTAGGGTATTAGGTCGGTCCACCATGCTTATACCAATCAAATAGGGTCAACTACTATTAAAACCTAAGTCAAGAGTCGGGGATTAGAGCCTATGTTGAGCTATGGTTAAGACTCAACGCTCATAGTTCAACATACGCCGCATGTTCACTAACGTAATCAGAACTACTGATGTGTCCTAGGCCTCTAGTCGTAAGACGGATCTGTGCAAACAACTATTAACCACAAGCAATCAATGAAATTGTACACTTACATTAATTACTCAATAAGAACAAACCACATCACAATCACCCTAATCAAGCCCTAGAAATTGATAGAAATCTAAATCACAATCATGGTATAAACATGGCTTTCCTATCTAACACCCTAGAAAGAGAACTACTCACTCATAATCGAATCGGCAACAACAAAACTAATATGAAACCCTAAGAATTGCATCATGAACAATTAAATAATTAAACTAAGCAATCAAAGTAATTAAAGAGATAAAGAGTAGAGAAGAGTACCAATTAACGGAAAGCAGGAACTTTTATTGAAATCGAAATAGGTTTGATCACCTCTAAATTAATCTAAAGTGTTTGAATTAAACTAAGAGCAATGTAGAATAAAACTAGTTTAAAACCTAATGAAAGATGAATAATAGATGAATGAAAGATGATGAGGAAAAAGTTATTTATAATACCCCTCAAGTTCACTAAAAACGGAAACAAAAAGTGAAAAAGCGCGATTAAAGCACCAGACCCGATCGGGCCCGAGCACAGTACCCGATCGGGTCAAATACAACTTCGCATTTTCTCGTCTTCGGCTGTGATGTAGCAGCAGCGCAGCAGCATTAGATGGACTTGACGCCCACCCGATCGGGCCTTGGTCATCCACCCGATCGGGCCAGGCAACAAAATGGCCTAGTGAAAGCGTCTCTTCAGCAGCTCTCTAACAAGACCTACGAGCAGCCCACCCGATTGGGTCGGGCGATGAACACCCGATCGGGTCTGGGTACATGATGTTCGCCCGATCACTTCGGGCAATGCTTGCCCGATCGGGTCCGCAACTTTCATACCCGATCATAAATATTTCGCCCGATCGGGCCATTTCTGCCCGATCAGTGCACGGAAACCTCCTTTAACTCCTTGGCTCTCTAATCTTCATGTTTAGGGGTCTTGGGACCTCCTAAACTATCCATAAAGCTCGCGAGCCATCCTACTGCCTTGTAACATCTCGTAAAGCCGTGGTTGCTTCCAAATGATTCGGGAATAGGGAGAATACTCCCTAAAACCTGCAATTCAACACTAAAACACAAAACCACAACTATATACGATAGTTAGCATAAAATAGCTCCCAAGAGCTCCAATGACACACAAATTAGCTTGTAAATAAGGGAGAAAAGACTATATAAATACGTGATATCAAACTCCCCCAAGCTAACCCTTTGCTTGTCCTCAAGCAAACAGAACATGAACATGGAATAGATTGCCTCACCCCATAGATAAAAAGCAATTCAAAGCTCAAAACATTTTCAAGACTAAGAATCGTTCAAGCAGGCATAATTCAAGTTTGGCTAATCAAATCCATCCAACCACCAATCATTCAAGCAATTTATCAAATTCAAGCATCCACAAAGCATACAAGTCCTGAAAAGGCACTCACAAGGGTGTCAATCCTCTCAATTTTGTGGCAGGCAAAGAATGTGCCCGAACACTCACCAACCCGACCATAAGTACCCTTCCCACTCACACTCTCATGTGTTTAAGAAGGTTCAATGACGCTCATCCTAGTCAAGTCGACTCAATTAGCAGAAATACTCTTTAACTTTGACAAACTGACTCGAAATCAATCAAATGAACAATGCAGACATAAGCTCAAGAGGACTTTATAGGGTTGTAATGGGGCTTAGGCGAGAGGTAGGGGATACTTTTGGGTAATGTGGTGGAAAAACCAAGAAAGGGGGAGCATAAATCATTCAAACAAGGCCTAAGATGGCCTACACAACTCCCAACAATCACCATAAAACCATGTAAAGTAACCCAACTCTCATAAATCAATGAAAAGCTCATAACAAACCCAATTTTCTAGCAATGGAGCGAATATTCTTTTATGAACGTACGTGAATGAAAGAACTAGAATTCTTTTGAATTTTCATTTCATTTTTCTTTCATTTTTCTGAACTTCATTCACGCAACTCTAAACTTGCTTTTTCTTTTCTCTTTCTCACTCTCAAACCACAGAAAATACACTTTTAAATTCCTCAAAAACCAAACTAAACCAACAAACCAATCCCAAACTCAACCCATACAAAAGCTCCCCCAAGCTAGGCTTGGAATAATATCAAGTGAAGGCTTTTGGCTCGTAATAGGGGTTTAAGTAACACGAAACAAGTCATTAGGCTCAGCGGGGCTAAGGAGGATAAAAGTATATCAAAAACTCACTCTGAAGCTCAAGAATAAGACAAAAGAACGCCTCTATCGCAGCACATGCTACAAGTCATCTAAAATCAGACAAGTACGAAGTCAAAGTCAAGATCAATCCACTAAAGAGGAACTAACACACAAGAATAGACTGGATAATAATATGAATCCAATAGGCTACAAAGAGGCCTCACAGTCTAACCAATTCAGGTATGCAGCACAAAGTGGTCTAATATAATCCAGAAATGCTCGAAATCATAGCAATCAAACATCAAATCATAGCCTCAAGATCACAAATGCCTAGCTATCCAGAAAACAGAGTCAAATCAATTTCAAAAAGAGCACAACAAGGGGCACAAGTTGGCAACTAAACCAGTCATGGGAACCATATTTTTTTGATTTTTTTCAGTATTTTTCGAAAGCAGTAAAACTATTCTAGAAAGCAGTAAAAGAGATTGGGAATACAAACAGAACTCCTCCCCCAAGCTGAACTTGGCAGTGTCCTCAATGCCAAAAGGTGATAAGGACTATGCTAAGAGGAAAAAAATGTTAGTACCCTCACTCGCTCACAAAAAGAAGAAAAATAAAAAGAAAAGGAAAAGGGAAAGAAAAGAAATACGAGTTGCCTCTCGCACAGCGCTGGTTTATAAAGGTCCCGCACGACCATAATACTCCCTCTCTCAAATAGGAGGGGCTTGGCAATGAGTGCCACCCTCATCAAACATCTTTCTCCTCCAAATGTACTTGACAATGCCTCCAGACGGTGAGGCAACCTTAGGTGGAATTGGAACCTTCTCCACACCTACTTCATCCAGAACCTCATCCCTGCAACAAGATTGTTCAAGCATAGGTGCCTTAACAGCATTGGTTAGTTTAAAAATCACTTTATCATCACCAACACTCAGAGTTAAAGACCCAGACTTGACATCAATGACAGCACCAGCAGTACACAAAAACGGCCTACCCAAGATAATAGGAATCTGGGCATCCTCATCCATATCTAACACCACAAAATCAACAGGGATATAGAATTTCCCGACCCTAACAGGAACATCCTCTAAAACACCTAGAGGGTATTTTATAGAACGATCCGCCATCTGTAAAGTGATTTGTGTGCATTTAAGGGCTCCCATGTTCAGTTTCTTATAAACAGACAATGGCATAACAGAAACAGAAGCACCTAAATCACACAAAGCCTTATCAATAAAAATAGGTCCAAGATGGCAGGGTATAGAAAAACTACCAGGATCTTTTAACTTTGGTGGGGTTTTATTTTGGATAAAAGCACTACACTCTTCAGTAAGAGCGACACGTTCTACCCCACCAAAATCTCTTTTCTTAGTAATCATGTCTTTCAGAAATTTGGCATAAACAGGCACTTGGGTAATTAAGTCTGTGAATGGAATCGTTACCTCAAGGTTCTTGACCATAGACAAGAACTTACCAAACTGCTGATCGACCTTGGACTGTTGCATCCTGTGAGGAAAAGGTAGCCTTGGTGTAAAAGGCGTTTCAGAAACCTTCTCCTTTTTCTTCCCTGTCTGTTCAGCTTCTGCAGACAAATCGACTTCAGACGTCGGATTCTTTCTTTTTCCTTCCTCTACCACCCTCTTCTTCCCTGCAGTCGGGGTAACCTCATCAATGGGCACTGGAGGGGCATCATATGCAATGCCACTACGAAGAGTGATGGCATTCACATGTTCTCTCTGAACTGGTTGCCCTGACAATTGTCCCTGCTGCCTCTGTGCATTAGATTCTGCCAACTGAGCAACTTGAGCCTCGAGAAGTTGGATGTGCTTCTCTTGAGCCCTCCTTGTTTCCTCATTTGCCTTTTGCATAGACAATATCAGTTTCATCAGTTCAGAATTGCTAGGCTCTTGTGGGTTGTTTTGTGGAGGTGGGGTGTGGAAATTTTGTGGAGTTTGGAAGTTATTGGGATGATGGAAGTTTTGTGGTGGTGGTCTTTGGAAATTTTGTGGGGTTTGATGGTATGAAGGTTTAGGGTAGTTTTGTGGAGGTGGAGGTTGATGGTTTTGTGGGTTTTGGTAGTTATGTGAAGGGGGGAAGGTTTGTGGTCTTTGTTGGAAGGCATTGGCCTGCTCCATCTGAAATTGACTGAACTGACAGTCATGCCCAAAGTGACCCTGAACACCACATACCTCGCAGTAAGATGAGGTAATGGGTGCTACTGCAGACATAGCATTGATACTCATGGGTGGAGGTGTCGGACTAGAAGACTTCATTAGCTGCTGAGTTAGTTGCGCCATCTGAGATGTAAGCAATGAAATAGCGTCAACTTCAAGTACCTTCTTAGTCAAACTCCTAGATGATGTATGGTCATTGGCTGCAAGATTTGATATGAATTCATAACCCTCATCAAAGTCCTTGTCTAAAAACACTCCTCCTGCAGACGAATCAACAATACACTTCGTCTGAGGCTGCAGACCATTGTAGAATGTCTGCGTCAAGAACCATTTGTCCATATTATGGTGTGGACACTCTCTCTGTAAATCTCTAAACCTAGCCCACGCTTCCCTTAATGTTTCATCAGGCTCTTGGAAAAACGTGGCTAGTTTATTTCTGATTTCTGCTGTTTTAGTAGGTGGGTAATACTCTCTCAGAAATGCAGCAGAAATCTCACTCCACTCGGTTTCTTTCACATCGTTCAACCATTTTTGGGCTCTATCTCTCAGTGAAAACTCGAACAACATGACTTTGAGTTGATCTGGAGTGACGCCGGCATGTTTCACGGTTCGACAAAGTTGTTGAAACCGTTGTAGATGATTTGCCGGATCTTCAGTAGGATGCCCACCAAACTGATTTTGCTGGACCATGCTGATGAGTCCAGGCTTGATTTCGAAATTTGCTGCGTCAATGGTGGGCATAGTAGGTCCAGTGGAGAGACCATCCGGGTTGGGCACCCCATATGACTTCAGTGATTTTGACATAACTGAATTCAAGGTGTCTGTTCTAGAGGTGTTCAGCTGAATAGACTGCTTTTCTTTCTGCTTTATCTTTCGGATCCGCCTGATTGTCCTAGTAAGATCGGGGTCCGCTGGAATTGGGGAACCGTTTCTTTGGGACCTGGGCATACAAAAGAAACAAAAAGCAGCAGTAAAACGTACCTCGATTGAAACAATGAAGTTCCAATGAGGTACAGAGAAGTAGACCAAATAATTAAATAAAAACTTAGAGAACTAGCCGTCTCCCCGGCAACGGCGCCAAAATTTTGATAGGTTTTAGTCGTGTCACCTAATCAAAAATAAACCTACGGACCTCTAACTAGGTAGTCAGTGGAAGCAGGGTCGAATCCACAGGGAGACAGAGTTTCTAAATCAATATTCAACCAATTCAGCTACTCCAGATGAAATCAGGAAGGAATTAATTAAACTAAGGAATAGACTACGGAAGACTGAATAAATCGAGGATTAAACTATGGAATAAAAGTCTAGGGTATTAGGTCGGTCCACCATGCTTATACCAATCAAATAGGGTCAACTACTATTAAAACCTAAGTCAAGAGTCGGGGGATTAGAGCCTATGTTGAGCTATGGTTAAGACTCCACGCTCATAGTTCAACATACGCCGCATGTTCACTAACGTAATCAGAACTACTGATGTGTCCTAGGCCTCTAGTCGTAAGACGGATCTGTGCAAACAACTATTAACCACAAGCAATCAATGAAATTGTACACTGACATTAATTACTCAATAAGAACAAACCACATCACAATCACCCTAATCAAGCCCTAGAAATTGATAGAAATCTAAATCACAATCATGGTATAAACATGGCTTTCCTATCTAACACCCTAGAAAGAGAACTACTCACTCATAATCGAATCGGCAACAACAAAACTAATATGAAACCCTAAGAATTGCATCATGAACAATTAAATAATTAAACTAAGCAATCAAAGTAATTAAAGAGATAAAGAGTAGAGAAGAGTACCAATTAACGGAAAGCAGGAACTTTTATTGAAATCGAAATAGGTTTGATCACCTCTAAATTAATCTAAAGTGTTTGAATTAAACTAAGAGCAATGTAGAATAAAACTAGTCTAAAACCTAATGAAAGATGAATAATAGATGAAAGAAAGATGATGAGGAAAAAGGTATTTATAATACCCCTCAAGTTCACTAAAAACGGAAACAAAAAGTGAAAAAGCGCGATTAAAGCACCAGACCCGATCGGGCCCGAGCACAGTACCCGATCGGGTCAAATACAACTTCGCATTTTCTCGTCTTCGGCTGTGATGTAGCAGCAGCGCAGCAGTATTAGATGGACTTGACGCCCACCCGATCGAGCCTTGGTCATCCACCCGATCGGGCCAGGCAACAAAATGGCCTAGTGAAAGCGTCTCTTCAGCAGCTCTCTAACAAGACCTACGAGCAGCCCACCCGATCGGGTCGGGCGATGAACACCCGATCGGGTCTGGGTACATGATGTTCGCCCGATCACTTCGGGCAATGCTTGCCCGATCGGGTCCACAACTTTCATACCCGATCATAAATATTTCGCCCGATCGGGCCATTTCTGCCCGATCAGTGCACGGAAACCTCCTTTGACTCCTTGGCTCTCTAATCTTCATGTTTAGGGGTCTTGGGACCTCCTAAACTATCCATAAAGCTCGCGAGCCATCCTACGTGCCTTGTAACATCTCGTAAAGCCGTGGTTGCTTCCAAATGATTCGGGAATAGGGAGAATACTCCCTAAAACCTGCAATTCAACACTAAAACACAAAACCACAACTATATACGATAGTTAGCATAAAATAGCTCCCAAGAGCTCCAATGACGCACAAATTAGCTTGTAAATAAGGGAGAAAAGACTATATAAATACGTGATATCAGCATCCACCATCTCAAACCAAGAATGAGATTGTATATGGCGTGTCCTAAAATTTCATCGAAAAATTTGCTCGTTTACACCATTAAATCGCTCCCTTGATATGCGTGAAAAAAAGTGTAACATCTTTTGGGAAACGGAGGTAGTATATTGTTTGCTATGATGAAGGCCGATTAGATCAAAAGGATGCGCGTTCAATATTATGCTGAGATATCCTTGCATGAAACAAACAAAAAGGGAGCCGAGCTCTTGCAAAAGGCACGACATTGTGCAACATTGGAACACACAAAATGAAATCACAAAAAGGAGGAGAATGGATGTAATAGGAGCATACATATTTCATTTTCATTTACGCATTAGCTTTACTAGAAACATATTTCAATTACATAATATATGTAATAGATTTTTTAGTTGTTGAGAATATTCTATTATTGGTACAGAAATATGTTCTGTAAAACAAGTTATATGTTCTGTTTAACATAGTTGAATGTTCTTTCTACACAAGTACTATGTTATAGAGTTTGTCAATATAGTATCATGTTCTTTTTTTAACAATAATATGATCTACTAAAGAAAAATGAATATTCTAATATGTCATTTCAGCTTTTAAACGATATGAATTTTTTAAATGATATTATATTTATAAGATTATTGTGTGTTCTTATAAGTTGTAGAAATTGTTCTTTTACAAAAAAATGGAGTGCAAAAAGAAAGATGTATATATCAATATCTCAAACATTGAATAAAAGAATTCCTTACAAATACCAAAAAGAATGAGATACATATTTCACTAGAATTTCAATGTTTCTACTACACTATGATAAAAATGTTACTCAATCATTACACAAAATTGAAACTCCAAAATAATCATCAGGATCGCAAACATCCAAGGCTGCATCGCTATCCTTTGGATGAACAAAACTACCTCCAACCGGTAAATCATCAAGTAGCTGCAACAAAAAAAATAACAGTGAAAAACCATTAAACTAAAACAACAAAATGTTCTTTCATTACAGTCATCATATTATTTACAATCCTTCAAAATATTTTTCGTAAAAACGAAGCATGTTCTATGATACAAAAACTTATTGTTCTTTCAATGTCAAAATGTATAGCAGGTAACAAAGTAAAGGCTCCAAAAAACAACACTACTGAATAAATGTAAACATCTTTTTAAATTATAATAATGTTTTTTCTGAAAATTATAAATGTTCTTTTATTAAAGTGATGACATACTTTTATAAAACTGATCATGTTACTTAAAAATTATACTAATGTTATGTCCAACAAACACAACTGTTCTTAATTTAAAAATAATATGTTTTTTCCTAAAAAACTTAATGTTCTTTCAAAGTGTCAGATATTATACCTGCAATGAGACTTGAGCTTGACTCTTCATTAGAGTGTTAGCTGCCTCTTTCTTCTTCTTCCATCCCTTCACTTTATTTCCTTTCTTCTCAATGATAGACTTAGGTCGTAAGTTGCTATCCCCTTTTGCCCTCTTAGACACAGGATCTTTAACATTCAACAAAGATCCTTTGGGAACATATGAGAGCTTCTCTACCTCAGTTGGAAGTTTGTAACTATCAACACTACCTATGTACTTTTCCACTTCCCTTTTCAAATCAGCATAAGCAACATCCACAAGGCTCTTAGCAACAACATCACCTTGTCAAGCATGAATCAAACGGATGAAGTCAGTAGACATCTGACTTCTCCAAACCGTCTTTGTACATATACTAGAACCAACTGAAATACTACTACCAGCACTCATCCGCCTACCAAAGCATATTTCCTCCATCTTGAAAGAATATATCTCTCGGGAATCTCATTGACACAATTTAAATGAAAGACCCTTAGAGAATGAGAACAAAGAATACCTATATCGGTAATCATCTTACATGTGCTTTCTATTCTTTTCTCATCCTCATAAAACCAAACCTGGTGTTTTATTACACCACAATCTGTTCTCCATACTCTGTAATGCTTCAACAATATGTTATCTTCTAATAACTCATGATCACATGAAGTACCGGTAATAAATTCTTCCTCAAATAAACATGCTATAGTATTTGTATATACCTTCCTAGCATGTTTAAGCAACTCCACTCTCTTAAAGGCCAAATATCGTTTGCCATAAGAAGATCTAAAATCACACTTGTTTTTCCTACTCCTCCATTCACCAATAACATCAACAAAACTAGAATAAAAATCAGATAACCCACTAGTTTTATTAAGCCTATGTGAAACATCAACATGATTAGTAGTCTCACTACGTTGGGATGATATCACACCATCCGAGAAAACATCTTTGGAATATGTTGCGCACTATTTGTGCCACAATTCATAAATCATGTTCAACCATTTATTATCAGCACACTTGTACACTACTAGCAACCTATACACAAAACCACAGAGCATATATCTTAATTAACAGAACATAATATATGAAAGAAAAGAACATAACTTGTGAAATGGTAGAACATTAACCTCTGACGAAAAAAAACTAAATTGCAGACAACAACAATTCGAAACAGACAGAACATCAAACATAACATTCAAAGAACATCAAAACATAACAGAAAATATAAAGGATGAAAAAGAGGATTTTTTACTGATATGTACCAATGACATTAAGTTCTTTTAACAGGAACAACATGAGATGCATCTTAAAACTAAATGTTCTAGTGAAACAAACAATATGTTCTTCTAATATAGTAACAAACAGAATTAAGTTGAATACAGTTTACAGAACATAATGAAGGACACATACACATAAGCAACAAATAGAAAGAACATGAAGAATAAATATAAAGACCATCTAATGTAATTTAGCAAATCATTTAAAAAATAGAGAAAGGAATTACCTGGACCAATAATGTTCGAACTCAGCTATAGTATCAGTATACTTTAGGGCATAGCTGAAAGCCTTTTGAAACCCATCCTTCAATCTCAAAGACGGAATGTTCTTCTTAGAGTTCTCAGTAATGTGCCAAGTACAAAGACGATGACAAATATTAGGCCAAACAATTGCAATTGCCGCCGCCATAGAAGCACACTGATCAGTCATAATACATTTTGATTCCAACCCTCCCATAAACTTCGTAAAGGTCTTAAACAGCCATACAAAGGACTCAATTCTTTCATTCAATAAAAACCCCATACCAAACATCACATTATTGGCATGATTGTTTATGCCAACAAATGGTCCACAAATCATACCGTATTTATTAGTATGATAGGTCGTATCAAACCCCAACGAATCTCCAAAAACCTCAAAGTCCCTACGCATCCTACTATCTCGAAAAAAAAAAACTCAAAAAATGCCCTCCACTATCAAGCTCCATATCATAGTAGAAATAACTTTGCTCAACTTGTCTTTGTGAAAACATGTTGAGCAAATTCCGTGTGTCACAACCATTAAAGGAAGCCGCCTTATCTCGAGCAAGAGCATTATAGACATCAAGTTTCGTAAATCCTAAATTAGGAGAACCACCAACTTTTTTACTCAATACTCTAATACAATCAGACACGGCAACCCCTCCGCTCTTTAACTCTTTAAAACTATTCAATTGCTCACGACCAACTTTCCGATGGGATCTAATTAGATGTCTTTGATCCAACGCAACCATGTCATGACTATGACACATCTCATGAAAATCAACCGTATATCTACCTTCACGTTCCATATGACAGCGAAACATAGCCTTACATCCACACCTATAATCATACTTATTGTATGTATTTTTGCTTGCTAACAAATCATTCTTAAAACCTTCAGATTAATAAACATACTCTCTACTACAAATGGAATTATCAACTCTCCTCCTAACCTTACCAACACGAACACCAAAACCATGGCTAAAAGAATACTTATTATAAGCATTATAAGCTTCTAACTGACTCATGTACACCACATTAACCAACACAGATAACTCAGCCTCCTTATACATAGCAACTGCAAACAGAATATGTAAAGAACAAAATCAATAACTTGGCAGAACAATAATAAAACGCTTGACAAAATATAATGACGGAATTGAAAGAACATGATGAATAACTTAGCTGAAGAATATGAATAACATGGTAGAACAAAAAGAATGAGTCAGTGCAATGTGACAGAACAAGAAAAAATCATTAAGCATAACAAAATGCATAACTTCATCAACAAATATCAACAGCATATTGAGATTGGAAGAACATCAAATAATAATACAAAGATCATCATGTTCAAAAACATTTTGCATAGCTGAAACTACAATCGATATACAAAGAGCATCATTGAGATCTCTAAAAAATTATTAGAACATTATGCATAAATTCAGAGAACATCTGAACTAAAATAAAAATTCGAACATCAGTAATGCAGACATAATTATATAAACACAAATAATCAACAAATTTCAAAATTAACAATCAAACATAAATCGAAATTTAGATCGAAATCATAATTGAACACAAATTAGAGCAAAAAATACCTGTCAATTTCGATCCTACACCACTACAATTAGCTGAATTCTGCTCCCCAACTTCAATTATAGCATCTTGCATAGCTGAAACTAGAATCAAAATACAAAATAGGATCGAAATTTAATACTTCCTCCGTTTCTTTTTAATTGCAACAAAGGAATATTTTATGTCTAATAAATAATACCCCTTTATTGCAATTAAAAAGAAATGGAGGAAGTAATTATTCAGCAAAATTCAACAATAACAGCAAATATGAACAAAGTTTATGGAAAAACCCTAAAGCAAAAGCGATTATGAAATTGTGAAAAATACCTAAAAACTGAACTCCTTCAGGGTTGGAAACTTATCTCTCTACAAGATCCATTAGAAAATCACGAATTTTTTCTGATTCGAAGCTCTAACAATGGCTGAAATTAGAGAGAGAAGAGAGAGAGAGAAGAGAGAGAGAGACGACAGTAACAAACTAAAGCAGAATTTTTTTTTGATATTAGGCCTTTTATATTAGCCCACTGCCACGTAGGCAGGAGCATGGAGCATTAGGCCTTTTATATTAGCCCACTGCCACGTAGGATGCCACGTAGGCAGGAGCATGGAGCATGGTGCTCCTAGGAATACAGAAAATTTTTCATCCATTATATAATAGAGATTTTAACTCTAATTGAGATCTGATCAAGGCCCTTCTTCTTGTCAATTAAAAAATAAATAGATTTTGGCTATTTAGCTAACATTCAACTTGCTAATTTTGTGTCCTACAATGTGAAAAGGGTACCTTTGTAAATGCACTAGAGGTAACATCCGCCTCCATTTTATCTCTTTAGCAATTATAGTTAGTAGTAACTTAAGTTTTAAAGAAGTGGCGGATCCAGGATTTCCATCTTACGAGTTCGAAGTCAATCAAAAATTAAGACCAAAATAAAGCAATTAGAAAATTCAATATCTTAATTCAAATTCCAATTACAACCGATAACTAGATAAAACACATAACATATTAGCACATATAGTCATATACAAATTACAAGTGTATAAACTAAAGTACTTTGTTCAATCTACATTAAGTAATTATTAACATTAAATAGGGAATTTAAAGTACTTAATAAAAAAATTTTGTTCTTATACTATAATTTTAACATAAATATCAATCAAAATACCCAAATTACTAACTTAGCTCACCTAAATTGCAAGATACCTACTTACTAATTGAAATTAAGTTAGTAACATACAAAAAAAAGAAAGAGGAACAAATATTTGGAAAGGAAACAATAAAATTCGAATTTAAAAGTTAGGATTTACCTGAGTATAGATAATAGACTAGAGAAGACAATCTCTAGTCGGCCTTTGGTGGGTGCGCCAGAATGAGTGGCCGCTGCTGTGCGTCTAGAGGCTGGGGGTGTGTCGGAATGGGTTAGGGTTTGACAAGTTGTAGTGACTGCTGTCTGTCGTGAGGATGAGGCCGGAGTTGTGAAATGAAATGTGAAATGTGAAATGTAAAATGTGAAATGTGAGAAGGACAACAGACAGGACCGCAGGAGCATCAGTAAAGGCAAAATAATTTGGAAAGGAAAAAAAGAACAAAAAAGGGAGGTAAGGGATTCGACCCGTGCGCCTCCTTCCATTGAAGGTGTTCTGGTACGCGGATCAAAACCATCCTAGCTCCCTTGCGCTTTAGTTTGCGGTAGATGATATCTTCGTTTTTTCTTTAAAAAAATTTAACTTTCGTTTGTTTTTCAAAAATCAATGGGTCCAGCTGAATCCAGTGAACTCGTGCTAAATCTGCCACTATTTTGAAGTATTAGCGATTGAAGTAGTTGTTAGCTAACATGTCTACTGGTAGCTATGGATCGTTAGGAATTAAAGTATAAATGTTTGGCGAATAATTATCTCCCCGGCGGTATTTTATCAAAGATGGTAAAGCACATATACTTAGAAGTTTAAGTGTTAGTTTGGTTCACATAAAAGTATAAATTCCCATAAAATTCAAATTCATAGGATTTAAGTTCCATACTTAAATCCATGAAATATTTATAAATTTGTTTGTCTTGCAATGTGCATGGGAAGTTACTTCCTATATAGGAATTTCTATTTTCCCATGAAAAAACTTTTATATTTACATAAGAGGGACTAAAGGTCCGTTCTATAAATCTATATGTCTGATCTGGTTTGAAATTTTCTGACTTGATCTGATCTGAACTTTTCTGATCTATTCTGAATTTTTCTAATTTGAATTTTTCTGATCTGGTCTGATCTGAACTTATTATAGTTGTTTTTTGTTCATATTATTTTCTAATTTGATCTGATCTGATCATTTCTGAAATAAGCACTAGAGTATTTAAATAAATTGAAAAGAACATAGCCTAAGTAAGAAAACTTCCTATATTTTATTGAAAATGGAAAGTCCTGCGAATTTTCATTTCCCCTATCTGACCCTATTATTGTCAACCAAACACCATCTTTGCAATTCCTTAAAGTCTATATTTCTATGTTTTCAAATGTCAACCAAAACAACCATTCACTCTTTACTTTTCCAAATGATTTTTATTGAATTCATGAGATTTGGTAATACTTTTTCAAATGGAGTAGCATTTTGTTTATTTTTTCAAAATAAAATTTTAATTGAATTCCTATACCAATATTGGAGGAAAGTTTAGAGCAAAGAAGATAACCGAAAACTAAGAACAAAGTAACCAATCAACCAAAAGACATAAGATATACCTCAACCAATAAAAGCTTCTATATTGATGTAATTAACATTACAATCATATAACTACAATGAGAATAACACACCCTAGAAAAGGCTTCCTCTTTATGTGGCTAAACTCACAAAATCCACGATAGTGGTTCTTTCCTCCCTCCTTAGCTTTCTCTCAAATCTCCACATTTGCACTTGAAGGCTACCCAATCTCTTCTTACAAGATTAAGGTAGCTAAGGTCTTTTATAGTCTCATAGGCGAGCCCCCTAAAAATATCCAAATCCCAAAAAGACAAGAACAAGCACGTGATTTTTGACTTACTAGGTGCTCGGCCGAGCACAAAACTGCTCGTCTGAGCAAAGAAGGTCGCTCGTATGAGCAAAACCATGCTTGTTCGAGCTCAGACAACAAAGCTTTCATTTCTTCTTGCAAATTATGCTAGCCGTACTCTTCATTGCTCACTGAGCACTTTGCCATCTTCTTAGGAATTTGACACTTGTTCTAACAATTTCAAAAGTAGAGTTTGCCTCCAAATTAATATTTGTAACATTTACCAGCCACTCCCTAACATCTATTCGATCACTATCTTGTTAGACACCGTTTTTCTTTATTATATGTTTTGACCTAATCTAGTGTGTACGGTGTACCGCTACTTTTTTTTTAGGGTAAGTGTATCGCTACCTAAGACACTGGTCCCGACTACAAATTTTCGTAATCGAGTGGGATGAGAGGTAGTTTACTTACTATTACTCGGATAATTTGATTAACAAGAATTGGAAATTCATCAACTTTTGAAAGGGACGTGAATTAGTGGGAAAATTACGGTAGAAAAAGCTTAGAAATATTGCGCAGAAAGAGTGTGTTCATCGATATCCGAGTCTAAGATTCTTGAACAACTTTTGTAGGCTAAAGTAATAAACAAACAAAATATACTAGAAATTAAAATTTTATGCTTATATATTGAATGATGAAGAAAAGGGTTGGAGGTGGAGCTGTTGAGTGTTGACAACTCTGTACCGCAAATTATATTTTCTTTTATTTGGATTTTAATGATTGTGGTGAAACAATATGCTGAAATCAAGGAGTCAAGTGATGCTCACTGTACCTGAAAATGTAAAAACAGGATGAGATATGCAAATTCAAATGAAAAGATAGATGGCTAATAGTGTGTTTGGTAGGGAGGAATTGAATAGAAAGGAAGGGAAAGGAAAAAAGAGGTTTTCCTTTGTTTGGTAAAAAAATTGCAAAGAATATGGTTGGAAAAGAAATGACAGGAAAGAAATTAAAGAAAATCTCCTCTGTCCTTTCCTCCCAAAATTGAAGGAATTTGGGAGGAAAGAGATTAAAAAAATTTGACAATGATTTTTTGCCAAAATTTCTCCTCTTTCCTTTCCTTCCTTCTTATGAACCAAACATTGGAAACTTTAATTATCTTTCCTTTCTCATCCTTTCCCTTCCCTTCCCTTCCCTTCCTTTACTAAAAAAATACCAAACACACTGTAAAGGTTAAGTATAGCTAATAACAGTATATAAATACAGGTACACACTAACACTATACCTGTTAAGAATAAGGTAAAATATACTCTTTTTAAGATACTAGATCGAATAGTTCTTAGGAGAGAGGAAATTAGCGGACGGGCAAGGATGGGGGAGTACCTTATAAATTCCACACCACCTCATCATGCCATTACCCTTGACGGGGATTGTTTTCATCCCCATTTCCACCCCATCACTGAAGAAACCTCCCTCATCCCCGCCTAATTGAGGCGGATGCAAAGTGGTCTCCACAAACCCGCCTTAATGATATCCATACTTCTGGGAAATTAGGTTTGGTAAGCGCTTTCAAGCTTAAGAATCTGGTTCATTGAATAGGACTTTAAGCTTTACTCCTTGTGGCATTGAGCTACGTAATTGCTTTTCCAAAACCCGAAAATAAAGCTAATGAGATGTGAAGAGAAGAAGCTCGTTACAAACTATTTGATTAAGATGCAAGGAGAAAAAAAACATGCTAATTAAGAACCAACAAGAAAGATACAACTAAGATGCAATGAGAAAAGATCTCTTATGCTAAACAACAACGATAATATGTATGTCACCTAGTTTAGTTGATCAAGTTTGAAGGATGATACCCTAATATTTAGATCGAAATCCTTAAAATCACTGCCTTCAAGACTTTATACAATCACAAGAAATACAGGAAACGAGGGTTAAACCATATATGCATGGGCATTGACGAAACTCTACTTATGAGTAATTTGGGTTAATTACAACAAGATTATTAATAAAAAAGTCAATTTCGCAAAAATGTGAGTAAGGTTGTGTATGCTATCTTCAACAGATTTCTCATTGTACATGGGCAAGATGCAAGGTTCAAATATTGCAATCCAAACTCTAACAAAAAAAAAAAAAGAACACATTAACAGATAGTGGCTAGAAGTCAAGATTTCAACACATGACCTCCTTTTTTAAAACGAGTATGCTCTTAACCATTATGCTGCAAACTTTTTTATGTATGATTAGAAAAAAATAACCAAGTAGTACTTGGTCTAGTGGTAAGGAGAGCACCCTTCCAACTTCAAGATTGCGGGTTAATCCCCACTAGGGGACTTTGAGGGTGGGGATTTCCCTTACCCTTTCCCCCTACTCTCGGGGTCAGGGCCACTTCTTACCAAAAAAAATGATTAGAAAAAAAATACAAATTTCATAAATAACTCAGAAAAATATATTTGAGGCCCAATAACGTATATATACCCCCAAGAAACTAAAAGAATTAAACAAGCTAAGTACTCTATAACATCTCAATGTCAACTACTTCATATTTCTGTAGCTTTAACCTATGAATGATGCGGCAGATGAGCATACATACATCGAGGCATATAGTGAAGAACATCAACATTTCTTTTTCCCGTTTTACCTTCTTGTTTGTCATCTTCAATATGGAACATAAAGCAAGAGGATAAAACCATAATATTAGGAGGCTTGCAACGCGCAAGGCTAGTCAATAGTATAACATAAAGAAAAGAACATTACCAATAATTAAGCTTAGTGACTATAGATTAAAGGCTCGATTATCCAAGCTAAACCACAGCCCATCACTAATTTACTACACTGACCTTATTTTGAGGAAAACAATGCATAAACACATGGGATTGCATGGCTACAAAAGCTATTCAATTCAAACCCAACTACCTTGTATAAAAATTTACCCATCAAACTGGATTTTGACACAGACACAAAACACAGAACCCCGAGGTGAAAGCTGGTGGCTAATTAAACAAATTCTTAATCTTTCAACTTCTTTTTTCAAATTTTTTATACACCTTCTTTTCCCTCTTTTCTTATTATCACCTCATCTTGCTTATTTTGAAAGCATTGTAACCTTAAACTGGTAAGGAAGCAACTTCCCTAGAGTGAAAACCAATGCAAAAACCAGAAGAGAAATGTGGGGTTTGAGGCCAATGCCAATGCCAATGCCAGCGCCTATGCCAATGCAACCCTTCAAGCCCCACCACAAACAACACCGTATGCGCCGCCACGACCATCATCATCATCATCATCATCATCATCTTATCCTTTTCTTAACTCTTTCTCTTTCTTCATTCTTCTCTTGTTCTCTTGCTTATACAAACAATGAAGTTTTCTTCCTACATTCATGGCTTCATAGCTCTTCCCAACCACCACCTTCTGCTTTCTCAAACTGGAATCCTTTGGACCAAAACCCCTGTAAATGGTCATTCATCACTTGCACTGCAGATAACTTTGTTACTGAAATAAGTATACAGTCAATCCAGTTAGCTCTTCCTTTCCCTTCAAATATTTCCAGTCTTGCCCACCTTCAGAAACTCACCATTTCTAATTCTAATCTCACAGGTTCAATCCCAGAAAGTATTGGGGATTGCTTACAGCTCACATTACTTGATCTTAGCTCCAATAGTTTTGTGGGTAATATTCCAAGTACAATAGGGAAGCTTAAAAACCTGCAAGATTTGACTTTAAACTCCAATCAGCTCACTGGGAAAATCCCAGTTGAACTTGGTGATTGTCTTAGCCTAGAAAATCTTTCGCTTTTTGATAACAACTTCAATGGTGAACTCCCAACTGAGCTTGGGAGACTCACAAATTTACAGTCAGTGAGAGCTGGAGGAAACAAGGACATTTCGGGGCCGATACCAGAAGAGCTAGGGGAATGCCAAAATTTGACTGTGCTTGGCTTGGCAGATACAAAAATTTCCGGCTCGCTTCCAGGGTCACTGGGGAAGCTGAAGAAACTTCAGACTTTAGCAATTTATACTACAATGCTCTCAGGAGAAATCCCACCAGAACTAGGTAACTGCTCTGAGCTTGTGAATTTGTATCTTTACCAGAATAGTCTTTCTGGGTCAATCCCAAAAGAACTAGGTAAGCTTCAAAAGCTTGAAAAGTTGCTACTATGGCAGAACAATTTGTCTGGTGCAATACCTGAAGAGATTGGTAATATCTCAAGCCTGGTGATCATTGATCTTTCATTAAATACCTTATCTGGGACTATACCTTTATCATTTGGGAACCTAGCTAACCTCCTAGAGCTAATGTTGAGTAGTAACAACATTTCTGGCTCAATTCCAAATGTCCTTTCCAATGCTGCCAATCTAGTGCAATTGCAGGTTGACAATAATCAGATAACGGGCTCCGTCCCAGCAGAGCTTGGGAGGTTAAGTGGGTTGCAAATATTTTTTGCCTGGCAGAATAAGCTTGAGGGGAGTATCCCTGCTGCATTGGCTAATTGTAGCAGCCTTCAAGCTTTGGATTTGTCACATAACTCACTCACTGGAAGCTTGCCCTCTGGTTTATTTCAGCTTCAAAATCTCACAAAGCTGCTGCTGATCTCCAATCACATTTCAGGTTCAATCCCACCTGAGATTGGGAATTGCAAATCTCTTATTCGTCTCCGCCTTTTTAACAATAGAATCACAGGGGTAATCCCAAAAGAGATTGGTTACCTTGGTAGTCTTAGCTTTCTTGATTTATCTCACAACCGCCTTTCTGGGTCAGTTCCAGATGAGATAAGCAAGTGCAAAAGCTTGCAGATGTTAAACTTGAGCAACAATACAATCAGGGGCTCCATTCCTGATTCACTGCCATCTTTGAGTAAGCTTCAAGCTCTGGATCTGTCAAATAACCAGCTTGAGGGTCCGATTCCAGTAGGATTTGGCCAGTTAAACTCACTTAATTCTCTCATACTTAGAAGAAATTCACTCTCTGGCTCCATCCCGTCATCCCTGGGAAGCTGTTTGAATCTTCAATTGATGGATTTAAGCAGCAACGAATTTTCAGGGGGGATTCCACAGGAACTTTTTCAAATCGAGGACCTTGATATTGCACTCAATTTAAGTTGTAACATGCTTACAGGTGTTATCCCCCCTCAGATTTCTACCCTCAAGAAGCTAAATATACTTGACCTCTCTCACAACATGCTTGAAGGCAGTCTAATGCAGCTCTCAGCGTTGGACAATCTGGTGTCTCTTAATGTGTCATACAACAATTTCACTGGCTTTCTACCCGACAACAAGCTATTTCGACAGCTATCATCCAAGGAATTGGAAGGAAACCAAGGGTTATGCTCAAAGAGTCACGATTCATGCTTTGTAGGTGATGGAATGGGACCAGAAACGGGACATGGAAGGCGGTCAAAGAAGCTGCAATTGGCAATCGGCTTACTGGTATCTCTGACAGTCATACTAGTGATTTTAGGTTTGATTGCAGTTGTTCGAGCTAGAATAATGATTAAAGATGACAGTGAGTCTGAGATTGGGATGAATGCCTGGCCTTGGCAATTCACCCCTTTCCAGAAGCTAAACTTCGCTGTTGATGATGTCGTAAAGTGCCTGGTAGAGAGTAATATGATCGGGAAAGGATGTTCAGGGATTGTTTATCGGGCTGAAATGGATAATGGAGAAGTGATTGCGGTAAAGAAGCTGTGGCCAGCAACAATGGGGGGCAAACGTGAGTCTCAGAAGGACAGATTCGGGGAAAATGGACGTGATTCCTTCTCAGCTGAGGTGAAGACCCTTGGTTCGATTCGCCACAAGAACATAGTTAGATTCTTGGGTTGTTGTTGGAACAAAAATACAAAGTTGCTTATGTATGATTACATGCCTAATGGAAGCTTAGGAAGTCTCCTACACGAAAGGAGTGGAAGTTGCTTGGACTGGGAGCTGCGGTACAAGATCATCCTAGGATCAGCTCAAGGACTAGCTTATCTACATCACGATTGTGTTCCACCGATAGTTCACAGGGATATAAAGGTCAATAACATTCTTATAGGCCTTGACTTTGAGCCCTACATTGCTGACTTCGGTCTAGCCAAGCTTGTCGATGATGCAGATTTTGCTCGGTCGTCCAGCACTGTTGCCGGTTCATATGGCTACATGGCCCCAGGTAAGCATATTTCATCCAAACAACTATTTTTGTCACCATAATTAACCTTTATCAATACAACAGTTCCATGCTGAATTTTTTTTACTTTGTGTTGACAGAGTATGGTTACATGATGAAGATTACAGAAAAGAGTGATGTGTATAGCTATGGAGTTGTGATGTTAGAAGTTTTAACAGGGAAGCAACCAATTGACCCAACCATACCCGACGGTCTACACATTGTAGAGTGGGTAAGGCAGAGGAAAGGCGGTGCAGAAGTATTGGACCGACAGCTAAAGGGCAGACCTGAATCAGAATTCGAGGAGATGATGCAGACATTAGGGGTGGCATTGCTTTGCGTAGCTCCTACCCCCAATGACCGGCCCACCATGAAGGACGTAGCAGCCATGTTGAAGGAAATAAGACAGGAAAGAGAAGCAGATTGTACGAAAGTTGACACGCTACTTAAAGGATCATCAACAGCAAAAGAGCAACAAGCTAGCAATAATAACAGTTCAAAAGGAGGACCATCTACAGCAATGCAGCAGAATTTATACTCGCGAAGCAATAATACAAGCTTCTCCGGATCGTCTCTCCTATATTCTTCCTCCAATGGCAACATTTCTTACAAATAATTAGCTACATTATCAGCCATTTACTAGGGTAGAAATCTGTTTCTTGTTACTAGGTTGTGAATCTTCCCCCCACCCCTTTCTTGTTTATCTAATGCCGTCCCTTCATTCGAGTGTATCGAGGGTAAAAAGAGGCAAGCAATTTCGATACAATGGAAAGAACCAGGCATTTCTGGTTCTGATAATATACTATAAGCAATAACATGCTACACTCTAAAGTTGTGTACAAAATGAACGAACAAAGTCCATAGTACTTCCACTAACATGAGACATTATCATACTCTATTATCGAGGTTAAATCCCAGCTTGGTTTTTTATCGAACAACTTGGCTCTAACTAGGTTTATGTCCTTACCTATTGGTTAGGTTCTTCAGCATACGATATAACCGTTATTAATTTTTGTTCATGTTTATAGCCTATAATGTCCGATTTTGTTTAAGGACAGAATGACAAGGGTCATATCTCAATTCAAAAGACAACTACGGAGTATAAAGTTTTCGGAAAAACCAAAAACAATCACAGTTTATATTACTGTATGAGAAACTGAGAGAAATTACCTGTAAGTTGGAAATCTGCTTATCGTGATGATGTCAAAAGCGGTAAATTCAGGAAAAAGTACATGTCCCATTGCCGGCAACTCCAAGAACAAACCATTCCAACCAAATTTAGTTGCAACCTACCACGGAAGTGCTCTATTCTTTTGGGTGTTAGAGAGCCATTGCGGCCTTCGGGTGGTGTGAATGAATGCCAAAATCTTTTAAAATTGGGAGGAGAACTCTAACGAAGAAAGTCAGAGGTTGTTTGGTTGCAACTTTTTTTTCTTTAAATTTTTATTGTTTAGAAAAGAATTTTTTGTTACTCTATTTTCTAATTATATTCATCATCTTTTTTCTTGTGAATTACGACACTAATATCTAAGTAAGTTGTTGCTATTTTCACTAATTATACTACTAATCTATAGTTTGACCAGTCAAATCATGTTTAATATTTTATAAAAAAAATTTTATTTAATTTTATAATATTTTAAAAATATATGTTTTTCATATATGACATACTAATGGGCACGTATTTTGAGACCACATTTAATCGCGTTTTTCGGATTGAATACGACGTTTTTTCAAAAAACGGACACCGCCGGTCACCCTTTATGAACACGAATTTCGAGAATCCCTACGAAACGAGTACCTACAGGCCATATTTTCGAGCGCGTACTTCGAGACGGGTTTTTCAGACTGAAAACGACGTTTTTTGTCGAAAAAGACACTGCCATGCACCCTTTTGTGGGCACGAATTTCGAGAATTCCTATGAAACGAGTACCAACAAGTCGGATTTTCGGCCACGTAATTCGAGAAGGATTTTTCAGACTGAACAAGACGTTTTTTCAAAAAACGGATACCGTCGTACATCCTATAATGCACGAAAAACCCGTCTCAAAGTATGTGTCCGAAAACCCGGCCTGTAAGTACTCGTTTCGTAGGGATTCTCAAAATTCGTGCCTACAAAAGGTTGCACATCGGTGTCCCTTTTTCGGAAAAAAAAACGTCGTGTTCAGTCTGAAAGACTCGTCTCGAAGTACGTGCTCGAAAATCAGGCCTGTACGTTCTCGTTTCGTACATGAGGTATAAAGGTTGCATTATTCCAGAATAATCTTTAGGTTGCATTATTATCTGCGAATGGACAAAATGTTGCATTCTTCTAGGCAATTTTTCCTACCATTTATCAGTACAACCCTATATTCATGCACACTTAGGGTATCTAGAACCAAATATGTCAGCTTTAAATAATTTCTTAATCATTATTAGGAGGCATGAACTTATCGTTCAACTTTTTCTTTAACTTAGTCCAGCCACTATGTTTTTCTTTTCCATTTTTACCTTTTTTTGCCTTTAAATTATCAACCAAATGCCAGCATACTAAGTCAATCTCACAACAACAATTATAAAACTTTTATTGTCATCCTATCCCCTATAATCACTTTATTTTAGCAATTGCCTAATCCATTACAACATTTCATCAGGATTATCATTGCCAGTAAAATCGTCCAATTTCAGGCCTTTTTCATCATTAAATTCGATTTTATTGTTGGCTAAAAAAAGGGATCATCACTATTTGATTCATCATACTCAACATACTGATATATTGATTTCTTATAGAGTTTTTCCCTTTCTTTACAAGCTAAATTGTGCGATATTGACGCTCTTAGGAGCTATTTATGCTAACTATTTCGATATAGTTGTGGTTTGTGTGTTCCATATCATTTTGCAGGTTTTTAGGGAAAAACTCCCTATTTACTTGCCGTTTTGATCACCAAGCTATAGCGGAAGGTTATGAGGCATCTTGGCGGTCTCGAGATGGTATTCGGACCCCGTTGTGAAGAAGAAATATGCAAAAGACTTGGCGTCTGAAGCCAAGTAGAGGCAAGAAAGAAAGGAGCTTCGCCCGATCGGGTACGAGTATTTTGGCCCAAAACTTCAGATTTTCCGCCCGATCGGGCGGACGTGCCCGATCCCGTCGGGCGGACTTACACTTGGTTATTTCGCTGAAATTCTGAGGAGCTGAAGAAGATATCCACCCGATGTCATCGAGTGGCCTTGCCCGATCGGGTGCTGGGGTTGCGGCCCCGATCGAGTGGAAGTTTCCCGATCCCATCGGGTGTTCACTTATTTCCTGCTGTTGAAAGTATGTTCCCAGACCCGATCGGGCGACTATTTGCCCGATCGGGCGGACGACACGGGGGACGCGATTATGCGTCTCTATCTTATTGCTTTCTTAGAAACTATAAATACTTTTTAGGTTGTTTTTATTTGTATCTTTTAATATATTGAACATTTAGAGAGCTCTTAGTCTAGTTTTGATAGTTTTCCATTGTAGAAGAGATTCGAATACTTTTTCAATTCAATTAAAGTTCCCGCATTCCGTCAATTTGGTAATCATCTTTCTTATTGCTTTATTTTTATGTCTCAATTGCTTTAGTTTAATTGCTTATTATTCGATTAGTTCATGATGCAATTCTTAGGGTTTTCGATTAGCTTTGTCATTGTTAATTCGATCATGTTTGAGTAGTTCTCTTTCTAGGGTGTTAGATAGGGAAGCCATGTTTATACCATGATTATTATTTAGACTCCTATTGATTCCTAGGGCTTGATTAGAGTGATTGTGGTGTGGTTTGTTCTTAATTAGTGATTAATGTTAGTGGCCAATTTCATTGATTGCTTGTGGTTAATAGTTGTTTGCACAGATCCGTCTTACGACTAGAGGCCTAGGACACATCAGTAGTTCTGATTACGTTAGTGAACATGCGGCGTATGTTGAACTATGAGCGTTGAGTCTTAACCATAGCTCAACACATGCTCTAATCCCTCGACTCTTGACTTAGGTTTTGATAGTAGTTGACCTTGTTTGATTGGTATAAGCATGGTGGACCGACCTAATACCCTAGGCTTTTAGTCCATAGTTAAATCCTCAGTTTAATTCGTATTTCTTAGCTTAATTATTAGTTCAGTCAATTCTCCCTGATTTCATCTGAAGTAGTTAGTTAATTGAATATTAATATAGAAACTCTGTCTCCCTGTGGATTCGACCCTACTTCCATTGACTACTTAGTTAGAGGACTGTAGGTTTAACTTTGAATAAGTGATACGACTAAATCCTATCAAATTTTGGCGCCGTTGCCGAGGAGACGACTAGTTTTTTAGTTTCTATTCGATTAATCTATTCGATTAATTAACATACTTCTTTTTTCCTCATTGGAACCTCCCGTTCCAATTGAGGCCGTTCGTACGGTTATCTTGTCGTTTTCTCTTATCTGTCCAGGTATCAAAAGAAAACTCATATCATTCCTGGAGATCCCGACACAGAAGCAATACTTCGGGATCTTAGAGCAGAATTTGATCAAGAGAAGCCAGATTCAGAGATTTCTACATTACCAATGGCGAAGTCACTGAAATCTTATGGGGCGCCTAATCCTGAAGGCATACCCACAGGTCCACAGATGCCCACTATTGCTGCGAACAATTTTGAAATCAAACCTGCACTAATTAGTATGGTGCAGCAGAATCAGTTTAGTGGGCATCCTTCTGAAGATCCGGCCAACCATCTGCAGAGGTTCCAACAACTCTGCAGAATTGTTAAACATCAAGGGGTCACACCTGAGCAGCTGAAAGTTATGTTATTTGAGTTCTCACTGAGAGACAAGGCTCAGAGGTGGTTCAGCACTGAGACAGAATGGCCGGCGATTTCTGCTGCATTTCTACATGATTATTACCCTCCCACAAAAACATCAGAAATCAGAAACAAGTTGGCCACGTTCTCCCAAGAGCCAGATGAGACATTGAGGGAAGCGTGGACAAGATTCAGAGACCTACAGAGGGAATGTCCACATCATAATATGGACAAGTGGTTTCTGACGCAGACTTTTTATAATGGTCTGCAGCCTCAGACGAAGAGTACTGTTGATTCGTCTGCAGGAGGAGTCTTTTTGGACAAGGCAGTTGATGAGGGTTATGACTTCCTAGCAAATCTTGCAGCCAATGACCACTCATCATCTAGGAGTTTGACTAAGAAGGTGCTTGAAGTTGACGCAATTTCATTGCTTACATCTCAGATGGCGCAACTAACTCAGCAACTACAAACAATGAAGTCCTCTAGTTCAACACCTCCGCCTATGAGCATCAACGCTATGTCAGCAGTTGCACCCATCACCTCATCTTACTGCGAGGTGTGTGGTATTCAGGGTCACTTCGGCCATGATTATCAGTTCAGTCAGAATCAGATGGAGCAGGCTAATGCTTTTCAGCAAAGACAACCAATTAACCCCTACTCCAACACATTCAATCCTGGTTGGAAAGACAACCCACTTCTTTCCTATAGAAGTAACAACGTTCAGAACCCACAGCCACAAAATTCCTACCATCCCCCACAAAATTCCTATCAACCTCCACACAACAACCCAAAACCCAACTACTACCAAAACCAAGGGAATTCTTACAATCCCTCTGGTTTCCAAAGACCTACCCATCAAAATTATCAGCCACCACCACAAAATGCAACCTCACAAGAGCCTAGCACGTCTGAACTGATGAAATTAGTATTGTCTATGCAAAAGACAAATGAGGAGGCACAGAAAACTCAAGAGAGACAGTTGTTGGCTATGCAGAAAGCCAATGAGGATGCACAGAGGGCTCAAAAGAAGCACATAAAACTTCTCGAGACCCAGATTGCTCAGTTGGCAATGAGGATGCACAGAGGGCTCAAAAGAAGCACATAAAACTTCTCGAGACCCAGATTGCTCAGTTGGCAGAAACTAATGCGCATAGGCAGCAGGGACAGTTGCCAGGGGCAACCTACACATAGGGAGCAAGCAAACGCCGTTACTCTTTGTAGTGGCACTGCTTATGCTGCTCCTCCTATGCCCATTGATGATGATACTGTCCCTAGCAAGGAGAAGGAGGTAGTAGAGAAGGAATTGGAGAAGAATTCAACGTTTGATGTCGAACTATCTGAAACAGCTGAACAGGCAGAAAAATAGAAGGAGAAAGGGAAGGTTTCTGATACACCTTTTACACCAAGGTTGCCTTTTCCTCATCGAATGCAAAAGTCCAAGGTGGATCAACAACTTGGTAAGTTCTTGGCCATGGTCCAGAACCTCGTGGTAACGGTTCCTTTCACTGAACTTATTTCTCAAGTGCCTGTCTATGCTAAGTTTTTGAAGGAAATGATCACTAAAAAGAGAGATTTTGGTGGGGTAGATAGAGTCGCACTCACTGAAGAGTGTAGTGTCGTTTTGCAAAATAAATCTCCACCTAAATTGAAAGATCCTGGTAGCTTTTCCATCCCTTATCATGTAGGTGTTTATGTGATTTAGGTGCATCTGTGTCTGTCATGCCATTGTCTGTCTGTAATAAACTGAACATGGGGGCACTTAAGTGCACTCAAATTACTTTGCAGATGGCTGACCGTTCTATAAAATACCCTCTAGGTGTTTTAGAAGACGTCCCTGTTAGGGTGGGAAAGTTTTACATTCCTGTGGATTTTGTTGTGTTGGATATGGAAGAGGATGCCCAAATTCCTATTATATTGGGCAGACCATTTTTGTGCACTGCAGGTGCTGTTATTGATGTCAAGTCAGGGTCTTTGACATTGACTGTTGGTGATGATACTGTCACTTTTAAACTAACCAATGCTATGAAGTCCCCTATGCTTGAAGAATCTTGTTGTAGGATAGATGTGGTAGACAAAGCTGTGATGTCTGCATTTCAGCAGATACGTAATGCTGACCCATTGGAGGTAGCATTGACTGAGAGTGACTCCTTAGGCATCGATTCTGATGTTGAGCCTGCCTTGCTGATTTAGAGGGTCATGGAGCTGAACAGAAACAGGAAACTGTGGTACTTGAAAGTGTATGCTCTAGTTCTACTCCTCAGGTAACTAAGGTGGAACTCAAACCACTACCCTCTCATTTGAAGTATGCATTTTTAGATGATAAGGAAGAGTGTCCTGTGATTGTCAGTACTAAACTCACAGATAGCCAATTGAAAAGCTTACTTACTGTGCTTCGTATACACAAGAAGGCTATTGGGTATAGTATTGATGATCTGAAGGGCATTAGTCCTGATTTTTGTATGCATCGTATTAATCTGGAAGAGGATCACCGCCCTTTCATTCAACCTCAGAGACGTTTGAATCCTAATATGCAAGAGGTGGTGAAGAAAGAAATTATGAAACTGTTAGATGCAGGGATCATTTATCCCATTGCTGATTCAAAGTGGGTCAATCCTGTGCAAGTGGTTCCCAAGAAGGGGGGGACCACTGTTGTTGAAAATGAAAAGGGTGATTTGATTCCCACAGGGTGGCGTATGTGCATTGATTATCGTAGACTTAATAATGCCACTCTAAAAGACCACTTCCCCCTCCCCTTTATTGATCAGATGTTGGAAAGGCTAGCCAAACATAGCTATTTCTGTTATCTGGGTGGATATTCTGGTTTTTTCCAAATTCCCATCCATCCAGATGATTAGGAAAAGACTACGTTTACATGTCCTTATGGCACCTTCGCGTATCGCAGGATGCCATTTGGATTGTGTAACGCTCCCGCTACTTTCCAACGCTGCATGATGGCCATATTCTCTGATTTTATTGAAAATATCATGGAAGTGTTTATGGATGATTTCACTGTTTTTGGTTCTGATTTTGATGTTTGCCTGCATAATTTGTCCAAAGTGCTTAAAAGATGTGTTGAGGCAAATTTCGTGCTTAATTGGGAAAAATGTCACTTCATGGTGAATGAAGGTGTCGTTTTAGGTCACTTGATTTCTGAGCGTGGCATCCAAGTGGAGAGAGCAAAGATTGAGGTGATAGAGAAACTTCCCTCCAATGAATGTCAAAGGAGTGAGGAGTTTCCTTGGTCATGCGGGGTTTTATCGCAGGTTTATCAAATATTTTTCGAAAATTGCGAAACCCCTCACTCAATTGTTGCTAAAGGGTGCCACGTTCGATTTTACTAATGATTGTTTGGAGTCTTTTGACAGGATAAAGACAGCTTTGATCACTGCCCCTATTATACAACCTCCAGATTGGAATCTCCCTTTCGAGATCATGTGTCATGCTAGTGATTATGCAATAGGAGCAGTACTTGGTCAGCGGAAGGATAAGCCACTCCATGTTATTCACTATGCTAGCAAAACCTTGGATCCAGCCCAGGTTAATTATGCTACGACAGAGAAGGAGTTGCTAGCCATAGTCTATGCATTGGACAAATTTCGAACCTATCTGATAGGTTCGAAAGTTATAGTACACACTGATCATGCTGCTTTGAAGTACTTGATGGCCAAGAAGGAGGCCAAACCTAGACTCATCAGATGGATTCTTTTGCTGCAAGAGTTCGACTTGGAAATCAAAGATAAGAAGGGAGCTGAGAATGTGGTCGCCGACCACCTTTCTAGGTTGGGGTTTGGATCACCTTCTGACCCTCCTATAGATGACTCTTTTCCTGATGATCATTTGTTTTCTGTGTCCTCTAAATCTCATTGGTATGCTGATTTTGCTAACTATTGTGTTAGTGATTCTCATCCTCCCAATCTTACATATCAGCAGCGCAAAAAGTTTTATCATGACGCTAGAATGTATTTTTGGGAGGATCCTTTCCTATATAAGAAGTGTTCCGACGGGATGTTTCGTCGTTGCATTCCTGATTGGGAAATAGAGGGTGTTTTGCTACATTGTCATAGTATGCCTTCTAGTGGTCATCTAGGTTCCCAAGCAACTGGTTTTAGAGTCTTACATAGTGGTTTCTATTGGCCTTCGATTTTCAAAGATGCCCGTGCCCTTTGTTTGTCTTGTGATGCTTGTCAAAGGACGGGTAATATTTCAAAAAGGCAAGAGATGCCACAGAGTGGGATTTTAGAGGTCGAACCTTTTGATGTGTGAGGGATTGATTTTATGGGACCTTTTCCTACCTCTTGTGGGAATAGGTATATTTTAGTGGCCGTCGACTATGTGACTAAATGGGTGGAAGCTATAGCATCACCAACCAATGATTCCAAGGTTGTGATGAAGATGTTTAAGAAAATAATCTTTCCCCATTTTGGTGTCCCCCGTGTTGTAATTTGTGATGGAGGTTCTCACTTTCATAAGAGCACCTTCAAGGCCCTATTGACAAAACATGGAGTCACCCACAAAGTCGGTCTTGCCTATCACCCTCAGACTAGTGGCCAAGTAGAAGTGTCTAATAGGCAAATTAAGAGGATCCTTGAGAAAGTTGTCACTAAGGCTAGAAAAGATTGGTCTTTGAAACTTGATGATACTCTTTAGGCGCTCCACACTGCTTTTAAGACTCCTTTGGGTACCACACCCTATCGACTGGTTTATAGCAAAGCTAGTCATCTACCAGTTGAGATGAAGTATCTTTCCGCGTGGGCGGTCAAAGAGATTAACCTTGATTTGACAGCTGCAGGTGAAGCACGACTTCTTCAACTCAATGAGTTGGATGAGCTCCTTTTGGTTGCTTATAAGAATCACAGGCTCTATAAAGAGCAAACTAAGAAGCTGCAGGATAAGATGATAGGAAAAAGAGAGTTCAAGGTTGGCGACAAGGTTTTATTGTTCAATTCCAGGTTGAGACTATTCCCTAGAAAGCTCAAATCTCGATGGTCTGGACCATTCGAGGTGACAGAAGTAAAGGCACATGGTGCCATCGAGGTTGCCAACCAAAAAGGAGAGAAGTTTAAGGCCAATGGATAGCGTCTGAAGCTGTACCATGAGGGTGCTTTTGTTGGTTGTGTGGAGGAAATCCGCTTTGATTCCTCCCCAATTAATTCATCTGTCTAGAAAGGTAATATGGTCGTGCGGGACCTTCATAAACCAGCGTTTTGCGGGAGGCAACCCGTATCCCTTAGTTAGTTTTTCTTTTCCTTTGTTTCGTAGTTTGTAGCATGTGAGAGAGCGTGAGGGTACTAATGTGTTCCTAGATCTTGTGTGTTTTGATGTGCAGATATGCTATTTGAGGAGAAAATTGAGCCATGCTTGCCCCATACTTGCAAAAAGGCGAGCTACTTACTGAATAGTAGCTCGCCCGATGAGATCGGGCGAACCCTGCCCGATGAGATCGGGCGAACCCTGCCTGATCTGGCGGGCGTAAATTTATGCGAGGGAAAAGAAGAGGAGCACCCGATCGAATCGGGCAAGGTGTGCCTGATCGGGTGCGCAACCCTGGCACCCGATCAAAAATACCTTGCCCGATCAGGTGCCTGATCGGGTGAACGAGAAAAAAAGTCAAAAGTCAAATCTACTGAAAAGGGCGTCCCGCCCGATGGCATCGGGCAAACCTCGCCCGATCGGGTCTGTGACCTGAGTACCCGATCAAAATTATTTCGCCCGATCGGGCGGATGATCGGGTGGAACCTCAAAAAGCTAAGCCAGAAATATCAAACTTCCACCCGATCGGGCGGCACTGTGCCGGATCGGGCCTGCGTACAATGCATCGTTTTAAACACGGTTTTCACCCCTTTTCTCACCACATATTCCCTATCTTTACACTTCAACTCATTCTTTCTCTCTCTTCACTCATCTTCAACCTCTCAAACCCCAAACCCCAACCTCCATTAAAACTCCATTTTTCTACCTTAAATCTTCATCCTTTCTCCTCCAAACTCTATAAAATCCCTTCCTAACCTCTTTCCACCCTCCATCGCACAAATTTCAAACCCACAAAAATCATCCTCCCTTCTCATTTCTCTTCATCACTCCAAAATCCATCCTTTGTGATAGAAAAGGGTTACAAGGTTCAAATTCACCATGGCAAGCAAGTTCAGAAGGCTTATTAGAGGTGAAGGCTCGCGATCTAGGCGAGAAGCAACACCAACACCACCACCACCACAAGTTCCACGAGATCCCCAGTACCCGGAAATCATTTTCTGGGATGATGAACATCGCGAAAAGTTCCTTCGATTTAAAAAAGTGAGGTACTCCCTACTCGTTTTCTCGATCTTGAACTTTTGTCTAAATTGGGATTAACTGAGGATTTTAAGGACTTTATGAAAATTTTGGGCATGGAGTTGTTATATAATGTGCTTGTGAATACATATCCTCCATTAGTTTATGAATTTTTCAGCAGCTTTAGTCTGACTAAGCCCCGGGCCGGTCCAGTTACCCACGTCCATTTCAGACTACTAAACCAAGACCACTCACTTACCCTTAGGGACTTTGTGGGGGTTCTTCGGTTACAGGTACAGGGTGACTATTACCCACCGGACCACTTCAAAATGGCGCATACTTATTTCATGCTGAAAGGGGACACTACGCCTTTTGACATCCAGCATTGTCATTGGGCGAATTTCCATCACCCAATTATTAGCATTTGGCTAAGATTCATGGCCCAGACTCTTTTAGGGCGGTATGAGGGTCACTTAGTCTGGGGGGCCGAGTTAGTTGCCATAGCTAGCTACATTGCCAAAGGCTCCAGGGAGTCATTTCAGTACAACTTGGCCCACCATATAGCTATTCAGTTCGAGCGTATCTCGAACTCGCTCCCTAAGCGTAGGGAAGACGGTAGTTGGACCTCTAGGAGGCTAGTCAACGGGGGGTTGATCACATTGTTTGCCCGGCGAATTGCCGGCTTTGACGAGACCCAGCGTACCCCCGTCCTCGGCCCTAATCTCATTGACCTCACATACCTTAACACCCTTTAAGTCCTAAACCGCTTGCCTGACCAGAGATTTTAGTGGGTGATTAAACCAAAAAAAATCCATCATCCTACCCGACCCTAGACCTCGCTTGCGGCCTCGTCAGGAGAACTACCTACTACCTATAGAGGGAGTTGACCTCATTATCCCTGACCCCGAGCCCCCTCGTCGTTACGACCATAGGCGACATACGCCGATCTTAGACGAGGGCGCCTCCACTTCTGCTCCTCCCCCTCCTCCCTCTCCCCCGCACACATTTGATTTCACTTCTATGATGTCGACCCTAGGTCGCATGGAGACGGGGATGGGACAGATGGATGGGATGATCAACGCGAACACCGCCACCCTAGCGGATATGACACTCGCATTGATCAGCTCTACACCCGTGTTGATGAGATGAGGGGACGGATAGATACCTTGGTCAACGACCAGCACTTCGCCCTTTATCCTCTCTATGACAACTATTGTAGGCGGGCATTGTTGAGCAGACTGCTCAACACCCCTCGTGGTACCATTGGAACCCGAGTTATGGCCAGCCTGCCGGTCCGAGTGATGACATGGCAGAGGATGAGGGGGAGGATCCTGCTAGACAGTCCCTCTCTTTAGGAGACTTTGGTCTTGGGCCTAGTGGTTTTGGCAGTGGTTTTGATGCAGGTACTAGCGGTTTTGGTGGAGGGATGAGTGGTATTTCATGTGATCCCTCAGGTGGTGGTTACACAGATGGTGGTGGTACTTCTAGTGGTGGTCTTTTTGGTGCCCCCACGGATGATGATATGGGCGGCTGATGTCCTTGTTCACTCCTCTCCCTCGTTGCAATGAGGACATTGCCTCGTTTAGCTTGGGGGAGGATCTCTCACTATGAGTACTCTCTTTACTGCTTTCTAGTATATGTTTATTGCTTTCTAGTATAGTTTAAAGCTTTGTTAGAATAGTTTACAGCTTTGAAAAAAATTGAAAAAAAATGAAAAAAAATATGATTGATCATGACTGGTTTGATTGTCTCCCTGTGCCCCTCGTTGTGCTTTTATTGAGAATGATTTGACTTTGTTTTCTGGATAGCTAGGCATTTGTGATTCTGAGGCTTTGATTTGATGTTCGACTACTTTGATTTCGAGCGATTTCTGACTATACTATACTACTTTGTGCTGCATACCTAATTTGGTTAGACTGTGAGGCATTACAGCCTATTGGATTCATATTATTATCCAGTCTATATTTTTGGTGTGTTAGTTCCTCCCTACAGGATTGATCTTGACTTTGACTTCGTACTCATATGATGTTTGGTGACTTGTTAAATTTGCTATGATAGAGGCGTTCTTTTGACTTATTCTCCAGCCCCAGAGTGTAATTTCATTGTATATTTATCCTCCTTAGCCCCGCTGAGCCTAATGACTTGTTTCGTGCTACTGACCCTTATTACATGCCCATGGCCTTCATATATTTATTATTCCCAAGCCTAGCTTGGGGGAGCATTTGTGTGGGTTTGGTTTGAAATTTGTTATATGGTTTGCGCTGCTTGAGGAATAAGAGTGTATTGTTTATGGCTTCGAGTGTGTGAAAAATGAAAGAAAATTCGAGTTTTGAGGTACGTGGATGTTGGTTCGAAAAGAAAAGAAAGAAAGAAAAAAAAAATGAAGAATCAAAGCTTCAAAGACAATAAAAAAACCCTTCATTCACGTTGTCCACAAAGAAAAAATATTTATGCCTCATTGCTTGAAGATTGGGTTGTTGTGAGTTTTCATCATTGTATGAGAGTTGGGATTCATCTTGTGGTTACTTGATATTGTTGGGAGTTGTTCCGGCCATCTTCGGCCTTGATATGAATTACTTATGCTCCCCCATGCTTGGTTTTCCACCACATTTCCTAGAATATTTCCCTACCCTTACCTAAGCCCCATTACAACCCGGAAAAGTCCTCTTGAGCTTGTGCCTACAATGTCTATTGGATTGATTTTGAGTCAGTTTGTCAAAGTTAAAGAGTATGTTTGTTAGTTGAGTCGACTTGATTAGGATAAGCGACATTTTACCTTCTTAAACACATGAGCGTGTGAGTGGGAAGGGACATTTATGGTCGGGTCGGTGAGTGTTCGGGCATATTCTTTGCCTGCTACAAAATTGAGAGGAGTGACACCCTTTGTGAGCACCTTTTCAGGATTTGTATGCCTAGTAGTCTCTTGAACTTGATGAATTTCTTGGATGATTAGTGGTTGGATGGATTTGATTTGCCGAACTTGAATTATGCCTGCTTGAACGATTCTTAGTCTTGAAAATATTTTTGATCTTGGATTGTTTTATCTATGGGGTGAGGCAATCTATTCCATGATCATTTTCTATTTGCTTGAGGACAAGCAAAGGTTTAGCTTGGGGGAATTTGATATATTGATTTCTTATAGAGTTTCTCCCTTTCTTTACAAGCTAAATTGTGCGATATTGACGCTCTTAGGAGCTATTTATGCTAACTATTTCGATATAGTTGTGGTTTATGTGTTCCATATCATTTTGCAGGTTTTTAGGGAAAAACTCCCTATTTACTTGCCGTTTTGATCACCACGCTATAGAGGAAGGTTATGAGGCATCTTGGCGGTCTCGAGATGGTATTCGGACCCCGTCGTGAAGAAGAAATATGCAAAAGACTTGGCGTCTGAAGCCAAGTAGAGGCAAGAAAGAAAGGATCTTCGCCCGATCGGGTACGAGTATTTTGGCCCAAAACTTCAGATTTTCCGCCCGATCGGGCGGACTTGCCCGATCCGGTTAGGCGGACTTACACTTGGTTATTTCCCTGAAATTCTGAGGAGCTGAAGAAGATATCCACCCGATGTCATCGGGTGGCCTTGCTCGATCGGGTGCTGGGGTTGCGGCCCCGATCGGGTGGAAGTTGCCCGATCCCATCGGGTGTTCACTTATTTGCTGCTGTTGGAAGTATGTTCCCAGACCCGATCGGGCGGCTATTTGCCCGATCTGGCGGACGACACGGGGGACGCGATTATGCGTTTTTCCCCACTCTATCTTATTGCTTTCTTAGAAACTATAAATACTTTTTAGGTTGTTTTTATTTGTATCTTTTAATATATTGAACATTTAGAGAGCTCTTAGTCTAGTTTTGATAGTTTTCCATTGTAGAAGAGATTCGAATACTATTTCAATTCAATTAAAGTTCCCGCTTTCCGTCAATTTGTTAATCATCTTTCTTATTGCCTCATTTTTATGTCTCAATTGCTTTAGTTTAATTGCTTATTAGTCGATTAGTCCATGATGCAATTCTTAGGGTTTTCGATTAGCTTTGCCATTGTTAATTCGATCATGTCTGAGTAGTTCTCTTTCTAGGGTGTTAGATAGGGAAGCCATGTTTATACCATGATTGTTATTTAGACTCCTATTGATTCCTAGGGCTTGACTAGAGTGATTGTGGTGTGGTTTGTTCTTAATTAGTGATTAATGTTAGTGGCCAATTTCATTGATTGCTTGTGGTTAATAGTTGTTTGCACAGATCCGTCTTACGACTAGAGGCCTAGGACACATCAGTAGTTCTGATTACGTTAGTGAACATGCGGCGTATGTTGAACTATGAGCGTTGAGTCTTAACCATAGCTCAACACATGCTCTAATCCCTCGACTCTTGACTTAGGCTTTGATAGTAGTTGACCTTGTTTGATTGGTATAAGCATGGTGTACCGACCTAATACCCTAGGCTTTTAGTCCATAGTTAAATCCTCAGTTTAATTCGTATTTGTTAGCTTAATTATTAGTTCAGTCAATTCTCCCTGATTTCATCTGAAGTAGTTAGTTAATTGAATATTAATATAGAAACTCTGTCTCCCTGCGGATTCGACCCTGCTTCCATTGACTACTTAGTTAGAGGACTGTAGGTTTATCTTCTAATAAGTGATACGACTAAATCCTATCACATACTGAGAGTTCTTTTTCTTAGACAATAATTCTGCCAAAGCCCTATGTGCATTAGATTGTTTTAAATCATTCTCTTGTTGTTTTAAGCTAAGTCGTACTGCGTTATACCTATTGTGTCTAAAGTTTCTTTAATCTCATTTAACTAAATCCATTATTAAAGAAACAAATGGATTGCCAAAGATGATAAAACAATTAATTTTTACACTTTCAAATACTCCAAGTCTTCAATTTTAAGGCAAAAATTGAATCTTTGATGAATTGAATCCCTAATTTAATAAATATTCAAATTGTATCTAGAATGCTCCACAAAGATTGAATCTTTAATCATCAAGAATATCCAAAAATATGCCAAACAATATAAAATTGTCAAAGAACATAGCAACAGTTCAAAAATTCTCCCAAAATATTCGAAGAACATGCAACTTGATTAAAGACCACAACAATCCCCACAAACAGATCAAAAATAAGTGAAGAAGATAGTCTTACCCTACGCCAAAGCAGTGCAAGAATAACTTCTATCCTCCCCTCCTGGAAAATCTGATACCACTTGATGTGATTGCCTTGTCAATCCAAGTAAAGCAACCACAAAATTATATCATGCACATTAGCCTAGAATTAACTAAGTCCGAAAACAATATCATCATTACCGAATGTTTTAATTTGTGTGGACGACTCACAAATTAAATTTTAAACTGACTCAAATCACTCCTGAAACCAAGTAGTTTAATATCTAATTAATAAATACGCCTGAAAATTAATTAAAGGTTGTATTTAAAACTAAATGAATTTTTAGTACTCACACTGAATAATACTTTGATGCGTTTTTCTTAGGTGACAAGGGGAATGCACTAAAAGCAAATAAAGGCAGTAGGCATTACAAACCAAGTTCAGTGAACAAGTTTCTCCATATCCTTATATAAAAGATCAACTACATAACTAGGTGGATGTTTCAAAATGCTAGTTTGTTTACATAACCTTCCCTTCTTCTCCCTTCCTTCGCTAATTTGTCTGCTATCACGTTCCTACTCCTGTCAATAAAGGATATTCTCGCTTCTTGGAAAGAGTGTTGCTCCCTGCATAAAATGACAAGATCGCTTAGCCATCTTTACTGTTTGTGTTGTCATTTATGTATTGTACCGCAGTTTTGGAATCAGATAGAATCAAAAATTTCTGGTATCCCTCATTCTTTTCCATGTTAAATCCTTCCTTAATGCCTAAGAGTTCAGCGTGCAGCACAGTAGTGGCAAAAACGTCTCTTTGGAAACCCGTAATCCATCTTCCTTCCCTGTTTTTCGTAACACCTGCTACTCACTACAAGAAAATAGACTTTGTGCAACGAATGCTTTGTGTTTGTGCAACAAAATTTAGTTTTGAAGCACAATCTATAGAGTTTTGGCGACAAATGAACTTAGGTTGCACAAAGTGATATATTGGGCGTCGAACGAAAATATAGTAGCCCAAAATCATTTATGTGCAACAAAAGATTATCAAGGCCACGAAATTTTAATTGGAGGCCCGCATCTAACAAAAGGGCCACGAAAATTTGTGTGCTATTGTGGCCCAAAATGTCAAAAAGGCGGAAAAAAATCCCACTAAAATTTGCCACAACTCAATTTCTCCCTCCACTCCCTCAACTCCTTAACTCCCTCAACTCCCTCATTTCTCCTTGAATTGTTGCTGCTCGTCGACGGAATTGAAAAGATTGCTTCGGTCATACAATTCTCCCTCAATTCTCTATTCTAATTCGCTTCGGTCATACATACAATTTCCAGTCTCACATCTCTCTGCTCTTGGCGACAGAATCGCAATTGTGCGGGCAGTGGCGAGATTGTACTTTATCTCTGTGAGAATTGAAAAGATTGCTCCTTTACATATTGTGTTTAATTTAGTATTGATTTATGCTTTGCTGTTATTTAAGGTTTCATTGAAATCGGGTTATTGCAATTATGCAGAGTGCCTTCAGTCGTGCGTTTGATATTCCGATGCTATCGTCTTCTCCGGTGGTATTGAGTTATTGTTGCTGCTTGTCCCCCTGATGTTTCGGTGCTAGGACAACACAAGCCAGATTGGAGCATTGCGATCCCAAAATCATAGTCACTCTATTCGCTGGTTAAGTTATTCTCTTCTATTGCATTTTCCTTGTTCGTTTTCGTGTAAATCTCCCAATTTTTTCAATTGATTTTTATGTTGCTGATTTGTGCCTTTCTCTCTCTTTATAACCCTTTATTTAGAATTTTTGATGATGTTCTATGTGTTCAGCTTTTGTTCTTATACTTTATACGCTCATATATATAGTAGTAACTGTTATAATTGTCATTCAATATTAGTTCATCAAATTTAATTTCTTTTCTAATTCAATGATTCAAGTTCTTAATTTTACAAACGAATATGAGCATGAATTATTTGACAGTTGGATTGTATGGTATTAAGTACATAGTTTAGGATGAATTTAACATGGTTGAATGGAGAAATGAGGTGGAGAATGAGGGAGGAGGACAAATGAGGTGGGGATCATTTTTAAAATCTGCTCTAAGGGGTGATCAGTTTGCTCTATGGGAGCGTAACTTTTCGAGTTTTAGGCAACAAACTTACAACGCTTTGAGTTTTGTCCAACTCTGAAAATAATCAGGCAAGGGGCCGCTGAAGTTGTTATTGCTTAAGCGACTAAGAGATCGAATACACCCAAAAATGTAAATCAAGGGTGGGAAGAGTTAGTCCACAATAATATTTAGGAAAAAAATGACATGAATTATCTCAGTTTGATATCTTTTAAGTCAAAGTGATCATTAACTTTTGATTATTCTGCAATAATTCCAAGTGTTGGGGATCTTCTCAAAGTAATCTGCAAATTCTTTTTACAAAGTAGAACATAACCAAAACTGCTCAACCAGGTTAAGAAAATAATTCGGATTAGTCCTTAATTAATCAAAAGTTAGAACTATTATGATAAGATGGACAGTAATTGAGATGGTTCATGCCAAAATTTTATAATTTTTAGAGAAGCATGGCTGATAAACTATTTGCCTGCAATATCTCATGGTTAATTGAGACTGTTCAGTTCTAACCTTCAATCAGGACATTTCTAAAATCTTTTCTCCATTTGATTTAAATTCATTAAAAGGAGGTTTAGAAAGTAGTGAGAAAAAAAGTAGGTGGATCAATGTGGGCTCAAACTTATACGATATGTGGAGGGAAAAAGTTTTACCAAGTAGAGAATTGAGCAAATATTTGGGACTGGCTATAAAGGAAAATGGAGCAATGAGTATAAACCTGATGTGTTTAGTTAACCTGTGAAACTGTGACTGTTGCACAACATTTCATCTGTAATGTTCTAGTTAAATCCCATAGGCTGTTATGCATGTTTTGCATTGCCATTTAATTCATGTTTGAGTTCGGAGTGGTTGATTCTTGATGTTTGTCCATCACTTGCAGCTGTGTTTAAACCCTTGTACAATGATACTAAATACCATTTCATTATACCCCTGCATACTGTACTGTAAGCATGACTCGGACATGTATGAGATCATCTCTTGGTCCATTTCAAAGCCAACATTTTGGTTTGCGTTATATATTACTTTCTTTATCTTTTTATGAACTATGCTAACAAGGGTAGACGGAATTATGAACCATGCTAACACAAAATAGCATTCAGTAGTGAATTTTCCCCTTAACTGAAGGCCAGTTTGGCCATTAGCAACGAATGGTGGTGATAATAATGAATCTGTTATGTCAGTGGCCATATGAATGGAACGTCATCACCAAACACAGGTTTTTCTTCATAAATTTCCATTGACACTCAATACTACGGCTAAACTGATAAGAGTTGGTAATGGAAATATATGAAGAACACGAGGTTTTGGGATGGACAAACAACACCATAGACATTAAGATAAGACCTCTCACAAAACTATGAGTTCATTATCGTTACCACCATCTACTAACATTTACCAAACAGGCTTTAAAGAAACTCATGTGCATGAACTCCATGTGGAAGTATGCTGTCTTTCTGATCACTAACCATGAGATATCGCAGGCAAATAGTTCAGAACCATCTCATTAACCATGAGATATCACTAACCGTGTTACCCTATAACCCTGCTGAGAAACTTAACAACATCCTTACAATACCCCGAAACTTTGTTTACTACCAACATTTAAAATTCTAAGTATCTTCCAGTTGGTGGTTTGTTTGACAAAACTAGTTGTTGTCATATGTGTTCTCTATATGAATAACTGCTAACTATGACACACGGAGTAGTTGTTAGCAATAGCAATAGACTATTAGTTGTTAGAGGTAGCTATCAAATTAGATGTCTAATGATATAAGTGTGCGGCAATAAACTAGCTGTTGAAATACTACTATAAATAGAAAAATGGTACCTGTGTACAATGATTTTGCACATTAAGTGAACCCTACTTGTGTACTTCAATGATTCTGTTTAAATGATGTAACGAGCCATGCTTGATGCTTCTATAGGTTTTACTCTAAACAATTAATGAAGATATTGATCTTCAATTAACTTATTTTCCTAGTCATCAACATCACTACTCCTTCTTTTTATGTGTTTTCATCTCCATACTCTTCTTGGAGCTCTTTATTTGGCTTTCATGCTTGTAGTCTTGGCATGTTATGTTTGTTAAATTGATGAATAGTTGACGCATAGTGAGGCTCTGTCTAATTGTCTAGTGATGCTCATGTTTTTTTTGATGGTTTTGCACTCTGCTAGATGTTCACTTGTCCTTTTTTAGTTTTTCTATTTGCTTGCCTTTGTTATGAAGTAGGTGTTTGGCTTAGCCTTTTTTTGTATAAGTAATAACTAAGACTTGCCAATTTATGATCGAATCCTTTATACATCTCTAATGGCTCCCTTTGAGCCGAAAAGGTAAAATAAAAAGAACTATTTAGTGTACACCCTTAAACATCAATCTTTATATTTTTACATTTGTATTATTCTAATGAATTGAAGTATAGACGCTAAATGCATTAAGTATATTCCAAAAGAACTATAGTGGTATATTAAGAAAAATGATAACACTAGAGTAAATATCTTATTTTATAGTATCCCAACTCCAATCCGACCATCCCTTCTTGTTTTGTTTACTTTTACTAGTATCTTTGTTATAAGTGAGTTGACTATATCATTTAAATATCCGTATGCTAAATTTTTTATTTATTTTTACTTGAAGAATGAGTAGAGATCGAAGTTGGATGGCTCACAATGGGTTAAAGGATAGGCAAAAACCACAGTATATGGATGGTGTTAATGAGTTTCTCGAGTTTGTGTTTAGAGAAAAGACTATTGATACAATGTTGAAATGTCCTTGTTTGAATTGTAGACTAGCTTTATCCCAAGATCGTAAAAGCATGAAATGTCACTTATTAGTATATGGCATAGATCGTAACTATAACCCATGGTTTTGTCATGGAGAAAGGGAAGAGCAAAAAGGTAGTACTACTGAAGAGGGATATATGGGGGAGGTTTCAAATAGTGAGGATGATGAAATTCCCTTTGATGACATGGCTCCATTAGTTTATGACGCGACTAATCTATGGAATTCTACAACTGGTGTCCTTGGTGGTAATGAGAGCGGGGAACCTGCATCAAGTAGTTGCAATGATGAAACCCCAAAGGAGTTTTTAAAATTGATGGAATATATAGAGGCTGAGTTGTATCCAGGGTGTAAGACATTCAAGAGACTAGAGTTTCTTGTCACTTTGTTGCATATTAAAGTTAGCAACAAGTGGAGTGACAAGTCTTTTACGATGTTATTGAACACATTAAACAGGGACTTTAATTATGACAAAGTTTCCCTTCGAGTTCTTATGAAGCCAAAAAATATAGAAAAGCATTAGGACTGGACTATGTTAAGATTGATGCGTGCATCAACCATTGCGTTTTGTTTCGAAAAGAGTATGCAGATGAAGTTCGATGTCCTAAATGTTTGGCCCCTAGATGGAAGGAGAAAGTTAATCAAGTTGATGAGCTTTCAGATGATGATGAAGATGACAAGAAGAAAACACGAGTACCTCAATTAATCTTGCGTCATTTTCCATTAATTCCGAGGCTCCAAAGGATGTTTATGTCTTCAAAATGAGCAAGTCATATGCGATGGCATAAGAAGGAAGTATGTGGAGAAGATGATGGGATTATGAAACATCCAAGAGATTCCAAAGCATGGAAAACTTTAGATGATTTTGACACCGACTTTGCTCTCGATGCACGTAATGTACGTTTAGGTTTAGCTAGCGACGAGTTTGATCCCGGGGCTAACATGAGTAGTAGATATAGCATATGGCCGGTAATGTTGGTGCCTTACAATTTACCACCGTGGATGTGCATGAAAAGTGACAATATGTTTTTGTCTTTATTGATTCCCGGACCTAAATCGCCTGGCAATGATATCGATGTGTTTTTGCAACCTTTGATAGATGAACTTAAGGAATTATGGGATATTGGGGTAAGAACTTTTAATTCCCACACCAAGGAGACTTTTAATATGCGGGCAGTGCTGTTGTGGACAATTAATGACTTTCCCGCATATGCCAATTTGTCTGGGTGGAGCACCAAAGGGGTTCTTGCTTGTCCTAATTGCCATAAAGATACACAATCTCAGAAGCTGCGTCATGGTCACAAATGGTGTTACATGGGTCATCGAAGGTTTTTAGAACCCGATCACAAATGGAGATTAATAGGAGTTCGTTTGGTAGCAAGGTAGAAAGGGGTCCTCCTCCAGAACCACTTACGGGATATGATATTTTGGATCAACTAAGTGGATATTCAAATGTGGAATTTGGAAAAAAAAACACTGGAAAACGTAAGAAAGGTGATCGATATATGGTTCATCAGTGGAAGAAGATAAGTGTTTTTTTTCCAGTTGCCTTATTGGAGACATATTTTGATAAGACACAACTTAGATGTCATGCATGTGGAAAAAAACGTTTGTGAAAGCATATTAGGCACACTGCTTGACTTACCAGGAAAGAACAAGGACACTTTAAATGCTCGGTGGGACTTAGAAGCAATGAAGATGCATGATGGACTAAGACCAAAGTTAGTTGGGGATAAATATCAAATTCCAAAAGCGCCTTACAATCTGACATTAAATGAAAGGAGGAAGATAGTCATCTTTCTATCAAAATTGGCTTTTCCAGATGGATACTCCTCTAATATTTCACGGTGTGCTTCCTTGCAAGATGGGAAGATTATGGGAATGAAATCTCACGATTTTCATGTTTTCATGCAAGATTTGCTTACACCAGCTTTTCAAGGTGTATTAGATGAAAGGGTCCTAGAGCCTTTGAGAGAGCTTAGTTTGTTTTTCAAGCAATTATGCTCTAAAAATTTGTAGGTAGATGATCTGGAGAAAATGGAAGCAAATATAGCAATCACATTATGCAAACTAGAGCGTATTTACATTCCAGGTTTTTTTTGATATGATGATACATCTTCTCATACACCTAGCTACTAAAGCAAAGTTGGCCGGGCCTGTGCATTATCGTTGGATGTACCGTTTCGAAAGGTAACATGAATTTCAAACTTATTATCTATAGCTATCTCTAAATTTAAGTATACTAACTTTTCATATCTTAGGGCAATGCGAACATTCAGATCCTTTGTGCGTAATAAAGCTCATCCTGAAGCGTCAATTACAAATGGATATCTTGAACCTGAATGTATGACATTTTTCTCGCGATATTATCTAAAATCGAGACACAATTTAATCGTCTAGATCGAAATGAGGATAATGACCATCCACATCCTCATAGTCTGTCTGTTTTTTCTATATTCGGCAAGCCATTTGGGAAGAAAAATCGAAGCAATTAACTATTGATGAATGGAAAGAAGCTCGACTCTATGTTTTGAAAAATTGTGATGAAGTAGAACCTTTCTTTGAGTAAGTGTTTTTGGAAGAAGTTAAATATACATGATATATATATATTTTTCTACTAATTAAATCCTTTTTATTCTATAGTGAGTATGAAAGAGATACAGACCCTAATAAATTTGGCTTTTCCAAATGGTTTGAGGATAAAGTAAGTGAGCGAATTATTTTTCATATCAACTATTAAAATCTAACAAATATTTAATTCTTTTCCCTCTATGTTTTTGAATAATAGATTATACAACTTTGGAATGACAGGGATGATAGAGTAACGGAAGAGTTGATGTGTCTAGCACGAGGTCCAATGAAGAGAGTTGTCACTTATAACGGGTATATCATTAATGGTTTTCGATTTCACACTAAAAAGCGTCAAAGAAATCGAAAAACTCAAAATAGTGGTGTGATTGTGAAAGGGGATGAGAAAAGTGGAGAGAAAGATTTTTATGGTCTATTAGAAGAGGTTGTTGTACTAGAATACGATACGTTGAAAAATCGAACAAGTCCTAAGGTAGTGTTGTTTAGGTGCCATTGGTTTGATGTATATGATGAGGGAAGAGGGATTAAAAAGGACAAGCTTGGAGCTGCACTTGTCAATTTTACTCATAGGTTGAAAACAAATGAACCTTTTGCTAGCATCTCAAATTGAGCAAGTTTTTTATGTACCCACAATGGAGATTTGTTATTAAGGCTAATCCACGAAACTTTTTTGATTTCCCAAATGATGAAGAAATGGAACAAAATGAAGCATTATGGGATAGTGTGACCACGAAGGTAATAGACCTTGGAAACATGTCGGATGAAGATGAGATCCCCGTAGTTAGAAATGATGTTGACCCTAGGGTATTTGACGCTGAAGTGATACAAGAAACTTATCATATTAACAAAGTAAATGACGAAAATGAGGACGAAGAAGAAGAGGAAGATGGAGAAGACGATGAAGAAGAGGAGTTTGATAGTGAATCTAGCATTCATGAATTCTATAGTGACATTAAAGATGATGGATTAGAAAGTGATACTTCAACTGATGGACATGGCGAATGAAAACCGGTACAATTTGATATATATATATATATGTGTGTGTGAATCTTAGCTAGAACTGAATATATTTTTGATTGTTTTCATTTTGGAAGTATTGGAAGATTCGTAGCTGCCGTAGGAGAAGCAACACTTAGAGCTTTGTTAGTTAGTGATGGATAATAGCTTTATGATACATGTGCATACACTTTAAAGGGATGTTTTGATTTTTATAGTAATTTTTTCTGTGATTTTAATATTTTTTAGTTGTTGGTTGTCGATAAGGGTCTGATTAGTTACTGGCTGCTGAGTGCTAATGACTTACGACTCTTATTGCAATAAATAAATATTTTCTACTTGAGCAAATCTGATTAGTTGTTCGCTGCTGATGATTTACTGCCCTTTGTTTGCTAGTCTTCTATAAGCAAAAGCTACACTCCTCATTACTCCATGCGTGTGTGGGGATAAGGATCTTCACTAATCACGATAATTAATTCGAGCAACCACTGTGAAAATAACACCACCTTTATGTTACTCTGTCAAATTCTTACTCAGGAGAATGAGAAGCTTGATATTCAGATTAAAATGAACCAAATGCAGATACTTGTTTCATGTTCATGTGAGTAAGGCTTCTATTAATTTTCTGAAACAATGTGATTAGTGTGCTGGACCCACCTAGCAGTTTTTCTTCGTTCTTTCACTATTATCTTGTTTTCACTGTTTGGTGCTCAATCTTTCGGTTCACTATTAAAATGGACCAAATGCAGATACTTGTTTCAGTAGCTGAGCTTTGCTGTACATCTTTGCTTGGTGCTCATTCTCTCGGTTCTTTAGATTCTGTTGTTCATTGTTGCTTTCTTTTGTTCTACTTTTTGTGAAATCCTTTTGTTTCTCAGTTGAGCTTGCTATCATCTGACATCTCCTTTTGTCATTATTTACCAGCCATTATTTTTTAATCTATGTAGTACTATTCACAACAAGATTTAGGGCTTGCTGTAGATGACACATTGAATATGCTCAGTTTTGGATACCTACTGATCATATATTACTGCAGTTTGAAGTTGTTATATAACACAATGACAACTACACCAGTATCATCTCAACTAATTCGACAAGTAGATGAGACTCCACCACCACCACCACCACCACCACCGCCACCACCACCACCACCACAACCACAACCAAAGTTGACTTATCGAGAGAAACGAAGGCTTGATCAAGCTGAGCTTCGACTCAAATATCGTGATCGGAAGAGGCGTGGTCCAACCAGAGGCTTGAAATATGCTTCCAGAAACAGGAATCCTGAAGAGAAAATGAAGGTCGAATTCATGGATGAGCTTGGACGTGTGGTTGGTGCAAAATCCAAAGAGTTCTTATGTGATTGTAGCAATTGGGTGCAAGAGTATTGTCCCCTGAATGTTGTGTATGTTTTTACTTGCTTTATTTTGTGACTTACATTACATACTCTTTGATTTTTTGATATACAATTTGTCTCATGAATTCTATTTTCACATATTAGGAATTGGGCTGAAATGGATTCAAATGTGCAACAGAGGTTATTTAACAAGATTATGGTGAGGAATTATTAAGACAATATTCCTATTTGTGTTTATGTACGTGTTGCAACTTAAATGACATGTTCCTTTGTTTCATAGGGAAAATACGATTTACCCCAGAAAGTTGGCGGTGTTGATGTGATTGAAGCATTGCATTTGCAGTGCAAGAGTCTCTATAAAGATTGGTGATTTAGGCTGAAAGAAAAACACTTTAAAAACAAATCATTAGCAGAAGCACTTAATAGTAGGCCGACCACTATCGATAAAGATCAATGGACATGGCTAGTGGTTGAGCATTGGAATAGTTTAAAGCAGAAGGTAACATACTCTTCCTCATTGTTGTGTGCTTAGTATTTTAGTAAAATTATTTTGTATTTTAACCAAAAATACAATGTGATTGTAGTACATTAGTCAAGTCAATACATCCAATAAGCTCGCCCAAACTGAAACGCCAGCAAATGGTTCAAAATCAACGGCAAGAATTTTCTATGATTTGGTGTGTAATGTTTTTATTCTTTATTCGTGCTTTTGATTATGAGTTCTTCCCTTTTACATTTGAATATGCAATGACCTTCGCTTTCATGCAAGATGAATGAGACACCAATCCAACCATCTCAAGATGATGTTGAAGGATCATCTGACATACTCGAAGAACAACAGGATCCCTTATACATCAAATTATTTGAGAAGACTAAAAAGTAATTTGTATTATTAAGGGCAATTGGTAGGATTTGTGATTAGTTTTATTCTTCACTTTATGGCTCTAATATCGTGTCTAATTTCATATGTTAGGCATAAAAACGCCGGTTGGGAACCCAAAGCTGAAAAGAACTACGAGGAGTTTAAAAAACTCCATCAATCTGAAATAGAGAAGCATGGCGAGGATACCCTAAGTGTAAAAGATTCCTACTATGAAGTTATGAATCCCAAGTCCGCATATGTGAGAGGACTTGGTCAGGGAGCACGACCACCAAAAAAAATAGAACTGAAGCAGATCACAGGGAAGTAAGACTGCAACTTGCTAAGGATATTCAGCTATTAAAGGATGCTGCCGCCGAGCGAGAGGCTTCACAAGTTAGTCAAATTGACATACTTAAGGCGTCTAACGAGGAGCTTACGACATCAAATGAGGAGCTTAGAGCTTCAAACGATGAGCTGAGAGCTTCTGTTTCTAAATTGAACGTAGAATCTATCAAACGAGATAAGCAGCTAAGGGAAGAGCTAAAAGAAGAAATGCTGAAGATGTTTGCAATGATGAGGTAATACATGCTTCCCTGTGCTCAACACCTTATGCATCTAAATACATGATATCTTCATAATTTTTTATTGTGTATGTTAAACTTATTTACGTAACCACTCTTCACTGTGCATGATTTAATCTTCTTCATTATGCGGTTAGCGACAATGACTTGCTTACTTGCCTTTGCAATCTTATGAAATGTGCTGTGCTTGTTGATGTTTAGTTCTTTGTAACAATTCTACTACACACACAGGAACCTTCACACTTTTTAGTGTGTGGGTATATCTTAACCAGGCCCGGCCTTCTAAGTGAGAATTTGCTCATGCCACATTTTTAAAAGCTTAAAGGCCTGACAAAAACAAAAAGAAACATGGGCCTGCTGATATAATTGGGTGCAGAAAAAGGCAGGAGAAGCGTAGAGCAAAACAGTATGGAAGCCTTGAACTATTCGAAGGGACGTTATAGTATGAGTTGTGTTGAGATTGTGTGAGATTGTGTGAGATTGTGTTGTCATGAGCTTAGGATCCGATCAATTGTCATTACTCTGACCACCTCAATGGTAAAAGGTAATGAAAGGAGACAATGAATAAAGCCCACAACTTAAGTGATTGCGAGAAACTGTCAGCAACCAAAAACAAATTGAATCAGATGAAGCTTCATACATATACAGGTAGAATTCACTTGTCGCTTTAAGAATCCTAATGAGAACCATAGAACAAAACAAAGGATATAAATACATAGATGACAACAAATATAGGTTCCTTGCAACTGATTAAAACAGTACACTAAGGAAACAGTTTATACAGACAAATATAAAACTTAGAGAGCAATGATAATTAGTAGGTTTCTTCCATTAGCCTTGGCAACAGTTTACTATAAAACTTAGGGAGCAATGATAATTACCCAACTTCTGTTTAACTGGTATCAAGTAGGCTACAGGAATAATGAATCAACTAGCAAATAGGAAGAAGTTAGTGAGCAGCAATTTAGCATTGCTAGGGTCCGATCGAGTCATAAAGTGAAATCAAGATTGATTGGTCCGATCACGTGTAGCGTTGATCAGCAATTTCATTCTATATTCAAGATCTGCCTCATTTTAGTACATCCACTTTTCTGTAAATTACCCCCACCCACTGCCCCCTGCACTACCCTGTAGTGACTCCCACTGACCCCCTCCCTTGCCCCCTGCACTACCCCTGTAGGGACTCCCACTGACCCCCTCCCCTCACTACTACAAAAAACGTCAAAGGAACCAAACATATGGCACGTGTTTAGTTAAATAAGTGGTTTCTCACATTTTGAAACCATTGCCACCCAATACCTGGTCTCTCAGGTACAAGGCGGGAAACCAAAAATTCCCACTAAAAACAATAAGACACGTGTTGGAGCTCACACTGGTTTCTTAGATATACCTTTACTTATTATTTAGTAAATTTTCCGCCTAAAAGCTATCTTCTCTTAATAAAAAAAAGAAAAAAAAAGAAAAATAAAACCAACAAAACCTAAGAAAGCGTCAAAAGAGTAATTGTTACATTGCCACTTCCTTTCACTCTCTCTAGCTCCCTGTACACGTTCCAAAGCAATGACGCCGGGGACACAACAACAATCCACCACCGGCGTTGAAACGCCGTTATCAATTCCAAGCATTCAACCGTCGACAATTGAGGAGAATTTCGAATTGTTGAGTTTTTGATGTATCACATTTATATATAGTTTCTAGATGCATTTAGATGGCATTTAGAACTCCTTTTTGAGCACTTAGGTGCATAATGGCATGAATTAAACAAGTTGTGCTCTACTACTCCCCGTTTGTGTGTTTCGATGATTTTCAGGTTATTTTGATACAAAGTGATCATGAGTACCAATGATGTAGCCTATTAATCATTGAAGATGAAGGTAGCTTGCGCAAGTATCACAATGCATCCGTTTGGGACAATTTTGAGATGGAATGAAGCAAAGAGCTAGTGAAAGAAGTGCTAAAACTGACACACCTTCACTATTATTATTATAAATTTTGATAGAAAACTGATAATCCATAAATTCCAAGTTGATTGTATTCTAGACTTCAAGAGCTTTCCAATGATAGGTCACACGCCCCAATCGGACGTCTGGTTTGAGAGATACAGCCTTCGTAAGTTGATGCAGAATTGCAGTTTACCCACCCGATCGGGCGGGATTTGACCCGATCTGGCCTGAAGCACGGACAACTCTTTTCCGAAATTCTATCTTTTTTTAATGAGACTTTGGGCTATTATAAATAGCAATCCTTCATTATTTTTTGAGGGACATCTTTTATTCTAATTTTATTTTCCATAGCTCTTAGCTTAGCTTTATTGAGTTTAAACACTTTAGATTAGATTAAAGGTGAATGAACCTCGGATGTTCTTTCTTTCCGTCAATTGGTATTCTTCTCTACTTTAATCTCTTTAATTTATTTTGATTGCTTAGTTTAATTGTACAATTTATTTATGATGTTGAAATTAGGGTTTTTTCGTAGAATTGTTATTATTGATTTAATTATGTCTGAGTAGTTTAATTTCTAGGGATTTAGAGAGGGAAGCCATGTTTATACCATGATTATTTGAATTGCTATTGGTTTCTAGGGTTTGATGAGATCGATTATGGTGTGATTTGTTCTTATTGAGTAATTAACGTTATTGCGCAGTTTCTTTGATTACTTGAGGTTAATAATCGTTTGCACAGATTCGTCTTACTTTTAGGGGCCTAGTACACACCAGTGATTCTGATTATGTTTGTGAACATGCTGCATATGTTGAATTATGGACGTTAAGACTTAACCATAGCTTGACACTGTTCTAACCTATCGATTCTCGACCTAGGTTCTGATAGTTATTTGATCCTTTGATTGGTATAAACATAGTGGACCGAACTAATTCCCTAGACCTTTATTTCATAGAGTAAAAATCCATTTTATATTGTTTTCTAGTAGTTAATTATTAGTTCAGTTGTTTCTATCTGATCTTGTCTGAAGTAGCTTTTTGGCTAAATATTAACTTAGAACTCCGTCTCTCTGTGTATTCGACCCTACTTCCCTTAACTACTATTGTTAGAGGACTTAGGAATTATCTTTGTATGGGTGATACGACTTTAGCCTATCAAATTTTGGCGCCGTTGCCGGGGAGACGGCTAGTTTCTAAGTTTTTGTTTGGTTATTTGGTCTACTTCTCTGTGCCTCATTGGAACTTCATTGTTCTAATTGAGGTACGTTTTTTTATTTTTTATTTTTTCATTTTTTTTTTCTTAATTTTGTAGATTCTTTCTTTCTTCCTCTCTTACTCATGAGTTTATATGGAGTGGCCGGCTTATAATTCGTATGGGGAAGGTGATCCTTATTCTTAGGGGCAATATAATAACTATAATGGATATTCCAATTTTCAAGGGCCATATGACAATAATAATGGATATTCCAATTCTCAGGGGCAAGACTATAATAATGGGTATTCTAATTTGCAAGAGCAATATAATTTTGATAACGGGTATTACAATAGTTATGTGTCTGATGCATATTCTTATTGTCAATATCCAAATAATTTGTGTATGAATTCCCATGATATTAACCATTTCCCTAACGAGTCTTATGCAACTGATTATACCTATTCTAACCCACATGGAGTCCATAATTATTCACAATCTGAATCTTCAGTGAGTCTAGATCTACTTAAGCAGATGATTGAGTCTTTTGGTGAACGAATTGAAAAATCTAATCGACTTGATGTGTTACCTCACACATGTCTCAAATTATGAAAAATCTCTTGCTATGGAACTTGATAGTCAACGGGCGATTTATGATGATAATGATTGTGATGATGATTGTGTCGAGAATGCCATATTAGAGGTGAATGATAATAATCTGACTCCCGATATTGAAAAGAATGATCAGATTCAGGGGCGTGTGGATGTAATGAATGTTTTGATAGAGGAGGAACTCTTGGTTGAGAGCCCTTGTGTTGACGAGCCCATTATTGAGGATGGTGAAATTGTGAGTAAAACCGTCAAGGTTGAGCCTATTATTCCCTATCCCTATATTCCATCTTCACATAGACTTGATCTTGTCCCTTCTCTCCCTATTCGCCATGCCCCATATTTTCTCACAGTTGCGGTTGCTCCTATTCTCTCCTTGAGATCCTCACAGCCTACGTCACCAAAGGGAAGTTGTTCATTGTCCTTCTTTTCTCCCTTTTATTTTGATTTTACTTATCTTCACAAATCATTTATTTTCTCTGATATTATTTATGTGAAGATAGATGCGCTTGTCATCAAGCCATATCTAGTGCTCAATGACATGTTTGCAGGCGCATTTGATAAGTTACTCAAGGCATTGGACTCTTCCAATGATGATAGGATAAGATCGTGAATGGGCATGTTAGGGTACTATTCCTACAACCCTGTTCCTCTTCTGACTGATGGTTGAGGTAATATGGTCGTGCGGGACCTTTATAAACCAGCGCTGTGCGAGAGGCAACTCGTACCTTTCTTTCCCTTTTTCCTTTTCTTTTTATTTTTTTATTTTTTTTTCTTCTTTTTGTGAGCGAGAGTGAGGGTACTAACATTGTTTTGCCTCTTAGCATAGTCCTTGTCACCTTTTGGCATTGAGGACACTGCCAAGTTCAGCTTGGGGGAGGAGTTCTGTTTGTATTCTCTATCTCTTTTACTGCTTTCTAGGATAGATTTACTGCTTTCGAAAAATTCTGAAAAAATAAAAAAAATATGGTTCCCATGACTGGTTTAGTTGCCTCCCTGTGCCCCTTGTTGTGCTCTATTTGAAAATGATTTGACTATGTTTTCTGGATAGCTGGGCATTTGTGATCTTGAGGCTATGATTTGATGTTTGATTGCTATGATTTCGAGCAAAATTTGATTATATTAGACCACTTTGTGCTGCATACCTAAATTGGTTAGAATGTGAGGCCTCCTTGTAGCCTATTGGATTTATATTATTATCCAGTCTTTTCTTGTGTGTTAGTTCCTCTTTAGTGGATTGATCTTGACTTTGACTTCGTACTGATCTGATATTCGATGACCTGTAGCGTTTGCTGTGATAGAGGCGTTCCTTTGTCTTATTCTTGAGCTTCAGAGTGAATTTTTGATATGCTTTTATCCTCCGTAGCCCCGCTGAGCCTAATGACTTGTTTCGTGATACTTAAACCCCTATTATGAGCCCAAGGCCTTCAACTTGATATTATTCCAAGCCTAGCTTGGGGGAGCTTTTGTATGGGTTGAGTTTGAGATTGGTTTCATGGTTTGGTTTGGTTGTTGAAGAATTTAAAAGTGTATTTGTTGTGGTTTGAGAGTGAGATAAAGAAAAGAAAAAGCAACTTTGGAGTTGCGTGAATGAAGTTCAGAATAATAAGAAAGAAAAATGAAATAAAAGTTCAAAAGAATTCAAAGTTCTTTCATTCACGTACGTTCTTATAGAAATATTCGCTTCATTGCTTGAAAATTGGGTTTGTTATGAGTTCTTCATTGATTTATGAGAGTTGGGTTACTTTACGTGGTTTTATGGTGTTGTTGGGAGTTGTGTAGGCCATCTTAGGCCTTGTTTGAATGATTCATGCTTCCCCTTTCTTGGTTTTTCCACCACATTGCCCAAAAGTATTCCCTACCTTTTACCTAAGCCCCATTACAACCCTCTAAAGTCCTCTTGAGCTCGTGTCTGCAGTGTTCATTTGATTGATTTCGAGTCAGTTTGTCAAAGTTAAAGAGTATGTCTGCTAATTGAGTCGACTTGACTAGGATGAGCGTCATTGAACTTTCTTAAACACATGAGAGTGTGAGTGGGAAGGGTATTTATGGTCGGGTTGGTGAGTGTTCGGGCATATTCTTTGCCTGCTACAAAGTAGAGAGGAGTGACACCCCTGTGAGAAGCCTTTTCAGGACTTGTATGCCTTGTGGATGCTTGAATTTGATAAATTGCTTGGATGATTGGTGGTTGGATGGATTTGATTAGCTGAACTTGAAGTTTGCCTGCTTGAACGATTCTTAGTCTTGAAAACGTTTTGAGCTTTGATTGTTTTTTATCTATGGGGTGAGGCAATTTATTCCATGTTCATGTTTTATTTGCTTGAGGACAAGCAAAGGTTTAGCTTGGGGGAGTTTGATGTATCACATTTATATATAGTTTCTAGATGCATTTAGATTGCATTTAGAACTCCTTTTTGAGCACTTAGGTGCATAATGGCATGAATTAAACAAGTTGTGCTCTACTACTCCCCGTTTGTGTGTTTCGATGATTTTCAGGTTATTTTGATACAAAGTGATCATGAGTACCAATGATGTAGCCTATTAATCATTGAAGATGAAGGTAGCTTGCGCAAGGATCACAATGCATCCGTTTGGGACAATTTTGAGTTGGAATGAAGCAAAGAGCTAGTGAAAGAAGTGCTAAAACTGACACACCTTCACTATTTTTATTATAACTTTTGATAGAAAATTGATAATCCATAAATTCTAAATGAATTGGATTCTAGACTTCAAGAGCTTTCCAATGATAGGTCACACGCCCCAATCGAAAGTCTGGTTTGAGAGATACGGCCTTCGTAAGTTGATGCAGAATTGCAGTTTACCCATCCGATCGGGCGGGATTTGACCCGATCGGGCCTGAAGCACGGACAACTCTTTTCCGAAATTCTATCTTTTTTTAATGAGACTTTGGGCTATTATAAATAACTATCCTTCATTATTTTTTGAGGGACATCTTTTATTCTAGTTTTATTTTCCATAGCTCTTAGCTTAGCTTTATTGAGTTTAAACACTTTAGATTAGATTAAAGGTGAATGAACCTCGGATGTTCTTTCTTTCCGTCAATTGGTATTCTTCTCTACTTTAATCTCTTTAATTTATTTTGATTGCTTAGTTTAATTGTACAATTTATTCATGATGTTGAAATTAGGGTTTTTTAGTAGAATTGTTATTATTGATTTAATTATGTCTGAGTAGTTTAATTTCTAGGGATTTAGAGAGGGAAGCCATGTTTATACCATGATTATTTGAATTGCTATTGGTTTCTAGGGTTTGATGAGATTGGTTATGGTGTGATTTGTTCTTATTGAGTAATTAACGTTATTGCACAGTTTCTTTGATTACTTGAGGTTAATAATCGTTTGCACAGATTCGTCTTACTTTTAGAGGCCTAGTACACACCAGTGATTCTGATTATGTTTGTGAACATGCTGCATATGTTGAATTATGGACGTTGAGACTTAACCATAGCTTGACACTGTTCTAACCTATCGATTCTCGACCTGGTTCTGATAGTTGTTTGATCCTTTGATTGGTATAAGCATAGTGGACCGAACTAATTCTCTAGACCTTTATTTCATAGAGTAAAAATCCATTTTATATTGTTTTCTAGTAGTTAATTATTAGTTCAGCTGTTTCTATCTGATCTTGTCTGAAGTAGCTTTTTGGCTAAATATTAACTTAGAACTCCGTCTCTCTGTGGATTCGACCCTACTTTCCTTAACTACTATTGTTAGAGGACTTAAGAATTATCTTTGTATAGGTGATACGACTTTAGCCTATCAGTTTTCTCAGAGGGGAGCTTCGAACGACGCGTAATAGGGTAAGATAACTGAACTCTTAATCTAAACCATCCATCAAGCACAATTCGAATCATAATTACGTGATTATCTGTGAATTGAGGATAAATTTTAGTCGTAATTTGCTTTGTGCTTCGTTTTCTGTGAATAATTCCACTCAGCTGCTGCGACATCAAACCCAGAAGATCATCATAATCCAAGTTCGTATATTTCTCCTGGTTTTTTCGTGTTTTTTTTGTTTGGTTGTTTGATGTTATCTTATCTATGCTAGATTAAAATAATGGGTATTAATGAATTATGAATTTCATCATCTTTTCAGATCAATAAAAGGCTATTTCACTGCATTCTGGTATATTCTTTGCAGTAGTTTTTCCTTTACCTAATCTCAAGATTCAATTTATTTGTCAAGTACCCAATTGTGGAGACCTTATCTGTAATGAAATACACTAGTGAGTTTTCTTACATTTGTAAAGGCTATATTTTGTCCTGTTGTTAAAATCTATTATCAGGATTTCCTTCACTCACGTTATCTTTCTTTCACCTTTATATAGATCCTTTCTCCAGCTTTTGCTTGCTCCTCACCCTCACCTCATATCTGCGATTGCCCATAATCCTCAAAATCGAATATGAGTGATTTCTGCTTGTTTATTGGTAGACAGGACCTCGTTAACAAAGTTTGCTCACTTGCATAAATCTTATCAGAGTAAGCTAATGTAATAAAGTATGCAATTAGAATATCATTTATATTCGTTATTCGTTTTATTAAGAGGCTTCAGGAGAGGTTAATTCTTTACTAGTCTATTCCCTCCGATTTATAAGATTTTCCGCGTTAATGCAGATATAAAAACCAAGGAAATAAGCGATGGAAAATTCCTCTTGCATAAAAGACAAAAAGTTGTAAATAAACACGAGTCTAGAGTCACGAAAAGGGATACAATATATGTCATGTACTGTAACGTCGATGACTCTGGCTCTTCGTGAAACCAACATTTTCCACCAATGCTCATGGAAGTATGGATTACATTTCCATCAATGAGCATAAATGGTAATCAAGGCAAAAACATATCCATCACATTGCTATTCAACTTAACAAAAGATAAAACTTATCTTTCCCTTTTCGTATTGAATAACTATAGTCTTCTCTGTAAAAATGGTGAAGACCACCTATGGTCCAAGCTCCAATAATGTAAATTTGTGTTACCGACACACGAAATACACACTCCAATTGAAATATACCATAGTTTTCAATAACAGTGAGGAACACGGTTTATATACAAGTCTCGACTCTCGACCGGTGTAGTGTATATGGGTATATGGTATTGTCGAACAGAAGTATATTCACAAGTGCATCAGGAATCTGACACAAAACAAGGAAACAGAGTTTGGATCATTTCCAATAACGGATATCATGTCTAAAGTTTAATTAGTTTTTTTTACCTTAAACTCACCATTTATAAACTCACTCTCTTCGCATTCCCCCTAACACGAAATTCATCATATTATTCTTAATGCTACCTCCTCAACTCCAGATAATGTCATCATCAACCTCTGGTAGACAAGTTTTTCTTCCACCAAAACCCCAATTAAAGTAATGTAGTTTTTGGAGGATATAATTAATACCGGAGAAGAAGGAAGCAGTAGAGAGCATATGACACTGGTGTTTTTGGTTCTCCCCTTGTAGTCCTGTTTGTCATGATTTGTTGCACAGAAAATTCAATAGGCATGATTACGGTATCATTGATACTCTCGGCAAAGTACAAAATCAATAGGCATGATTGTAGTGTCATCGAGCCTCTTTGCCAAGTACAAATTGGCTCAGCAAAAGAAGACAAAACTGAATCAGCTTGAAAGCAAGAAAAATGACAAGCCTCTGCTGGTGGGGTGGGCGAATTTAGGGTTAGACTAACATGACTTGCAACAAATAGCATCAGGTCATACGAGCAATGCTCCGTATATTTAAAGATTGACAAAAGAATCTGATTTTTGAGAGGAGAATCGTGTGTGAATATATTAATTAATCAACAAATAGTCGATATTCAGAACTAATGCTTTCAACTTTGTGCTCCCAAGCATAGACAAGCATAGACAATCACCTTAACTAAGTTTTTGTGTCTCAGCTGACTCAATATTTTGGCTTCTCTGTAGAAACACTTGTTAGATTCCGCTGCAAATTGTACCATATTCAACTTCTTTATAGCTACAGCTCTTCCGTCTTCCAATCTTCCCTGAATCAAATCTCTTCAATGTTAAAGCAGCAGGATTATCCACTTCAGGTGTCTCAACTTTTCCGGTGTTTCTCTTGCGACTGTGCTGCCCCTTCTTGTAAAGTAGGGCAAGAAATGCAACAAGTAATAAAACTGATGCACACATGTTGTACTTCAACAGTAGCAGGATCAGGTTTTATGAAAGTTGAATCAAAAATAAAATCATCATAGCAGTGAATAAAAAACAACACTGATCTACGTTGAAAGGAATTATTGTGCTGATTCTATGAAAGTTGAATCTCGAAAATTTAGTGGCTAGCTTGAGGTATAACATTGGCGTGTTGAACAGTGGTTGGCGTGGTGGGCAGACCGGCTACATTTACGCAGACTTAGCTTCTATCTTCCTTACTTGAGTTCTTGCTTTAGTTTGATTATAAATTGTAGTTTGATTATATTAGTGGGTATGCAAATTAATGTCTTTATCCTGGCTTTGTTTTGTAGTACTTTTCCGGAGCTCCCAACAATTATTCACAAACGATGATTGACGAGATGCGAGATATGTGGGTTACATATCTTTTTCGACAAACACAAGATGATGACGAGGAATTGGAAGACAATGACAGTAATTGAATTTTGGTTAGAATATATGTTTAGATAGGACTAATTTTGGTAGATAATTAAGCTCTAATTACCATTATTTTTTAGGATATTATACAAGTACTATGTACGTTATATTTAGGAATTATATGTTTTGGTATCGATGTAGCACTGCACATACGTTTGAGATGATGCTGAACTTAATGAATTGGAAATTAGATGATTGAGTCCTTATTGATGCTTCTATTTAATTTCCGCACGAGCAGGAAGGAAGCAGGCATATGGGAAGCTATATTGTTTTGTGAGCGTGGTTTCCCATATAGGGAGTAGCTGCATTGTTTTTTTTTAAAAAATATATATATATATCAGAGAAACCGGTTATTTGTCAATGTGGTTTCCGAGAATTCTGGGCTAAGACACGCGTGGAGAGAGAAAACTGGTTTCTTAGGCCATTTTTTTTATTAAATTAAAACTAACTTCTGACACAGGTGCAAAGAGAAATCCGGTTTCAGAGATATACTTGTGAGACCAGTTTTTTACACGGTTTCCCAACTTCTGACACCTATTAGATCTAAACCGGTTTTGGTACGGTTTCCAAGGCCATTTTTGACCGGTTTCCAAGGCTATTTTTGTAGTAGTGCCTGCCCCCTGCACTACCCCTGTAATGACTCCCACTGCCCCCCTCCCCTGCCCCTGCACTACCCCCGTAGTGACTCCCACTGACCCCCTCCCCTGCAATATACTACCTACTACTTGTATGAGTTACAAGAAAAAGAAATTGACTTGAAAATTAGGGATCATTGCGTTTTGTCTGTGCCAACTTACGTCCGTTTTACTGATCAAGAGCATTGGTACGTTGCTGAGTGCTGCTACATTCCTAAGAACTTCCGTAGCATTGAGTTGGTTGAACAAATCAGGAATAAGCATGCATTGAAGGGCGGTCCTGTAGGCTTAGATGAGTGAAAATTAGGTTCCTCTAAGTTTATATGATAATATATTCTCAAGGTGTGTGGTAGGATCACTCAGGGACGAAAGAGAACAAACTCATTGCTATAAACTGTTATTATTTTTCCAAGTTACTTGCATATGCCACCACTGTAAGTTTGGAGGGAAGAGAACATTTTTGCGTTGGGTTAATGGTTTACTATTCTCTCCGTCTTTAATATAACTACGTTTTCCGTTTAATATATACAACAATGTGTAGGACTTCAGTGATTAAAAAATCCAACATGCAGTTATGTGTTGATTATTCAAGAAATGGATGTGTTGTGTTTTGGATTTTGGTCAGTTTTTGGGTGGTATGGTTGAATCGTCTAAGATTATTGCTTGCTTGATTATTGTGATGCAAGAATCACCTATGTTTGTGTTATTTTGTTGAGTGATGAAAACGTAACAAAATACAATCTTAAAGGCCCCTACCACAACAAACTAAATTTGTTGTCTATTTGCTTTGTGATCTTGCTACCGAATTTTTATTATATTTGCTTTATGATCTTGGTCTTGACTCTTTTTATTTAGGGCCATGATAATTTTATATCTAATTTGAGTCTTTATTTCTTTTCTATTTTTACTTTGACAGGAAAACGACTAATGGTGGAGGCTAGTTTATTATGATGAAGCTGTTGTTCGTATGTTCGTGATTAAGTTAGTAGAACTATGTTGATTTAGTGTTGCGGATACTTTTATTTTATTAGCTTATTTTTTCTTGTAAGACAAAGTTATTATCAAGTATTTCAAATTTAATGTAAATTAGTTTATTTCAAGTTATTGTATATTTCGTAATATAGTAAGTACTCAAAGTGACATAAATATATGAATGTTATTATGTAAGTCAATTAGGGGTCGAGCAAAATTTTGGATGTTGAGGCAATGAATATGCTCTTTGAAGAAAGAGTTTGGGCAAGGACTGACAATGTAATGCCCCGAAGTCTAATTACATGATTAAGGTACTAATAGCAGCGGAGAATCCTATTAGGTCGAGGCATTACTGCCGTATTCTCCGTTAAGAAAATACAAGGCAACATTCATATATTAAACTTTAATGTTAACTTGATTAAGTGACAAAATAACATTAGAACCTTATTTACATTAAGCAACAGTAACCTAATACTCTAGTAATTCTTATAGTTCACAAAAAGAAAACAAGTGATAATAACTACTAAAACTTATAAGAGTAAATCCTCGCCACTACTCGTTATCGTCTTCCCCAGCTGTACGTAAAACATAAATACAAAAACGGATGAGTCGAGAGACTCAGTAACAGACTACTCTAGCAACGTAAATTCATTTCAATTCATTGTATTTGCAAACAGGGAGAGAGAGAATAATTAAAACATTCATGATTACAGTATAACCCATTCATTCCATCATTCCCCTTTAGCAAATTCATTCTGGTTGTTGGGCAGTATTTTAGGGGTGGGACGTCTCCCACAATGGGCCAGTGCCCCAGGAAAAGAGCCAGTGCTCAACAGGAATAACATTAGCGGGCCAGTGCCCCAGGAAAAGAGCCAGTGCTCATCAGGAAACAGGATACAGCTCGGTACGTGCACGACCATCAGTCAGGATATATACAGCCAACAAACCAGTTCTTTCACTTGAATTTATCATGTTTCACCTCTTTTAATTTATACAAGCAGTATACAATACTCTCAGTCATTCAGCTGTACCTCATTAGGTATAATATCTCAACTTTCCGTCGTTCAATTATACTTCACAGTGTTTCAGTATTCACGAAACATAAAATCATGCTTTAAATAATCCCGCAATTTAAGAAAACTCATAAATCATTTATTACGTCATTATACCCCTTTCTTGTATTTTCAAGGGAATTGCGGGTACTAGCAGTAGTTGTTACCTTGATTTGCAGAATAATAATCCTTAGTCTTGGGTATACGTTCTTCCTGAGCTCCGAGGGCGGCTTTCTCTTTAAATAACACGAAATTATATAACTAAGTTAGAGTCCTTTAAATATTCAAAAACTATATGATAAGGTGTTTAAATACTAATATAATAAATTTATAAAATTATTTGTCATCAATTAAGGTTCATATTTTAAAATACTTTTGAGAATTATAAATGAATAATGTATATAATAAGTCATGCTTATTTTAGAAAGTAGCAATAATAGTAATAATAGTAATAATAGTAACAGTTTTAATAATAATAATAATAATAATAATAATAATAATAATATAATAATATAATAAGGGAATTAAATATGAGTTATAATGTAAATAACATCATTAATGAAAATAATAGGAACTTTAAAAGATTAGATAATTTTGATAAGTGAAATGAATGTGTAAAATGAAAGTCAAAGAGGAAGAGAATTGACTTCCAAACATCACTATTCACTACTTAATTGAATTGGCACCCATATTTCTCAATCAAAACAGACTCTTAAGTCTGTATGTACTCACCAAGCAGGAAGGAAGGAGACACAGCTCAGCTAGGCTGTGGTGACGGTGGCGCAAGGCTGTGGTGTTGGATTATTTGTTGGCGGCAGTAGGCGGTGGTGTGCGGAGCGGCTGGCGGTGTAGGTGGTGGTTTTCGTGGTGCTCTGCGAAGAAGAGACAACGGGAAGGCAGGGGACGGACAGCGAAGAAGGAAGAGAAAGAAGAGAGGGGGCTGCGTGCGTGAGGACGACAAGAAGAGTGGGTGAGGGTGGCTGGGCGTCGCGTTTTCCGATGGTTCAGGGTGGTCGGAGGTGGCGGCTTTCGCTAGTGTTTTTCGGCGAGTTGCTAGATGAGTTTTTGGGTGATTTTAGGAAGGTTTAATTCAAGTTTTTATAGCTAAATTTGATTGAAGAAAAACTTGGGATTTTATTTATGGGAATTAGTTTGAAGTTTACTCCTATTTATAGTGTAAAAGAATGGGGTAATCAATGGAGGTTTTCAATTTGAATTCTACCTCTAATGGATAGATATGAAGAAGATGAGAAGATGAGGATGATAATGTTTATCTTCAATTGGTTTGTCTGATTTCAGAAATTCTTATCTGCAAATTCCAATCTGATTGCAGGTGTAGCTCTTACTTGAGCTTATCCATTGACCTTACCATTGCTCCAATGGTGATGAAGAGAAGAAGCAGGAGGTGGAAGGAGGAAGAAGAATGCTGATTTTGTTTTCCTTCTTTTCTTTTTCCTTTTTCTTTTTCCTTCTTTTCTTTTTGGGTTGGATGAAATATTTGGGTTGGGCTTTGTATTTACTACTTGGATATGGATTTGAGGATGACCCATATGTTTATAAAGATTGATTTCATTTTCTTAAATAGTATTAATAATAATTAATAATTAAAATCATTTATAAATCTAATAAATATATATCTTAATTAGGAACCTTAATATTCATTTATTAAAATAAATAAGGTCATATTTAAGTTAATAATCTTAATTATTTAATAATAAAATAAGGTTAAAAATCGGGTTATTACAGACAATAGTTGCACAAAATATGTAGGGCAACAAAATAACTCAGGCTCAGCGTATGGGGAGATTGTTGTCAAAGACCTTATGTGCAATGAAGTTAATGTTGTTACCCATTCTTGTTTTTTTGGGCAACGAATATATCGATGTTCTACATTGATGAAATCTCGTTGCACCAAAGATGGCTTGGGCCAGGGAAATAACCTTCGTTGCACAAAACCAGTGTTAGGCTTCGCACTGGGTAGCTGTTGCACAAAACTAGAAGGGCGGCGCCATGTGGGCCACGAACCCACGACGGAATTTTATTCGTTGCCCAAAGTTTTGTGCAATAAAAACAGCATCAAAGGCGACGAATATTTGCGTTGTCCAAACTCCTTTTCCTTGTAGTGACTGTTGCTTTGGAAAAACAGTTAACAAAGATTTCATCAACGTTAATAATGAGGCATGTCATCATGGATACATTGACGGGGTTGGGGTGGTGGTAGATGGTGCTTTGCTGATCACATTTCCAACATTTTCTTTGAATTCCCAAGCTTTTGCGATGGCTAGTTTTATGGAGATATAAGATTCATGTAGGGGTTTGTTTTCAAAAATAAATTTGTTTCTTTGCTCCCAAATCTGAAAACAAAGGAAGAGGAATAACTGAATCCACAAGAGTCCCTGTACTTCTATTTTGGCCTTGGCAATGAAGGTAAACCAGTCTCTGCTATCGACAGTGGACCAGAACGCATTGTGGTTAGGAGTCAGAATCTTACAAATGGAGTTGGGTCTCTCACAATCTCTCAAGACATGCATGTAAGGTGTATTCTCTATGAAGATTTCAAAGAGGGCAAATGCTAGAGGGAATGATTTTTCTAACATGTAATAGAGCATAGTGAGGGGGCGATCTCTCCACACAAGCCAAGAGTTGAAATTCAATCTCGGTGGCATTTTGAATTTCCAAATCCAAGTGCCATTGTATGTTTCACCGGTCGTTTTTTGTTTGTTTTTTAAAATAGCCATGTAGGCTTTTGTGATTGAGAATTTATTGTGGTTGACATGTGCCACCATGGGTAGTAAACGAGGTTATTGTTAAGACTTGTCTCTTTTAATCTCTCACTAATATACGCTGGCAGAGAGTGCTTTGGATAGTGAGTACTATTGAAAAAATCCTTTACAGTCATAAAATCATCGTATGGGGTTAGCAGGCCATAGATGATATTTCTAATGGGGCCATTACCTAACCAATCATCTTTCCAGAAGGAGATAGAACTCCCATCACCTACTTTCCACCTGTAATCACTAGTTAGAGTACCCCACCCTTTATCAATGTTTTTCCAAATACGGGAACCCCTAGTGAATTTTATGATCCTATTATTACTCACATATTTGGAGAAACTGCATTCTTTTGCCAGATTATTGTCTACATGGCACATCCTCCAACCTAATTTTTCCATGTACGCTATGTTAAGTTCACTATGTTTCCTAAGGCCCAGTCCCCCCCACATTGGTCGGCAAGAAGGTGGAATCAAGTCCCACAAGATAAAGTTTGCTTTGATCATTTTTGTTAGACCACAGAATATTGTTCCAGGCCTTATCGAGTTCTATGTGGGTGGACGGTGGGAGCAGTAGGGTTTGCATATAGTAAGAAAGGATGTGTTCAAGGTGGCTTTAATCAGGGTGAGCCTTGCGGCCCGTGAAAGGAGTTTCACTTTCCAAGAGGACAAACGGTCCTCCACTTTCTGAAGGATGTATTCACATCGTTCTTGATTGTCTTTTTATTTGATAGTGGCACTCCTAGGTAGATTCCTAGGTTTTCAGATTCTTCTACTCCTAGAGTTTCAATCAAAATGTCTTTTTGGGATTGGCTTGTGTTTTTTGAAAAAAATAAGCCGGTCTTGTTTTCATTGATCTTTAGCCCGGAAGCCTCACAAAAATGATTAAAATACTTTTAGCGTCCTAATTGTTTTGGTGTCGGCCCTACCAAAAAGAAGAAGATCATCTACGAAAAGGAGGTGAGATATTTGAATCTTATTCTTCCCCACAAATAAAGGTAGTGACAATGACTTATCTAGACAAGCATTGTGTATTAACTTGGAAAGGCTTTCGAGACAAATTATTGAAAAGGTAAGGGGACATGGGGTCACCTTGACGTAACCCTGTAGTGTGTGTTAAAGGTTGAGTAAGGTTTTCATTGACTAGAACCGAGGAGGATGCTTTGGAAATACAATTCATGATCAAGATTATGGAGCCCTCGTTGATTTCTAAGGTCTCAAATGTAACATCTCGTCCTTTAACAGTAATAAAAATAAAGGTAAGATAAAATAAAAGAAATAAATCCATTAAATAAAAGATTACTGGCAGCGGAAATACCACTAGGACGGAAATGTTATTCTAAAAACAACAAAATAGAATAATAACCCCAAGTCAAAATTAACCTTAATATAAATAAGGGAATGTGGTCCCATACCCTCATCCCATAAACACACTAAAATCCCTAATAAAATATCCAAGCCATAAACAAACTAAAATGAGATCCATAAAATAGGAACATCCATAATGAAAACTACTTAAGACCCACTAGAAAGGTGGACTTAATCTTCCTATCATAATGCTCATCTACAACTACTAGGATCATATCCTTCCTCACAGGACCATGTCACACAGCCCCAGTCCAGACGGTAACAATCCTAAAATTTCAAATCTGCATAGATAAACAACAAAAATCCACAGTCATTGGGGAGTAACTAACAACTCTCCCAGTCCAATCAGGATTTAATTAACAATTTAAAATATGAAGAATAATGTCAGGCACTCAAAATAATCATACAAGGCATATAGAAATCATAAGACATGCGAAGTAAGAATAATAAGTCAGTCAACGACATTAATATTCATCAATCACAATTCAAGATAAAGAAAGAAATAATTCCATAAATAGATCGTCAAAAGAGAAAAGAGACTTAAAAATTTAGTAAGTGAAATAAATAAATAAATAATTAAATGAGAGAGATCAACGCTAGTGACCCGCAGCCTACTTCCTAAGATTATGTTAGATCGCAATCTCTAGAACGGCCTATGGGTTACGTTCCCTACCGTCTGTGTCTAAGAATGGCCAAACCCCTGATGCAGGACAATATGTGTAGTATTTCTCGACCTCTCAAACGACAACATAACCTAAGTTTCTCCAATGCAAGGTAGCACCCTGACCTCTCGGAGTGCATGTTCAAGCATCCTTGGGATAACATAATCCCGTAGACTACTCAACTCAAAATAAAACAATTAAAAACAAATAAGGTTCTTCAAACATCAAATATTCATCAAATGATCAAATATTCTTCAAATATTCTTCAAATCATCAAATATACTTCAAATCATCAAATAATTATGACTTTACTACAAAAATCATTCTTCAAAACAAATACTTCAAAATAAATGAAATAAAATAACTAAATTAAATGCTCTTCCAAATCAAGGTTTCAAAATATAATTAAAACTTCTTCAAAATTCTAAATCAAACATATTTCATCAAAGTCGTTATTTGAGTTTAGGTACGAAGTCAATTTAAATTAAATTATAAATATTTTCAGTACATAACTCTTGGCAAAGTAATGCTAAGGGCAGTACTATTCTCCCCGGAGCATTACGACGTCGACAACTCAAAAATTCATCAAAGTACTCAAAAACGGTTTCACAACAACATGCATTCATGCATTCAAAATTTGCAACCAAAGCATACTTCCATAATTAACAAAAACCAAACTCCATAAAAAAAATTATTAATTTAAGTTAACAGTGCAGCTACGCATTTAACAAAACGAAACATCAAGTCAAAAGAAAAGGGGAGGGGAGCAGCACTGGGTCGCGGGCCGCGACCCAGCTTGCTGGCCGCGACACAGATGTACGACGCTGCTCGCGGGTCGCGAGTTGCCACTGCCTCTCGTTCGCCCTTTTTGGTACTTTACGTACCCAATTAAATTCACATCAAATCATGCTCAACTAATCTCATGGAAAATTAACTATAAAAATTCAATAACATCAATAGGCATGCTTGAATTAATACTTCAAGAATTCCAACTAATACTTTTAAACATGCTACAACATGAACATTAAATTCCAACTAAACCAACTGAAATTCCAACACTAAATTACTGATGATAATACACTTAAAAACATTAAAGGACATTCCCAAAAACATACTCAGCATACTATAAGAATTAGGCATGTTTGAGAATTAAAAACAACTCAAAAGAATTAATTAACTTCATGGAAAATAATTCCAGCATTATTAAAGTAATAGAATAGCCAACAAGCGATCTAAATTCATGCTAAATCATAATCCCAATAACTACAATAAATCCATCAAAATTCGTAGTTCAAACAAAACATCAAATATGACAAATTCATTAAACTAATATAATTCCAGCATTTATGAAATTAATATAAACATGAATTAAACATAAGAATCAATGAAATAAATAAAGAACAACAACCCTAACATGATTCTAATCAATACTAGCAACATTAACATCATAAATAATGATTTTAAGTACTCTAAAACATATATTAAAAACAATAATACTAACCCTAACATGAATTCTAATAACTATAACATTATAATCATAGATCTAATAACTAAAACACCTCCTAACATGATTCTAACATAAGTAAATAATTAATTAAATACTAAAGTACTAGAGGAGATGTTAGTTACCTCGATCTAATACCCGTAGAGTATAATAAAAACCGAAAAAGTGAGAATAAAATAGCTAAGAAAATCGCCCATTGAGAGAAATACCTAGAAGAGATTAAATCCGAACTTGAATCTTGAATTACCCCTTGAATATGAATTAAAAAGTCATTAAGAATTATGAATTTTATGTCGAACAAGTGGGAAACTTTTCCCCTTTTTTTTAATGGTATGCGTGATAGGGAGAAAGAAAGGAGTCTTTATTGCTAAATTTCTTAGTTTAGGACAGCAATAATAATGTAATGGGTTGGAATATATAATTGCTAAAATAGAGTAGATGATCAAGGGGGTGATTAGCTTGCAATGGGGAATAGATTATCTATTGAAATTAAGGATGCTTGCTTCAAAATTCAAAATAAAATCCCCCCAAATACTTCCCCCATGGCCGACCACCCTAAATTCCACGCAATAAGTGGGTCGACCCACTTAAGTGGTAACAGAAGTATCCTACAAGCTTGGCCCAAAATAAAAATAATAAGGCTCTAACTAAAATAAATACTAAGTACTAGCTCTACAAAAATATACATAATAATATTACCTCTTTAAAAATATAAAATTCAAAATAGTTACACAACATTAATCACAATCACCCAATCACAACAATTAAGCATAAACATCCAACACTTATGAAAAATATAAATAAGTTATATAAAATTTAGTTTTGAAAATATAAACACATATAATTATACACAACAACACTATATATATTTATATATAAATAAAGAATATATAAATAAATCAAGGATATAAATAAATACTATGACGTAATAAATAAATGAATTAACGTGCGAAACTTCTAGTAAAATTACGGGGATATTACATCAAGACTACTCGTAACAAAACTCCTTTCCATCCTATCATAAACTTTCTCAAGATCGATTTTTTGAGCAAACCATCCCATTTCGCCTTTCTTTTTGTTCATCGAGTCAAGAATCTTGTTTGCAACAACTAGATTAATGTCCAACCCTCTCCCCTTAATGAACCCGTTTTGGTTTTGGCGAAATCCAGTTGTGAATAAAGGGTTTCATTCTATTGACAAGGATCTTGGTGACGAGCTTCTAAGTGGTATTACATAAACTAATGGGCCTCAATTGCTTCACTGATTCGGGGTTGGTTTGCTTTGGGATTAGACAAATCACAACTTTGCTAAGGCATGTGCAAAAGTTTTTTTTTTCACGAAACCAGGATTGGATGGTGTTGCAAATGGAGGCTCCTACTGTGTCCCATGCATTTTGGAAGAAAATAGGGTGAAAACCATCTGGACCCAGGGCTTTTAAGGGTTTCATCTCGAAAAGTGCTTCTTTGATTTCATATGGAGAAAGAGTGTTAGCTATATGCAGGTGGTTGGAAGTGTTTTTGGTCAATCTCCGACACAACGGACCTAGAAAACCACATTAGGAATTTTTACGTGAAGCTTTACACGTCGAAGAATCATTTACATGATTTTATGCTTTATATTGATCATCAGTGACATCAAATATATAGTACTCACATCTCTAAGATAGATATGACAAACACCTAACTTCTCCCGGTTGGATAATGGTTTACCTTAGCCGAAAATAATAAGGATTGATTAACAAAAATTTGATCCCCTACTTTAATTATATTAAGTCCACATGGCTATACAAGATATTAACTCCCCTAGCATAATGGAATCATTCCCTAAAATATAGGAGAGTTTGTTAGATCTTCATGGATCTAGTAAAACTTTCCATATCTTAAAAGTTGTAGTTGTTAGGCGCCACCTTTGTAGATTCTCAATGTATTCTTCAAACAACCTTCCTTGTTTCTCTAACAAATTTGTTGACCCTATATGATTTTGATGATGACAAACTAAAGTAATAACTAACTAGGTTTATAAGTTTATGTGTGCAAGGTTCATGAATTAATAATGATGCTTTATGAAGATAATAAGTGAAGTTCTTGAGTTGGAACTCCAAGAGAAGAATGAAGTTCGTGAGTGGGAACTCCAAGAGAAAAGGAGATTAGTTACATAAGGGTGTAATTAGGTTTCTTATGCAAGGAACAAAGATCGTCATATGGTAAGGAGTTGGAACTGATCCTATGGAAATACGTTAGTGGAACTGACATAAGAAACATGTGTCTAAAAAGAGAATGTTTATCTGTTCCTTGTAACAAGCAATGTTTTTAACAAAGGAACAAACAATGTTTTAATCTAAAGGAACAAATAAAATTGTTTTAGAAATAAAATCTCACACCTAATATTTTATGCTATGGAATAAGAATTGTCTTAAAATAAAGGAACAAGCAAATTTGTTTGCTCCTCTTATTACTCGCCTAGAAACAATTAACTGACAATGGAGAAGATTTATACCTTGTTCGTTAATCATAGGAACGAACATGGGTTAACTCCATTACTCCATTATCCCAGGATCTAAACCACGTTTACTAATTAATTGACTGCTATTTAAGACAAACAATTAATTAAGTTCTAGAAGTGTCTGAAAAAGTGATAATTAATCTATAAAGGTATTAATTCGAGTATCACGTATATTGAGTCAGGACCACTAAAGTTCCAAGTTCCAAGTTCCATTACCATATGAGTTCATTGTTCAATTAGTGTTTAATACTATTCTATTATTCTATATTTCGAGCTGAGAAAAGAGTTGAGAGGAACTCTTGTAGTTTGAGTTTGGGTAAGGAATTGGAGTGAACTCCGCTAAAATGTGAGGCTTTGAGTGAAGCAAGAAAAAGACAAAGGAACTTCGATTGAAGTTCAAGAGGAATAACAGTTAGAGGCAACTATTGTTGGCCCGAGAGTTAATAGGTTAGTAACAAAGGTGTTTGGCCTATATATTATAGTGAAAAAGTTAGAGTCAAAATCCCTTGTAGTCGAGGTTGTCAGTTGCGGATTAATATTAAGGTAAGTGGGGGCACTTAAAAATAGCAAAAGATGGATGCCTTATGGTAATTAAATTCGTATTTTGCCAGAGAAACGCTTTTTTAGTTCGCTATGTGCTGATTGAATGCGTACTCTCGTGATCGATCGATGGATGAGGAAATTGCGTGAATGACGAGACCAGCCTAACCTAAAGTACATGCTTTTTGTCAAAATCGCTTCGAATGACGCTTTTTAATCCCCTTATTTTCTTTCTCTTTCGCACTTCAATAGTTCTTCAATTCCAATATTCCCCACGAAAAGACAAACAACTTAAGAACATGCTTTTTGTCATATTAATTAAACAATCCTTGATCAAGCTTGGTCACAATCCATTAATAATTAACAATTTGAGTATTTGACATCATCATCTTTTGATCTCAAGGTATGGACTTTTACGTTTCTTTTTTCTTTGTCTTTTTTTTTCACTTTGGTGATTTTGTTTTCTTTGTTTGCTTTATTATTAGTTATAGTATGAAAAATCTAAATGTAGATTCAATTTTTATTTTATATTAGTAACACCCCCCTCCATTTACAAACCTCAATAAAACAGAGAAACTGTGGAGATGTTACACCACGCACGATAATACGTAAGGCTAAACAGAGAATACAACGGAAGTCTTTTAAAACATAACTTGAAATACTTTAATAAAATCAAAATATAAATTCAATAAATGAGTTAACAACTCAGGAACTACCCCACAATAGTTCCTTATTCAAAACAAACATAAACCAAAATAACTTTATTGAAATAAGTGTTTGTGCACTAAAATTCCCATCTTTATGCTCATGATCCCCATGCATAGCAACACCTGTACCTGAAACTCAACCTCTAAGATGTGCTCGCCATTCACAAACACATTCATAAATGGGTCATTATAGGGTCATTGAGATAAAACAATGACCAAACACATACATCGACAACACTAAGTACATAACACTATTAAGCTAATGCAATAAATAATAATATCTGCAACCCTCAAATAATTCGGCTTGCTCTTCTCTTGATTCTAAATGCACAACAAAGACGGAACTAACTAAATCCATTCTTTAATATATATTGGCAATGAACGGGCACCTTCCTCCACTTGGAGTAATATACGGGCTACTATTTCTTGTGTAAAAGATTCCACACCTCTTACTAATAAAGTAAAGTTTCATGAACTTTAAATAGCTTGGCTCGAGAAGTACACGCTTGTTAGTGAAATGAAAAAGAGAGTGAGCCCCTATACTCAACATCTCGACAGAGACACTATGAGTGACACCTAGTCCAATCGATAACCTTCTTGATAATTTGGAATTCCATAAAGCTTTATTGATAAAATAAAAGCAATAGCATCGTCATGCTATGCCAATGTAGGAGTATAGTTACACACTAACTCCCCCCTTATGTTCAATACTCATGGAGGATCCTACCCAAGAGTTTTATTGCCAAAGCTCGATATGTGAGATACACACGACAAATACAAATAAACATATAAATTAATTTCTTATCTTTCTTTAATAAGTGATAACAAACAAGTACCACAAACAACCTCAATTCTTAATCTTTCGAGCTCTTGCTCAACTTCTTACTTAAATGACTCCTTGAGTCCCTTCTTTATTTCTTAAGGATCCATGATCCAACCAATTGAGTCTTTACTCAATGGTTAACTATTTGTGGGACCTTGCCCAATACCTTTAACTACTAGTGAGACCTTGCTCAATAACTTTAACTATTCACGAAACCTTGCTCAACAAAATAAACTACTCATGAGACCTTGCTCAATAAATACTCATGCAAGCCATAACTTCAAGAATAACATAAATAAACTTTAATCATGCTCAAAAGCAATAAACATCAATAACATATTTCTCGAATGACACGATTACCTCTAAAGTTTCATTCCTAGTCCCCTTTCTATGGTCACAACAAAACCTCAAACAATCTTAAGGCATAAGCCTCTCCTTACTTCTCATGCTCAAAAAATAATCCTTAGAAACCAATAAGGTCAAAGGTCAAAGTGTATGTGCCTTGCTACTACAATAGAATCACCAAACAAAAGCCTCAATTGCTTTTATAATACTTGGAACCTACCAATAAAGAAGTACTAATTGTTAGTACTTAACAACAAATTTAACAATTCAAGGCTACTAATAAATAAAATTCACCTTTTAAAATTAATAATAAATCTGATATTTATTTTAAAATGCTTTAAAAACTCTTTTAAATCATAAAACTTGAAAACCTTTACTAGTAGGCAAAGCCCAATACAAATTAATGCTTAAAACCTCATAAAACTAATTATTTATTAATTCAAATACAACAGTAAATTAATTAATTTAAAAATAAAATATTTTTTTTTAATTTGTCTGTGGTTCAAAAACCACACAACAAAAACTACAAAGAAACAAACGAACGGACAGAAACCGCCCAAACCGGCAGCCAACAACTAGGCCCATAACACCACAACCAAAAGGCAGCAACGCTAGGCACACTCGTCGGTCACCAGCCGTGGTGGCTCCCGAAAAACGCACCAAGAGGCGCTCCAAAAGGAGGAAAAACGAGAGGAAAAGGAGAAAAAAGGAGAAAAATAAAAATCCTTTGCTTCACTTGAATGCTTGAATGATCTTCCTACACAAATCAATGGAAAAAACTAAATTAGAACTTGAATCAATAGAGGAATTGATGGAGAAAAAAAACTAGGGTTTGAGAGAGAACAGAGAAAAGGAGAAACCCTAATTGGTCCTTGTGAAGATGGTGGCTAGTAATAAATGATGGAGAAAACCCTAATTCTTCCTTTTATAGTGGAAAAAGACTACGTTTTGGTAAAAAGACCAAAATACCCTTAATGATTAAATTTACCGAAATACCTTTCTTCTTCAAATAACTAAAATACCTTTTTTTTATCTGAAAATACTAGTTTTTAAATAGGTTTAATACTTCAAAAATAATTATAACTATTTAATTAAATAACTCAAAAATATGGGAGATTACAATATCATTAATGTTTTAATATTATTTAGTTTCTTAATTAGTAATTACACGTGAATTTCTTTCACATCTATTGAAATTATGGATAAATTTGTGATAAAGGTGGGGTGATGCTTTTGTTGTTGATGGATTCTCATTTTGGAACAAAAAGGATAGGTTGGATTTGCACGTTGGTGATTTTGATAGTTCACACAACAAAGCTGTTGAAAAATATGAACATTTGAAGAACCCCAAAGTTTCAATTGAAATAGCTTCCAATCCACGACAAACCTCACAAATGAAAATTGATTACAAGACTCGTCTGAGAACATCTGTTGTTTGTATTAGATATTTGTTACGCATGGGATTAGCTTTTCGTGGTCATGATGAATCCGATGAGTCAAATAATACGGGAAATTTCATTGAACATGTGAAAACTGCAGCTACTACTTTAAATGACAATATTAAGGAGGTTGTGCTAGACAATGTTCCTAAGAATCTTAAAATCACTGCTCCTAGTATCCAAAAAGAAATTGTAAAGGCATGTGGTACGGAATCAACTAAAGCTATACTTGAGGAACTTGATGATGATTTGTTTGGTATATTAGTTGATGAATCTAGTGATGTTTGGATAAAAGAACAATTAGCTGTTGTTTTACGTTTTGTTGATAAAACGAGTTTTGGGAGCGCTTTCTTGGACTTGTAAATGTTCCTTCTACTTGTGCCATTTCTCTTATTAATGTCGTTGAAGCTTTGTTGTTGGAACATGGATTAAGTATGTCAAGCATACGAGAACGAGGTTATGATGGAGCAAGTAACATGCGTGATGAATTTGGTGGCCTTAAAACATTGGTTTTGAATGAAAATAAATCAGCCCATTATGTCCACTGTTTCACACACCAACTACAGCTAACACTTGTAGGAACTGCTAAGAATCATGTGGATGTTATTTGGTTTTTTTTTATGTTGTTTCTGACATACTTAATGTGGTTCGATCTTCTTGTAAGAGACAATATATTCTTCGAGAAAAGCGTGCCATAAGAGTTGCAGAAGCAATAAAAAATAGTGAGATTGAAACTGGAAAAGGGTTGAATCAAGAACTTGGTCTAAAAAGGTCAGGTCATACTAGGTGGAGATCGCATTATAAGTCACTAATAAATTTGATTGAGTTGTACCCTGATGTGATTGATGTGCTTGATTTCATATATACTGACGCTTCATTTTCTGGACATAGAAAGAATGCACGTGGTCTCATAATCTCATTTCGCTCATTTGATTTTGCTTTTATCCTACACCTAATGCTCGATGTTTTGGGAATCACAAATGAGTTGTCATTAGCTTTACAAATGGAAGAACATGATATTGTCAATGCAATGGACTTGGTGGGAGCATCCAATCAACGTCTCCAATTGATGAGAGATGAAGAGTTTGGGGATCTTTTAGAGAAGGTTAATCAATTTTTTTATGGTTATGATATTGATGTTCCTAACATGGATGACTTTCATATGGCTCCAGGAAGACGAATGAGAAATGCTCCAAAAATCACTTATGAACATCACTATCGTGTAGAGGTATCCTATGCTGTTATTGATTTACAACTTCAAGATCTTAATAATCGTTTCAATGAAATCAATACGGAATTGCTACTTTGTGTGGCTTGTTTGAGTCCTAAGGACTCGTTTCATGATTTTGATGTGACGCAATTGGTAAGAATGGCTGAACTATATCCATATGATTTTGATTCAAATGATATTCGGGGACTTTCTTCTGAGTTGAGAAACTACATCACTGTTGTGCGACATCATAAAGAGTTTCAAGGTCTTGTTGGAATTGCTGATCTTTGTAGAGCGATGGTTGAACGAGGAAACATATTATATATCCGTTTGTGTACTTACTCATAAAGTTAGCATTGATTTTGCCCGTAGTAACTGCAAGCGTGGAAAGGTTCTTCTCAGCCATGAAGTATGTGAAGTCCGAACTGCGTAATAAGATGAGTGATGAATTTTTGAATGACTGTATGGTGGCATATATAGAAAGGGATGTATGTTCGACCATCACCAATGATACTATTATGTCCCATTTTTAAAGCATGAAACCTCATTGAGGAGAATTACCTTAGACTTTTTTTGTGTGAGTAAAACTTTATTTGGCTTGTTAAGTTGATGTATTTATGGCTGTATTTGATTTAAAATATTTTATAAACTTTACGTAAATGATGCATCATTTTATTAGTGACCCACTACTTGTGTTTTCTGGATCTGCCACTGGAGGTCGTTTCTTCTTGTTGGGCCCAAGAAGTTTTTCCTCGTAAAAATCTATTGTGTCTTTCTCTTGCTTGTTCCTTTCATTGTTTTTTTAATTCCTCAAAAATATGTTCATTTCTCACACATACAATTCCCCCCCCTCTTGTAGTGTTCCTAAATAAAAAACAAAACTTTTACTTGCCTTCCAAGAAACTTCATTCACATGCCATTACTTTGCTTGCACACCAAATTGTTTTGCATGCCACTTTTGATCATCAAACACCCTAAGACTTTGACTTGTTAACTTTATTCAACAATACTAAATTAAACTAATTGACTCAGTCAACACCTTGCCCTTTGACTTAGAAATTAATTAAATGATATAAAATAAGTCTAAAATAAGAAAAATCCTTTTCAAGTGTAAAGGTAAAATCCTATATGCAAAATGACACACTAGACTAAACTAGATAGTTGACTTCTTCCTCTTCAACCAAGTCAATTATGTCACAGAAGTTTGCTCGAAACTTAGAGAAAATCTCATGGCTTCCATTTAACAACACTACTGGTCCATATTGGATAAAAGAACCTTTCAAATCCACATCGGTTGGTGCATAACTTGTAGCAGCTATGAAGCTGTAGTCCACAATAGTTTAAACATAAACCACAAACAACAAGGAATAATACTTCAAAATCACGGACCACAAACCACCAAAACAACCAAGATTTTGACCAGTCGTGAAAGTGAGAGTGTGTAGATTAATTAAAAAGAAATTGTGGTAGTACATATCTGTTTCTGCCAAGAAACCTTATATGAGATGATAGATGATTTCTAGATGATCACGTGCAGTCTTGACTCGAATCACGTGCTAGCTAAGATGACTTGCAAAACAAATGAAAGACTGCCCCGGGGTTTTTCCAGAGTAGCCCTTTCGTTGCTTAAGTCAGTGATGTGGAGTTGTGATGAGAATGATGATGTAAATTTATGTAAGCAAAAGTAGTGACTAGGTAGAGAATTGATTAGTTACCCTTTACTGTTGTGGCGTTTGATGCTTTTATAGGCACAGATTCATGGGAAGAGAATTTGAAGATGTGAGATCCCAAATATTGTAATTTCCAATCCCAGGTTATTAGGTGCAAGGGGTATTTTTGTCTTTTCTATAGAGAATTGGGCTGGCCACTAGGTGGGTCCAAATAATATCTTTTAATATCACTTCAATTAACAAAATCATATAGGAAGTAGCCGGAACCTGTAAAACTACAATGAAACCCATAAGTTTTATTTTTCAAATTATAATCATCCCATAAACAAAGGAGGCACAAATGATATTCAACTTGACATATTGATACAAACAAAATTACGAAACTATATAAGAACAGTTTTTTGTCCATCTCAACCCTCCATGTAGAATTACAAACTGCACACACATTCTATGACGTTAAAACTAGATGACAAATCGATCAGTGTATATCTCCCTATTATTGTACTCTCATATCAGATGATATAAACAAATTGTGATAGAAGGTTAGGGTTCACAACTGACCACCAATAACCTAAAGACCTGAATACAATTAACGCATCTTAGGACCCATATGCATAAAAAACAACATAATGCAAGAGCACCAAGCCCAACTCTACACGTTGTGAGAAGCAGGAGTTGCACTTCCGAGCAGACTTGGCGACCTTGTGACTCGTCCTTTGTTGGAGGAACGGCGATTCATAAAGGTTCGAACAATGGCTGGACCAAGACCAGCATACCACAGAATAATGAAAACCCACATTATGACGGCTGTGATTAACACCGCGATAGAGAACCTGCGGACAGTTTCTTGCTGTGTAGGAGGAGCAACGGTGATTATGGAAGAGACGTAACTGGCAGCGACAGCAACAATGGCCATCCATATAGCCATCATACAAAACCCTTTAAAGAATCTGTTCTTTTGAGACAACCCAGTAAGGAGCAATAAGAACACAGATATAGCCGCTAGGAACCCAACCGTGTTTTGCACAATGAAAGCTCTGTAAAGGTCAGAGTTACTGTAAGCCATTATGGAAGTTCCTGCTATACGGTCTGTCGTTACCGTTATGTTATCCATTATTGTCTCTGTATAAATGCCTCCAGGAGGAGTAACACCAACTTGGAAGGCGGCTGCCGCGATGAGTGATGCTGCAATCATCACAGCTTCTTCCTTGTCCTTCAAGTATCTCTTTAGAGGGTCCGGAGACCCTGGCTTTTTAGGGTGTTGAGGTGTTGCAGATGAAAGATTGGTTGAGTTACTATGGGCAATGACTGTGGTTATGGCTCCAGCATTGTGGAGTTCGCGTCCAATTATACCTTCATTTATGTATAACATATCCAATGCTGTTTTGTTTTTTGCATTCTTTGCGTTCACGTCTATGTTGGACCTGTTTTGAAGTAGATAGCTGAAGACCTTTACACATTTTAAAAATTATGAAGATAGTGTTAGAATGAGGAGCAAATGCTATTGCAAATTTGTAACACTCAGTTTAATATCCAACAAAGGGCAAGAAAAACTGAAACACAACACTTCACTAGTAATTAGTTCTGGGATGAAATATTCTTCTTTGACCTTATAAATCAAACAAACTTTCTTCATTGATTTGATTGGTGCGGTTCAAATGCATTCAAGGGTGTATTTATTCGGAGTTTTAAGTTTGAGTCTTAAAGACTTTGTAGGGTCTTATGGAAAAACTCTCAATAAACATACTTCAATACTTGGGGAGTCTTAAGGGTAGTCTTAGAAATCTAAGACTCACTTTATTTAAGAGGATCAATAGTGCGATGCCACGTGTCAATATAATATGCTCAAATTTTGTTAAAAAGTTTGAAAGGTAGTGATATGAATATGGCTCTATGAAAGCGATATTCAAGTGTACTCCAATGCCAATGAACCTAGATATTAAAAAGTCCGAATTTTTATGTGTTTTTGTGATTAAAGTTTGTATCTTTATGTGTTTAAGGGATATGGAAATTAAATCAATCACTCCTGAAAGATTTAATTAACTTTCAATCTCACTTAAACCACTCCTGGAATTAAGTAGATTAATCACTCAATAATTAACACTCCTGAAAATTATTAAATGGCACGAATTTAATTGACAAACAATTAAGCTCGAAAAATGACTCAAAGTTCTTAACATTTTCTAAATGATAAATGGCGTACAAGCTCCCTATTTATACTAGTACACTCTAGTATGATAAGGAACCCTAATTCTATCTAAAAAGTAAGATAAAACTAAATCCCTAAAATGAAGGGAAAGATAAGCAAGGAAGGAAAATGATAGGCATTCGGCCTTATCACCTTTCCACACGCCTCCTTATCTTGTTTACTCTAAACATCAATCCTAATCCCAATAGGATTTGGAAACCTACTAGAATCTACATAACCAACCGAAATTTCGGCCCTAATGTAGTTTTTATTACATGAATAAAAATGACTCAACAAAAGCAAATAGAATACTCTATAAATGGCTATGGACGCCCCATATTAGCCATTTCAAGCTAGTTCTTCTTCCCAAGCTAACATAGTCACAAAAGATCCATTGGCCTTGAGCTTGAATCCAAAGATCTCAAGAACCAAGCAAATAGGCTCATCTCCAATGGTTGACTTTGGCTCTTGACTCATGTCATTCTCCCCCTCTTCAAAAGAATTTGTCCTCAAATTTTCATCATCATAGTAAGGGCTAAGATCTCCAACGTTGAACGTAGCACTCACACCTCCATACTGACTTGGAAGATCAATCTTGTAGGCACTATCTCCAATCACCTCAAGCACCTCAAAGGGACCATCAGCCCTAGGCATGAGCTTATTCTTCCTCTTGCTTGGGAACCTCTCCTTTCTCAAATGAATCCACACAAGATCGCCACTTTTGAACTTTGGTTGCCTTCTATGCTTGTTTGCTCTCTCCTTGTATTGAGTGTTCATCTTCTCTATTCTTGCCTTGACTTGCTCACACGTTTTTTTGAAGGTTTCGAACCACTTCTTTGCATCAACATGAATTTCAGATTTGGTTAGTACAATAAAATCAATAGGAAGGAAAGGATTGATACCATAGACCACCTCAAATGGAGATTGAGAGGTAGTGGTTGAATGAGCTCGATTATAAGCAAATTTAGCATGGGCTAGCTTCATATCCCAATCCTTTTGTGTTTTACTCACCAAACCACGCAATAAAGCTCCAAGAGTTCTATTAGTTACTTCAGTTTGGCCATCAGTTTGAGGATGATGACTAGTACTGAAAAGTAACTTGGTTCCAACCATCTTCCACAAGCTCCTCCAAAAATGACTTAGGAACTTGGAATCACGATCACTAACAATACTTCTAGGGATGCCATGTAGGCGAATGATCTCCCTAAAGTACAAATCAGCAACATGTAAAGCATCATCAGTTTTATGCATAGGTACAAAGTGAGCCATCTTAGAGAAACGATCTACCACTACCATGATAGCATCTTTTCCCCTTTGAGTTCTAGGCAACCCTACTATGAAATCCATACTCACACTAACCCAAGGAGCATTAGGGACAGGTAATGGAGTGTATAGGCCTTTATGGAAGGTACTCTTGGCCCTTTGACAACTAGCACACCTACTAACCACCATATGAACATCTTTCACCATGCTAGGCCAATAGAAACTTTCACTCAATGTGTCTAGGGTCTTTTGAATGCCAAAATGGCCAGCCACGCCACCACTATGGACTTCCCTCACCAACAACTCCCTCACACCACTATTAGGAACACAAAGCCTGTTCCCCTTAAACAGAAATCCTTCTTGCACTACATACATGCCATTAGGGTTATTAAAAGAATTACAAAAGTCTTCATCTTTTACATACAATTCTTTCAAATGATCAAACCCTAAAATACAAGCATCAACCATGGTTAAGAGATAGGAACGCCTAGAAAGAGCATCAGCAACAACATTACTCTTTCCTTCTTTATACTTAGAAGAAAAAGTAAAAGATTGTAGGAATTCAACCCACTTGGCGTGCCTATAATTGAGCTTTTGTTGCCCATGGATGTGTTTGAGTGCCTCATGATCTGAATGAAGTATAAAAGGCTTTGGCCTTAAATAATGAGACCAATGATCCAAGGCCCTTACAATAGCATAAAACTCACGATCATAATTGGAGTAATTGAGCTTTGCGCCACTCAATTTCTCACTAAAGAATGCAATAGGCCTCTTCTCTTGGATAAAAACAGCACCTACGCCAATCCCACTTGCATCACACTCTACCTCGAACAATTTGTGAAAATCTGGCAAGGCTAGGATAGGGGCGTTGCAAAGGAGCCTCTTCACCTCTTCAAATGATCTTTGAGCTTGAGAGTTCCAAGAAAACTCTCCCTTCTTCATCAACTCTGTGATTGGAGCCATAACTGTTGAGAAGTTTCGAATGAACCTCCTATAGAAGGAAGCTAGGCCATGAAAACTTCTACACTCATGAGCATTGCTTGGCGCCAACCATGTGGAAATAGCTTTGACTTTCTCTGGATCAACATGTACTCCATCCCTAGAAACAATATAGCCAAGAAAAGCAATACTAGGTACAAGAAAGTCACATTTTTCCATCTTGCCATACAGTTTTTGTTCTCTCAATTTTTCAAACAACAGTCTTAAATGAGCTAAATGAGATTCAATACTAGTACTATATACAAGAATATCATCTAGATAGACAACAATAAACTTGTTAAGAAAGGGACGTAGTACCTCATTCATAAGCCTCATAAAAGAACTAGGAGCATTGCAAAGACCAAAAGGCATCACCATCCACTCATATAGACCTTGTTTGGTCTTAAAAAGCGGTTTTCCACTCATCTCCTTCCCTAATTCTCATTTGGTGATATCCACTCCTTAGGTCTATCTTTGAAAACACCACAGCTCCATGTAACTCATCAAGCATGTCCTCCAATCTAGGCATAGGAAAGCGATACTTGATGGTGATGTTGTTGACGGCCCTACTATCAATGCACATCCTCCATGTACCGTCCTTCTTAGGGACAAGAAGGGCAGGAACGACGCATGGACTCATGCTTTCTTTCACATAGCCTCGTTCAATCAACTCTTCAATCTGTCTTTGTAGCTCCTTAGAAGCCATAGGATCGCATCTATATGCTGGTTTGTTAGGCAAAGGTGCGCCTGGCACTAGATCAATAGCATGCTCGATCCCTCTCAAAGGTGGTAACCCTTGAGGCAACTCTTTGGGAAATACATCCCCAAACTCCTCTAACAAAGCTGCAAGGTTAGGATCCTTCATAGAAACATCATTAGTTAAAGTACATTCAACAAATAAAGCATAACCATGACCTTCTATTTCAACCTCCTTTTCGAACTCCTTGGGTGAAAGGAACAAACTTTGCTTGCTTTCATCCCTCTTCTTTGGCGCAATAGTGTTAGGAGACAAAGGCATAAGTCGAATCCTTTTGGACCCCATCAAAACAGAATACACGTTGGTCTCCCCCTCATGAATAACCTTTCGATCAAATTGCCAAGGTCTACCAAGAAGAACATGACAAGCACTCATAGGAAGAACATCACCCCACAACTCATCTTTGTAGCTACCAATCGAAAAAGAAACAAGGGCTTGTTTCTTAACCATCAAACCAGTCTTATCATCTAACCAACTCAACTTGTAAGGACAAGGATGATCTCTAACCAACAAATTCAACTTAGAGACCACATTAGATGCCACCACATTAGTGCAAGATCCACTATCAATAATCACATTGCAAGAGAAATCACCAACTCTACATCTAGTATGAAAAAGATTTTCTCTTTGCTCATGATTAGGTGAATGATCAACATGTAACGTCCTCCTAATAACTCCAATCATCCTAGAGTCATCTTCAGCATAGGCATCTTCATCCTCATTCTCCTCACTCTCATGGTCACTCTCCACCACATAGTCATACATCCTCTCTTCCTCCTCCATGGTCACGTATTGTCTCATGGTTAGGGCTTTTCTAGTGGGACAATTTGCAGCAATATGACCCCTCCTTTGACACTTAAAACACTTCCTACTATCATCATACTTCTCTCTAGAAACCACCAATTTAGGGCGCTCCCCCTTTTGTTCCCCCTTAGAAGGAATTTCATTTTTTTCAAAGGTTTTGGAAGAAGATGGATAATTAGGGTTAGGGTTAAAGCTTTTGAAAGTGGCGTTTTTCCCCCATAGGTTTTCTTATCCTCAAGTTCATGTCTTTCAAACTTCAAAGCCAATTGACACACATCATCAAAGGTACTATAGTTGGCAATATCAATCTTTCTAGCAATAGATTTATGAAGACCTCCAATAAACCTAGCAATTTTTTCTTGCTCAACCTCTTCATTCCCACATAGCAAGCATAAATTATCAAATTCCAAAGTATAATCATTCACACTCATAGAATTTTGAGTTAAATCACGCTTTTTCATGTATTGCCTTTGAATGAAATCACTTGGAATAAATCTCTCTTTCAACTTCTTTTTAAGCTTCTCCCAACTTTTAAGCTTAGGTTTTCCAAGTTTTGCCCTTTTTGCTTTTAGACCTTCTAACCAAATTCCAGCATATTTAGTTAGTCTAATGGTGGCAATTTTAAACCTTTTATCATCATCAAATCCCCTATAGTCACACACTTTCTCAAGTTGTCTAATTCACTCAAGCAAATCTTCAGGATTTGCATTGCCATCAAAATCATCCAATTTTATTCCCCTATCATCATCATAAGTGGATTTAACTTTTTGGACAACCTCATGATCAGATTCATAATCAACATGATTAGGGTCGTTTCTCCTTTTAAACATATCATGCAAGGTTAATTGGGCGGTTTCCAACCTCCTAGCCCTAGCTCTGTCCTCCTCAACACCAATAAGTAAATCATGCATCATTTTTTCAAGTTTCCCCACACTAGACATGATTTAAAGCTTAAAACAATCAACAAATAAGCCACACAAATACACAAAGTCACGCCAACAAGAGTAGTAGCCAACCAACCACACAAGCCCAAACAATGATCAATAACTAGAATTAACTAGTTTAGAATGCTTACCAAGAAAGTCGGACACTTTCTTTCCTCACCCTCCTGGAAATCTGATACCAATTGATATGAATATGGCTCTATGAAAGCGATATTCAAGTGTACTCCAATGCCAAGGAACCTAGATATTAAAAAGTCTGAATTTTTATGTGTTTTTGTGGTTAAAGTTTGTATCTTTATGTGTTTAAGGGATATGGAAATTAAATCAATCACTCCTGAAAGATTTAATTAACTTTCAATCTCACTTAAACCACTCCTGGAATTAAGTAGATTAATCACTCAATAATTAACACTCCTGAAAATTATTAAATGACACGAATTTAATTGACAAACAATTAAGCTCGAAAAATGACTCAAAGTTCTTAACATTTTCTAAATGATAAATGGCGTACAATCTCCCTATTTATACTAGTACACTCTAGTATGATAAGGAACCCTAATTCTATCTAAAAAGCAAGATAAAACTAAATCCCTAAAATGAAGGGAAAGATAAGCAAGGAAGGAAAATAATAGGCATTCGGCCTTATCACCTTTCCACACGCCTCCTTATCTTGTTTACTCTAAACATCAATCCTAATCCCAATAGGATTTGGAAACCTACTAGAATCTACATAACCAACCGAAATTTCGGCCCTAATGTAGTTTTTATTACATGAATAAAAATGACTCAACAAAAGCAAATAGAATACTCTATAAATGGCTATGGACGCCCCATATTAGCCATTTCAAGCTAGTTCTTCTTCCCAAGCTAACATAGTCACAAAAGATCCATTGGCCTTGAGCTCGAATCCAAAGATCTCAAGAACCAAGCAAATAGGCTCATCTCCAATGGTTGGCTCTTGACTCATGTCAGGTAGCCTGGGAGATAAAGGTCAAAAGTGGAATGAGTCTTATGTGAGTCTAAAATATTAAAGTGTAGATAAAGTTAGTGATAAAAACTGATGTGGGAAATTTTGGAATATAGGAGGGAGTCTTATGGATAAACTCACCCTAAAGACTAAACCAACTTAAGACGATTTACCATTTGACAAACCTTGTTTAGAGTTAGACCTAGGGTCACGTCAAGCAACTGTAATACATATTAACTTTTAATATTTCATGATTTTTTATTTTGCAACTTTAACCACTAATATATAACTATTTTTTTTATATTATATTTTTAGCATGTATGGAGCAGATGGAGAATTTTACTAAAAACTGACACCAACAATCCAACTTTGAACCATCATCTATAAAAAGGTCTAAACTATTGAAAATTCATAAATACTCCAAACTATCAACACAATCTTCCATAAGGTCCACCCTGAACAACAAATAAATCTTGATAACATTTAATCGTGTACGCTGAAAACGACGTTTTTCGAAAAATAAACCCCTTCGTTCGTCCTACAAGTAGGAGCGTTCACTGGTCCAGAACCAGGCAAAACTAGACCGAACCAAAACCCAGAAATTTCTAAAATAAAAAATCGGAGACTGAACCGGTTATAGTTTGGATCAGGACAGGACCGGACAGGTAAAATCGATCCAAACCCAGGACCGGACCGATCGATTAGGCCGATAACCAAAAAATGGTGAACATGATCCATACCTATACTTTATAGCTACAAACCAATGAATACATATTTATTATAAAATAAATAACTCACTAACTTACTACTAGGAATCAATCCTCATTACCAAAAGTTATTAAAAGAGGCGATCTAACATTATATTAAAATTAGACTAACTTAAACTCATCACTTTATTCCAAAAGTTCATTACTTTATTAAAAAAGGTGCTTCATTGACTATTGCGTAATTTTAAATTAAATTAGGCGGTCTCTTATAAGACCAACTCCCCAATTATTATCTAGACTAAACCACTATTTTGAAGCATAAGCCAACAAATAAGACACTATTTCCGTAAACCTAATTTTTAGTGACCGAAAATTAGTTTAGAAAATACTAATTAGGTCAGGTACTTTGGGGTGAGGTTAATTTCTTCTTGTCTAGCTAGTATCCGGTTGGTTGTTTTTAGAGGATAATCGCACGAGACTTATTCATGAATCACTCATTGCTGTGAGGAACGATCTAACAAGTAGTCATTAGTATGAGATAATTTTATTTGTTATAAGACTTGTTCAACTCAACACATCAGTTTCCTTCATAAAATTTCATTCATCCACTCCCACTTAGGAAGATGGTATCAGATTGTAATGAAATTTTATGAATGGAACAACTCAACCACATGTCTAAGTTTGGTGGTTCATTACCATACAAACTAATTAATAAGAGTTTATTTCTTATAAAATTGCACTTATATTCATCACCATTCACCGGTCCCTTATTAGCTCCTAAACAAGCTAAGTCGTAACTCGTACGTAGGCTTTGGTGAGTCAGGTTAAAGTGACGTCGGGCAGCATATTTGTTAATTCATGTGCTTTATTGATAATTTATCAATGATCTTTACTTCTCTAGCATCTCATTTTCATTGCATAAGTGCTGAAAATGATCAATGAATTTATAAAGTTAGTTAACAAGATGTAGCATTCAAAAAGGCTATGTGTCTAGCTGCAAACATTTGAATATTACTACTCCCTCCGTTCCCTTTTGTTTGTCTTGTTTGGAATCAGGGAGAGAATTAAGAAAAATGAATCTTTAATTAAGAGAAGGGGTTAATATAATAAGATTCTTACTTGAAAATAGAGTTATTGACTTTTTATCTAGTATAATGGGAAAAAGTAATAAATGTGTGTTGGAAAGTTAATTTTGGGGAGTAATCTAGATAGTGATTAAGCTTTTATTTAATATGATGGATGAAAAATAATGAATATGGTTCATTTATCTATAGAAAAATTGGATAAAGTAGAAGTGAAAAATAGAAAAAATTTCAAACAAGACAAACATTTAGGAATTCCATTTAAAGAAACGGGACAAACAAAAGGGAACAGAGGGAGTAGTATTTAGACTTGGGCTAGGCTCCAAGATTTTTGTACAGTGTTTTATAATTTAATAATAGTTTAAAATAAGTAATGTTATTTAACGTAAAATAATTATCACTAAAATCAATCATCTCATCTATAATGTGAATTTTAAAAAATTACACTTAACTCGTGGTTTCCATTCATACATTATTAATTTATTATTGATTTTAATAGAAGAAGTAAGAATAGTATGTTGAAGTGGTGGTTAGAGATCTTTCTTTCATTCGTGAGGTTACGAGTTCGTATCTTCATATCGACAATCTTTTTTATATATGAGATTGAAGTGGATAAAATACCACTAAAAGAGAGATAATGACATGTGACAAATTGCAATTCTTGCCTTATCTTATTTATATGTTTTCTCCAAGTTAAAAGAAACCAGTCCATTTTGTTGATATCATTATTGATTTTAAGTAACCAAAAAATCCTTTTAAATCAATAACTATAAGACTCAAATTTTATTTTTTCTCAAAACACTTATAATCAATAACTATAACTACCTGAGATTGTTTGTCAATCACTGAACGATGTAGGACTGTGTTACCATCACTATCCACAGCATTAACGAACTCAGTATCCGTTATTTTCTCCATTAACATCTTCAGAGCCTCAATTTGATTATATTTGAGGCATAAATGTAAAATGCTATCACCTTGGTCAAGGGGCGCGCGAGCTGCAGCAGGATTAGCTTGCAGCAACTTGTTCAAGGCATCAATTCGGCCCCTAATAGCTGCAACATGGACTGGGTATCGTCCGTATGCGTCGCGAACTAGGCACATATCAGGGTTGGCTTTGAGTAGAAGTGTGAGTAATTCAACATTGTTGGTTGCAGATGCTAGGTGAAGTGGGGTGGATTTGTGTGAATCAAGTTCAGCAGCAAGGCTTGGCTTTATGTTTAGAAGCTCCCTAGCAAAGTCTAGGTGACCTCGTCTTTACGCGACCCAGTTCAAGCCTCAGAGAGACACATGGATATGCCCCATAACAAAACAAGAAGTCACTCCGTGGGGAACCGAAGAGTCAGAGAGCCTAAAAGCTCTAATGGAGAAACCAAACCTCCCATTTAATATGGCCATTCTATACTGGAACGCTCGCGGGATTGCGCGCCCCACTTTCAAGAATAATCTAAGGTTGTTATTGGCAAATCATCATCCTGACATGGTCATTTTAGCTGAGACTTGGGTTAGTAGAGCTAACACCCGAGCCATTGTGTGTGATCTTCCCTTTGACTCTTGGCATCTTGTTGATCCCGTCGGCTTTGCGGGAGGTATTCTCACGCTATGGAATAGTTCAAGGGTCACCTTCAATTCCATCTTTGAGAATTCTCAAGGTGTCCATGGCTTGGTTGAGGTAAATAATTCTACCCCTTTCTTCATTTCGGCAGTTTATGCTAGCACTAGGTTTATAGAAAGAAAATATCTTTGGGCAAACTTATGTGATATTAAAAATGCAATGAATCTTCCATGATTAGTGATTGGTCACTTTAATGAAATTCTTGTGCATAACGAGAAAATGGATGGTCGTCCTATGATTCATTCCCGGAGTAGCTTATTTGCGGAAACTTTAGACTTTTGTAACTTACTTGACTTAGGGTTCAACGGTCCGAGGTTCACTTGGTGTAATAATAGAAGGGTTAACCCTATTTACGAAAGACTTGATAGAGGTTTTGGCAATACGGAGTGGCTGTCCCGCTTTCCCAATGCCAACTTATGGCATCTCCCAAAAATCACATCTGACCATTGTCCTATTTTGCTGAACCTTGAAGCTAATGTTAACACCCTTGGGGATAAACCTTTCCGTTGCGAACCTATGTGGTTCAATGACCCGACCTTCCTTCCTAAAGTGGCTATGGTGTGGGGGATTAATGGGGATAATTTATTAGAGAAACTTTCTAACCTCAAAATCCATCTAACTGAGTGGAACCTTCAAGTTTTTGGGAACGTCTATGCTAAAAAGAATAAACTATTGCTAGGTTAAAAGGCACTCAAGCTTATCTCCAACTTCATCCTCACTCCAGTTTCCACTACCTTCTTGAACAAGAGCTCCAACTGGAACTGATAAATATCCTTGATCAAGAGGAACAACTTTGGCTTACTAAAAGCCGTCTTGACTGGGCCTCCTTAGGTGACAGAAACACCACATTCTTCCATAAAAGTGTGTTGTTTAAACGTAGGAAAAATCGGATTAATTTCCTTAGGGACAATGTAGGTTCCATCATTGTAGACCAGCGAGAGCTCAGGTCCCATATCACTTCCTACTTCGCTTCTCTCTACTCTACGGAGCATGACCAGTGCCAACGTACTCATATTCAGTCATTAGTGGACCCTTCCCTTAGAGTTGTTCCCTCTGATAAGGAAATTTGGGAAGCTCTTTCTGCTATGAAACCGCTTAAATCCCCCGGACCAGATGGTTTTCAACTTGGCTTTTTCCAAAAGACTTGGGACATTGTGGGCCCAAATATTTGCCTCAACATAAAGAGGTGGTTCAGGGAAGGGAAAATACCTAAGGACCTCAACCAAGCTTTAGTTTGCCTCATTCCTAAGGTGGAGAACCCTGAAACAGTGACCCAATTCCGGCCCATTAGCCTGTGTAATACCATGTATAAAATTGTCACTAAAATCATTGTTAACAGACTTAAACCTAGCCTTGCCCAAAAAGTTGACCTAAATCAAAATAGCTTCATTAAGGGTAGAGGACCGGATGTGAATATCGTTGTTGCAACGGAAATTCTACATTCCATGCACAAGAAAAGAGGTAAGTGGGGATGGTTTGCTCTTAAGGTTGATCTAGAAAAAGCTTATGACCGTATGGAATGGAGCTTCATTAGGGACTGCTTGACCTTCCATAACATCGACTCTTTCCTAATTGACCTGATCATGAACTGCATATGCAGTGCGTCCTCATCCATCCTCGTAAATGGGAGAACAGAAGAGCCTTTCACTCACTCTAGGGGGCTAAGACAAGGGGATCCGATGTCCCCCTAGATTTTCAACCTCTGCCTCCAAACACTAACCCATATGATCAACCATGCTTGTGAAAGTAGGGAGTGGACCCCCTTTTGGGTTGGTAGGGACAGAGTCCCTATCTCCCACCTGCTCTTTGCGGACGATATTATCCTATTTGGTAGGGCGGATGAGAGTACGACTTTCAAAATGAGAGATATCCTTGAGCTCTTTTGTAGCATCTCTGGACAAAAAATTAATGATGCCAAAAGCAAGCTTGTTTTCCCCCCAACACTAGTGAGGAGAACCAGGTTCTCCTACAAGAGACTTTGAATATCAGGAAGTCGGAAAACCTAGGTTCTTATCTTGGCCTTCCTCTCTCTCACAAAAGACCTAGGGGTAATGAGCTTAGTTTTCTTTTGAATAAAGTTAAGCAAAGACTAGCCAGCTGGAAGTCAAACTTCCTATCTAGAGCTGGAAGATTGTGCCTCATCTCCTCTACACTCAACACCATTCCGACCTACTACATGCAAACTCTTTTCTTCCCAAAGAAAGTTTCAGAGGTCATTGACAAGCTATGCAATAATTTCCTGTGGGGTAGTAATGGTGACAAACAGAAAATTCACCTGGTCTCAAAAAACAACACCTTCCTTCCCAAAGAGAGTAGTGGTTTGGGGATTAGGAGTATGGAGGATCTGAACTTAGCCTCAATGGTTAAGTTGGGGTGGAAAATGTGTCAGGGGGATCTTAACCTAGCGAACCTTTGTATCAAGTCCAAGTACTTGAGAAATAATGGTGTTGTGAGCTTCAAGAAGGGATCTCATTTTTGGAGAGACTTAGGTAGAGGTTGGCCAACCTTGGCTGCCAACCATACTTGGGTCCTAGGAAATGGGTCCAGTATTTCGGTTTGGAAAGATAATTGGCTAGGAATTGGCCCTCTTAATTCCCTCCTTCACGGTCCCCCTAACAAACTCGACCTCAGTGTAACCTTGGATACTTGTTTCATTAACAATCAATGGAATGTCTCTAATCTTTCTTACCCAATTCCAGAAACGATTCTCACCAGAATCCAGGCTCTTGACCCACCCTGCACCTTTAGGTGTGATCTCCCTACTTCAAACTTCGTGATCAACGGCAAATTCTATCTTGCGCTTGCCTACAAGAAAATTGTCGAGCATAGAGGCGTAAACCTGACCTTTAGAGGTCTTTGGAAATGTAAGGTACCTCCCAAGTTCAAATTCTTCTTGTGGCTCATGTGGTGGGACCGTTTACCACATAAATCCCTCCTACACACTAGAACCATCACTAGGGATGCGGTTTGTCCTTCTTGCCATCATCCTTATGAGGATTCCATCCACGCTATTAGAGATTGCCCTTTCTCTATGGCCGTTTGGGCTGCTCTTCTTACTCCTTCTAACTTAATTGGGGGGAATCTTAGGGAATGGGTAACCTTGAATCTTAAGTCCAACTACAGCTATAATGGTCTTCCTTGGTCCACCCTCTTTCCTGTTGTGGCTCATCAAATTTGGAACAATAGAAACAAGTATGTGTATGGGGGGGCAAACTTTGAAAGTCCTCAAACTATTTTTAGGAAAAGTGTCTACCTCACTTGGGAATTCTATGCATTCACCGACCGTATTGCCAAAACCCCTAACATGTCGGAAGTAGCTAGTGGTTTTAACTTTAACCCTAATCTATTTTATATCCATATTGATGCCTCCTTCCATGGGATAGAGGAGTTCACTTATATTGCAGGTGTGTTACGTAAGGGGGATGGCCGTTGGTGTATGGGTATCCAAAAGAAGACTTATTGTTGGAATGCCTTACATGCGGAGATTTGCGCTATTAGCATGGCTCTATCTCTAGCTCAAAGGCAAAACCTTCAGAAAGTGCAGATTTTTTCGGATTGTTCCAAGGCTTTGGGGCTCCTTAGTAACCACTCTCATAACGATGAGTTGTATGCTAACACTATCCATCAATGCAGGGTGCTTCAGGAATCCTTTGATGAGGTGTTGTTTCACTGGACTAGCAGAGGGAAGAATCAACGAGCAGATGTACTAGCTAAGAAACGTTTCTTATGTAATATGGAAGCAAACTTGGAGACTTTATCCCCCTATCCCCCTACTTATTGTATGAAAGTCTATCTAGAAGACTGTAGTTCTCTTTTCGGAACTTGTATGGGGCCTTTGGCCAACTTGAATTAATTTGATGCTCCTTTTTCACCGAAAAAAAAAGTCTAGATGACCTAAAATAGCAGCAATATGAAGAGGAGTTTCTGCATAATTAACAATTAACGTGGGTATCCTATCAAGAATGATTGGATCATCTTTTAGCAACTTTTTCAAGGAACTTACACTCCCCTCTCTTGCTGCATCATACAACTTTCCAATTTCCATTCTTTCTCTCTGATATTTTTTGTATGAATATGTTTGATTCTTCTTGTTTTAAAGTTGCAATGCGTTCAGCTCTCTATTAATACAATTTTAGTGGGTCATTCAAAGGACAAGTCTGTCCATTTTTAGTACGCGTCGTTGTTCTCTCTTTATTCTATATATATATATATAGTATTAAATAATCCGTCGCGTAAATACTAATAATAATATTATGGATTTTCAATGGAATTTAATAATTAAGTTATAATATTTTAAGTGCATTTATTAATAAAACTACTAACTTATTATATAGTTAACAACTTTTCACACTAAATTTTCTTTATCTTAAAATAATAAAGTATAATCCAGATATACCCTGCGGCATCGTCTAGGCCTAAATTATAGTTTATGGCTCTTTTTGGCAAATAGAGTTTAGAGTTTAGCAGATAGAGTTTAGAGTTAGAATTTAGAGTTTTACCTTTTTGTTCAGCAGATTTGACAGCGGGGTTGACTAAGTTTTCACATAAATGTGTTTGGTAAAGCTTAGCTGATTGCTAAAAGCTGATTGTCATTTGTTTGTGTACAATGACATTTATGGACATATTTCTTGATATTTTATTATTATAATTATGGGCAAAAAAGTAATTCATATATTCTCTTACCTAATCCTTACAAGAAAAAGCTCCAAATAGGAGCTTTTTCATTTTGAGAGTTTTCACTATAAAACTCTCAATTAAACTTCTTTTTACCAAACACCCGCATTAGAGTTTTGACTAGTAAAACTCTAAAAGTGGTCCAAACCTCTCTTTTTGCCCCAACACTCTAATTACCAAACACCCCCTATATATATAAAAAAAATCATACCTGTCACCCGAGGCCCAAAAGCGCAAACGCTAAGAAGCGATCCCGAGTCTATTGTTTTTTACTTTTGATCCAAAATTTGTAACTAATAACCTGCTAAAACTTTTGATCCCAAAACCATATACATTAACCCAAAAACCATATCTATTAGAAATCAATGATTTATAACTTAAAAAGTATAACTAAAAACTCAAAACAAAAAATCATAATATCAACTATAACACTATTAAAAAAAATCTCCTCATAACGTATTCACCTATGATGCCGCCTCTTTTTTTCTCTCTTCTTTAAAACCTTAAAATACTTTTGTTGATTTAGGGGATACCGTCAACCTTTTGGTTGATAGTAAGCCCCTATTTTTCTTGGTTTCTACTAATATTCTAAATGCATGGTGAATAAAAATTCATTCTCTCACAGTTTGAGAATTTAACTACCCAAATATTGGATTTTATCTCTCTCCTTGTGAGAGTTCTGGTGACTTTTTTAGTTTCACAGTAAATGATTTGTTGGTGATGTTTTGGACGGTATGGCACATATGTCAGTTCTATATCTACAGATAATTGCTTTAGATTCAGTTCAATTTCAAGACTACAACAAATTAGAAGACCCGCTCGTGGAAGGTTGTATCAAACAACGGTTTAAGAGAGGGTACGTATTCATCAATGTCGGATCTCGTTCCCAATGATTGTGGTTTTGTCAAATTATAATTTAATTTGATCCAAATTGTTTTATATTTGTTGGGTTCTAATTTCTATTGTAAATGTCATATGTTCTTATATTAATGAATTAATTTTAACATATAAAAAAGGAAAAAGTGACTAAAATTTGACTTTTTCATTAAAAAAAAAATAAATTTTCCTTTTTTTCTCAACTTTCCACCCTTACCCAACCACAATAACCACCACCATTCCACCCTCATATCATCTCCCCACCAAGAAATTCAGCACTTTGGCCTCCGTCATCAAACGGACCGCCTAAATCAAACACATTTTCTTCAATTCTTCCCCCAAATTGCATATTTGTATCATTATTCAAAGAATATGAGTTGGGTTATGCTCTTTCAATGGACTCTCAATATAGTATAGCACTGACCATGGCAGCAAGAATTGAAATCAGGCTCCTGAAATTGCTTCGCTCCTGAAATAATAATCTGTCAAACAAATTATCACAAGCCAGTGAGCCACTACACATTCATAGCACAATAATTACAAAAAAAGTAAAAAATAAAAAAGCTCATCACTATATAGAGCATGTACATGAGCTAGCTGTGATTACGTTTAATTTTGATTAAATACCAAAAAAAAGTTTTTGGAATTGAGGAAAAAAATATAGAGAGAAATTGAAGTGAATTCTTCAGAATACTTGCAATTCCTTGATTAAGGAACGCGGAATGAAAATGTTGACAATTGCGAATGGAAAAAAGATAGAGAATTAGCCATGTTGATACCGACGATAGAAGGAAGCAAGAACATAACTCATTTCAGCAGTTGGGGCCGGCAAGGTGGCGTAATGGTGGTGGTGGGTCAGGGGTGGTTGGCTGGTAGATGAGAAACGCCATTGACGCATATTGGAGAGTCGAAGAGAGAGAAAGGGCCATCAGCATCACCATTTCGGAGGAAGAAACAGTACTCCATAGCCATATACCATACTTGCAAACCACAAAAGTGCAGAAGACGCAATTCATTTAAGGAACTATTCATCAATTTATGAATCAATGTAGGCTATGTTACTTCGGTGCTTAATAGCATAACCACTGGTTGATCTATACTCTGAGATCATCAATTAATTTATTATTTTCTCATTTTTTTACCTCACTAAATATATATTATTGATGATCCCATTATTTTTCTACCCAATAGATGATCTACATATTTGGATATTTACATTCTCTTTCCTACTTTTTACCATACCTCACCATACATTCTCTTCTTTCAATTACATCTCTATCAATTTATTAATTAAGAACAACTAATGACTATTATGTTTAATTAATTTATATATTTGTGATTAAAGAATATTAGCAAACTTAATATCATTAGTATGGTTAATGTTAATATTGTATTTATTTAAGTAATATGATAATTTAAAAATTAATCATATTATAAATTGAGTAATATTGACTTTTTTTTATGAGAAAATATATTTTTGGGTGAGTGGATGAGTGTTTTAAGGAAATTATCTTAAAGATGAAAGTATGAAAGTAAATCAATATTGGTATCTATTTACAGAGAAAAAATAATATCAACATCAATAAATAAATAAAATAATTAACACTAGTATTTTTTAGCATTTCACGTTTTTAAAGCTTACAAATGATACATATATATTAGCCATTAGATGAAGGCTAATCAAATGGTTGTAAATGAAGAAGATAAGGATGTGGGCACATTCATCCATCTCCCTATCTGACGGGTGGAGATTTTGGTGCAACATCACAGTGGAGCAGAGAGCAAGCAAAGTAATGGGAGTGAAAATCTAGATCGTATGCGTGATCAGATTTTCACTCCTTCTCTCCTATTTAACTCTTTTATATTACTTTTTATTACCTCTTTTCTAAAGATCTAGTGTTTGGATCATTTAGTTGGTGTGCTCTAAGGTTTGGTGGGGCTGAGTCATAGTGGTGGCTGGGGCTGGTAGACGGTGGTGGTTTGTCGTGGATAGCAGTAGGAGTAAGAGGGGAAGGAGATGGATTTTAGGCTTAGAGTGGGAATTAAAAAAATGCAAAAAAAAATAACATGTACATGGCAAATCAGAGAGCAGCACGTGAACCATAGTTGGGATTATTCATGGCCGAACGACCATAGTTTGGATTATTCTAGTCAATTTTTCCTATAAAAAACTATAATACCATAACTATGTTAACCCAAAAAAAACTGATCTCTATTATATGAGGGAAGAGGGGTGAACATCAAATATATATTTATAGCAGGGTTCTGCCAAAAACCTATACTTTGCTGAAAACTGAAAATTAACACTCCTTATTGGAAAAAGGGGTACATATAAGATTAGAAGGGTACATATTACGATTTAAGGTGCGCGTGCTTCTAACATCAAAGTTGAGCTGCTAATATCAAAGTTGTCAGTATTTACAAAAATGTCATTAATAAATGCACGCGTACCCGCTTTATGTTAACATGTAGCCCCTTTACTTGGTTTTCACGGCGAAAATAATTTTCACTTGATCCTATTAAATATAGATATATAGAGAGAGAGAGTCGAAACCTGCTAAAAACCTACAATTTGCTGAAAACTAACAGTCCTGATTGGAAAAAGGGGGTACCTATAAGATTTAGAAGGGTACATATTACGATTAGAGGGTACGCGTGCATTTAACATCAAAATTGTGCTGCTAACATCAAAGTCGTCAGTATTTACAAAAATGTCAGTAATAAATGCACGCGTACCCCCTTTATGTGAACATATATCCCTTTTACTTGGTTTTTGCGCGTACATATCTATATATCCCCTTTACTTGGGTGAAAACTGTTTTCACCGTGAAAACCAAGTAAAGGGGATACATGTTAACATAAAGGGGGTACGCATGTATCATTAACGACATTTTGGTAAATATTGACAACTTTGATGTTAGCAGCACAAATTTGATGTTAGAAGCATGCGTGCCCTCTAATCGTAATATGTACTTTTCTAAATCTTATATGTATCGCCTTTTTTCCAATCAGGATTGTGTTTTCAGTTTTCAACAAAATATAGGTTTTTAGCAGAACCCGACTATATATATATATATATATATATATATATATATATATATATATATATATATATATATATAATCCTAACTACTTCATTATTAATTAGAAATTTAACCATTTCACTAAAGCAATTTTAAACTTAATAAAAAGATTTTAACTAAATGTTGAAAGAAGTTAACTAATGATACTGGTTAGCTATTGGATAACTTTATCTTTTATATAGTGAAGTATAAAACAAACATAACTTTTACTGAAGCATGTTAAAAAGCAATATAAAGTTAACTAATGAAAAAACTTATATGGGATAAGGTGAACAACTATGATTTAACTATTGACATATATATCTCTTAGTTGAAAAATCATAAGTACTAAAACGAAAGTGAAAGTATTGGTCAGACCGTCTGACGCATTGTTTACCGTCAGACGGGCTGAGCCTAATACATCTTCTCTTCTCGCAACAATGGCGCAACATCTTCCACCACTCCCGTCGGTGAATTTGTAGAAAGTGAAAATCGGACACAAAGTGTACAAGGAAGCCGTAGCAGGTCTCACGAAGCTTCTCAGGTAGATAGTTCTTGTACTTCTTAGTATGAGTGGGAAATTGCATAAATGATTCTCAGGTAAGAGAGAGAAGTAGAGATGGCATCCGGGCCGGGCTAGCCCAGCCCGCCCAGCCCGTCTCGTGGGCTTCACGGGTCAGGCCCGCTCAAACCCGCATCAAGCCCGAATCAACCCGCCAGAGTTGAAAACCCGCACCGGGCTCCTTACCCACAACCCAGCTCGCTGCATACCACCCATCCAACCCACCCCTAACCGTCCACGAACCCACCTAGCCCAGACCGAAAGCCCACCCAGCCCGCACCACCTAGCCCACCCAGCCAAAACCGTTTGCCCACCCAGACCACAACCCAGCACACCCAGACCCGCTACCCAAACCCAGACCGAAAGCCCACCCAGCCCAGACCGAATCCCCACCCAGACCACCACCCAGCCCACCCAGACCCGCTACCCACGCCCATTCAGCCCGCACAACCAGCCCGCCCACTACCCAGCCCCCACCACCATGTCACCACGTAATTCTCTACAGCCCCACCGCCCACAGAAATCGCTCCAACGCAACCAAATCAGCAGCCAGCAGGGAGTAGGGACGTTATTGACGAGAAATCGCTCCACCATTGACGCCCACAGAAATCGCTCCACCATTGACGCCATAACAAGCTCCAACAAAAAAAAATCAAATTAACAAGCTCAAGCTCCAACCAAAGAAATCTGAGATTTGAGAATGAGAAGGTGATATAGAGATGAGAGATAATGAGATATTATATATTTTGAGTTTTGTGGCTTAACTGGCTTTGTGTGTTTTGAGAATGAGAAGCTAATAATGAGATGAGAGGTAATGTTAGTAAATGAGTTTAATGAGAATTTGAGATGCAAAGATACAATTCATACAAGACAAGTTGTAAACTTTACTTTTAAGCTTTTACAGAATTCAATCAACGCATGATGCCATTTCTCCAATTGCCACCTCCATTTAAATTAAAAAAATTGTGATTGAAAATCTGAATCCATCATTCAACAAATAGGAATGGATACAGTGCTGTCAATTTGCATTGCCAAAAAAATTAAAAAACCTTCACTCACTGAAATTAGATGCAAGCAGATTCACTGATTCACCATTATTTTCTTATCTTTGCTTTGCAATTTGCATGCTCCATACCTTGAACAGTGAAAGAAAACAATCATAGTAGCAACAACGGTGCTTTGTGAATTTGCTTGTGTTTCTCTTCTGATCCCCACCCCCCAATTTTCTTCTATAAATAGCACTCTAAACTCATGCTTTCAACTCACACAATTTTCATCCTCTCTCAATTTTCCATCTTTCAGTCTTTCTTCTAACTCTTGCTCTTGCTCTTGCTCTTTCTCTTGTTCTTACTCTTTCTGTCAACTTTGAAGTGTTAAGACTTAATTTTTAAACTTAAGTTTTTTTTGCTTATTAAAAAAAAGTTTTTTTTTTTTATTTTGATAATTTCATTTCCTAGTTTGTTACACTAAATTGGTTATTTCCATGTTTTTAATAAGTCAACCTTTAGTCCCTCTTCTAATATTAAGTCAAGCTTTGAATAATTCTGGAATAAGTCAAGCTTGTATGGGTATTTATTTTAAATGAGTACAACAGGTTATCAACCTGTTATAGTAGGTCAAGTGTCCACGTGTTGTATTTTAATTGGATAAACTTTTTCAAATATTTTTTCAATTTAAAATTATCCCAAACAATATTTCCCCCATCTTCTCCTTTTCTTTACTCTCTCCTCAGTCTACTCCCCCGTTGGAATTTCACCCACCCACCACCACTAGACATTTCCTCTCCTATCCCCATCGGTGAAACCCTTAATTTTCTCATCATCATCATCAAAAACCCATTAGTCAACAAGTAGTGCCAAAAGATCATTAATTTATAAATATCAAACTGATTATAATCATCATCATAATGTTAATGGAAAACAGAGTTCTTAGAAGACTTCAAGTTTAACTCATCAATTAAAACCTTCATTAGAGAAGAATTATGGTGGATCATCATTTCATTTTGGGTTCTTTTAAGTTAGCCCTGTTCTTAATGTTTCAACTGGGAAGGTTTTTGGATTTGGTTCAATTTTCTCCGCTGGCAAAGATAAGAGCTAGAAGAAAAGGGAGTTCGGTGCGTAGGTGGTAGTTTCGTGCCTAGGAAGTGTTGTCGGTGGACGGGATACTGTTATGGCGGGTTGGTGGTTCAGTTGGTGGGTTGATGAGAGGGGAAGGAGGGTAGTGAAGGTGGTGGGGGTAGTGGGCTGTTGGTCGGGAAATGGTGGTTTCAGGCTGGGTGAAGGTAAGGTGCAGAAATGGTGGTCTCGGGTTGGGTTTAGGGGCTGGGGTGGGTGTTTGGGGTGGTTATGGAGGAGGGTGGATGGCTGGATGCTTATGGGTTGTTGGTGAGAGGGGAAGGAGGATAGTGAAGGTGGTTTTTGTGGTGGTGAGTTGGATGGTGGTGGTGAGTAGTGGTGGTCAAAAGCGAATCCAAAGTCAATTTTTTTACCTGTTATTCAAGTTACCGGTCATCTGAACTTATTAATAGTAAATACCCATATACGTTTGACTTATTCCTGAATTACTCAAAGGTTAACTTAATATTAGAAGACAAACTAAAGGTTAACTTATTAAAAACAATTTTTCCTTCTTTTATTTACATTGAAATTCAAAAAAAAAAAAAACATTTAGCCAAAAAAATGGATCCGAGAAGAAATGTTGAAGCTGGTTCATTTGACATTAATACCGAAAATCTCGATGCATTTGCCCAAAATATTGGTGCTTCAATATTTGGGGATGAACATGTTCAAAATCTTGGAAATCTGGGATATAATATGTCCCCACCATTAAGAAACTCTCATCAATCATCAAACTCAACAATGATGCCACCCCGACTACCATCTCATCCACAACAGAGTGTTCCGACGTCCAATGATGGTAATACGAAATGGATATATTTGTCTCTAAATTTAATTAGTGTTATGTTATTTATCTCAACATCCGAAAAGCCATTAGTATTTATTAAGTATTCATATATTCATTATAGTAAAGCATTATTCAATATTTTTTTGAAATACGTTTATCAAAATATTAATACTTTTTAACTTATATATCAATGTAATTAATAATCTCAGTATGTATTTTTCATTAATTTTCAGTACTTAGTGTTGAATTTCATTAGCTAACATGATATGAGTAAGTTTAAAATACAATTTGTTTGTACTTATTGATATTTTAATTAATGTTAGTAACTTTGACGATAACTAAATTAATACTCGAATAGTAGCGTAAAGTTTAAAAAGAGTTAGTAATTAAATATATAACTAACTATAATTATACATCATTAACCATCATTGCTACATCATAACCATTTTTGCTACATCATATAACATCATTAATATGTAATAAACTACGTAATATGATGACGTGATTAAGATTTAAGAGTAACTACTACTCGAATATTAGTTTGTAACTAAATACAACTGCTAATTATAAGTTTGAATGGTATGATGTGATTAAATATTGTTTAAATAATATAATGTGATTAAATATTGATTAAATAATAGGAAAAATTGTTTTTAATAAGCCAAACTTTAGCCTATCTTCTAATATTAAGTTAACCTTTGAGTAATCCAGGAATAAGTAAACCTTGTATGCATTTTAACTTTTAATGAGTTTAGGTGATCGGTGACTTGAACAATGGGTAATTTTTTTTTTGACTTAATTTCGCCTGTTAACCGCCAACAAAACCACCACCGCCCCAGTTTGCCTCCTCCACCGCCACACCTCACCACTCCCACCACCTAGCTACCATTTACACCACTGCCACACCTCACCACTCCCACCACCTAGCCACCATTTACACCACTGCCACACCTCACCACTCCCACCACCTAGCCACCATTACACCACTGCCACACCTCACCACTCCCACCACCTAGCCACCATTTACACCACCGCCCAACTCCTCTCGCTCTCCTCTGGTGCCACCATCACTAGACCACCTTACACCACCAGACCACCAAGCAACTCAACTCCCAACACCACACCACCATGCCCAACACCACGCAACTCCCTTCTCTCTCTCCTTGGTGCCCAACAGAACACCAAACTAAACCACCCAAGCAAACACCAGACTAAACCACCCACCGCCAAACACCACCACGCCCAATACCAAAATTAAATGCTCAACACCACGCCACCACCAACTCCACTACCAACACCACTCCCAACGCCCAAAACCACCACACCCACCACGCCCAACGCCTAAAACCACCACACCCACCACGCCCAACCCCCAAAAACACCACATCCACCACGCCCAAAACCACCGCACTCACCACGCCTAACGCGCATTTGGTTGGCGGCTGGTCAGGAGGGTGTAGAGCTGGTGGATGGTTGTGGTTGGGCGGTTGTTGTTGGGAGTGGTTGTCGTCTGTTGGCAAGGGGGGAGAGGTCACGGGGAGGAGAGAGATGGGGAAAGGGAGGGAACTCTTAAACTTTAAAAAAAAAATTAAACCACTTATATTGCGCCACGTGTACCATGTACCTATAATAACAGGTTACCAACAGGTCATGGCTTAATTTTGGAAGATCGATTTACAAGGTTTACTTAGTCCTGGATTACTCAAAGGTTAACTTAATATTAGAAGATGGGCCAAAGGTTGACTTATTAAAAACAATTTTTCCTAAATAATATAATATGATTAAGAGTAACAAATACTCAAATATTAACTAAAATTAAATATTATTTAAATAATATTATGTGATTAGGAGACCCTAATACTCAAATAGTTACTAAAATTATATATTATTTAAATGATAGGATGCGATTAAGAGTAACTAATACACAAATAGTAACTAAAGTTAAATATTATTTACATAATATAATGTGATTATGATTAACAAAATGTCTCTTAAGTTTTCATTTGTTAATTTAGGTTCTTTTTACTCGTAATCTCGTAGTTACTTAACCTTTTGTAATAAACTAATCTACTTACTTTTGAGTGTAGAAGAAGAAACTTCCCAGAAAAGTGGTTGAGGAGAGACTTCTTGGGTCTGGCCACTTTATGAAAGAGTTGTGGTTGCCGGCCAAACCATAGAAGCCGGGGGACCAATAAGATACATTTGTCTTTGTCTGCCATGCAAAAACTCGAACGCCCCTAAGCCAACAAAGTACAAATGGAAACAGGGGGATGGTACGGGAACGTTGGGTCGTCATCTCAGAACAGTACACCAACTGACGGCCGAAAACACACAAGGACAAGGCAGTGGAAAAGGCGTTCAAGGTCAGTTATCTGGGTATTTTTCTAGCCAAGCCGGTGGAGGTACGCCTTTCTTTTACAATAGAGACAAAATGATAGATGGTTTTGCAAATTTTATTATCGCTGAAGAATTACCCTTTAGTCATGGCGATAATATAAATTATGAAGAGTTCAATAGAACTTATCTACAGCCGGCTTTTAGGCGTATTCCACGAAATACGCTTAAAAATCGGACGAAACAACTTTATTATGCTTCGCATGCTTCTCTTATTGAAATGTTTCGTATCCAACTTCCTAGAGTGAGCCTAACATGTGACACGTGGACTTCTTCTTGTTAGGAGCCTTTTATCTGCATAACTGCACATTGGGTTGATGACAACTGGTTTTTACAAAAGCGCATCATTTGTTTCGAGGCTATGCTTGAGATGCATAACGGTTACAATATAAAAACTCGTATTTTAAACTGTCTGAAAACATTCCATTTAACTCGAAAAGCTTTTGCTTTGTCTCTTGATAATGCAACCGCTAACACAAAAGCCATAGACTTTTTGAAACAGGACCCCGAGTTGCCACTACTTTTAGGTGGTGAATTACTTCATGTTCGTTGTTGTGCTCATATCCTAAACCTTTCTGTCCAAGAGGGTATGACTGAGTTACAACCATTACTTGACCCTATTAGAACCGTTACTAGATGGATCAGAGTAACGAGGAGTGTTAAGAGACGGTATATGGCCCTATGCAAAGAGAGAGGACTGAAGAAGCGTCAATGGAGTATTGACACTCCAACCCGATGGAATTCCACCTACAAGTTGTTAAACCAAGCAATTGTTTACCGTGAGGTTCTCACTATTCTTTACAATGAGGCGCAGACGGGCCCTAAATGTTTGATTACCGATGACCAATGGAGCGTTGCTATTCTTATTCGCGATGTGTTGAAAAGTTTTGATCATGCTACTAACGTCTTTTCTTTAGTTTATCATCCCAATGTTCATTTAGTCACTACCGAGTGCATTAAGATTGTTCATGCCATTGACGTTGCTATCAATGTTCCTGCTAGTAACGCTGTTTTGTGCAGTATGAAGGCCAAGTGGTTTAAATACTTTTATGAATTTCCTTTGATTTACGGGTTGGCTGCACTACTTGACCCAGCTGTTAAGCCGGAAGGGTTGATGAGATTGTTGGACTTTTGTTACGGTTGTTTGGGTGTAAAATATGATGTTGATTTGTATATTCAAACTTGTGCAAATGTTTTAGAAAAACTGTTTGATTTCTATGCTTCCATACTGAATCCCGAGGGATGCTATGGTGGTGATACCGGCAAGTCATCAAAAGGCAGGTTTGATTCTATCATTTCCAAGATTTTGAAGAAATCCAAAAATGAGACTACTACATCATCCTCATCATCATCATATTCGCAATTGAACGAGTATTATTCTTATCAATTCGAGACGGATGAGAACTTTGAAATTTTGCAATGGTGGAAGCAACATGAGCAGCAGTTTCCAATACTGTCAAGGATTGCCCGGGATGTACTTGCAGTCCCTGCCTCAACAATTGCTTCTGAATCAGCATTTAGCGCCGGTAGAAGAGTTCTAGATGAAAAAAGATCACGGCTCTCCCCCGAAAGCATTGAAATTTGTGTTTGCAAGAAGGATTGGGATCAAGCTGAAAAGAGAACACAAGGTCTGCAACAAGATGATGATGATGAAGATGATCCATGGATGAAAATGACATCAGAATCTGGATCGGATGTGGGGGAAGTTGCCAGTGGGACGGGCCCAAGTAGGAGTGGAAAACTTCCAATGGAAGAAGTGGTAGAAGACGAAGAAGAAAATTATTAAAGAAGATAGGACAAAGCCCAAAAAAAACATTTCCAATCTATGAATCATCTACAAATCAAGGTACGCAAAGAACTACGTGGTCTTTGATTCCTTTGGGATACGTAGGCAACTTAATTTTGAAAATTTTAGTTTAATGTCAAATTAAATTAAAGTTTTTAAATTACAAGCTCAAGCCCCCCACACTCTATATTAGTGAAAATAAAAAAAAAATCAAAAAAAAATATAGATTTGATATATACATGTTGAGCTATATGATTGCCTCCCTGTGCCCCATTGATGTTTTTGAAATATTTTGGATTCATGATTTATTATCGTTTGGCATGAGGATTCATCGGATTTGATTTTATTTCCGATATTTTATGACCCTTGCTTGCATGATGCTTGTAACATTTGCGCTGAAAGTGGAACTAAGTTGGTTAGACTGTGAGTTTTGAGTCTTTGGATGCATATCTTCATCCAGTCTTTCCTTCTATGTGTGATAGTTCCTCATTATGGCATTGATCTTGGTATTGGTTCATTACTCGTTGATGTCTAGCATGCATGCATATTGAAATGATTGAGGCGTTCTTTTTGATTGTCTGAGCCATAGAGCCACTAATAAAACATTATATCGCCTTAGCCCTTCTGAGCCTTTCATGACCATTTGTGTTTATTACCTCTATTGAAATCCATAGCCTAGCTTGGGGGAGCATTAGTAATGACTTGGCCTTGTTTTAGACGTGTTTTGGTGATTTATGGGTTATCGGTTTTGCTTTATTTGTGGAGATTGCTTGATACAAAAGCTCATAGTTAAAAATTTTTGGAAATTTTATCATTGAAAAAAGAATGAAAAGTGAGCAAAAAGAATTCATTGAAAACCACGAACAATCAAAAAGAGAATGAGTTGAAAAGAAAGAAAAAGAAATTGTGGTTTGTTAGAAACTTAGAGTATTGTCGAGTTGGTTATCTTGTGGGTGATGATTTGCGGAGTTCAGAGGTAACATTCACCTCATGTTATGTATATGTTTATGCTCCTCTAGGATGGCTTTACCACCACATCTCCCAAAGTTTTCCACACCCTTCACCAAAGCCTCGTTGCAACCTTGCAAAGACCTCATGATCCTTTTTGCATTGCTAGCTTTAGTTAGATTGATGTGGAGTTTTGTCCCAATTCCGTAGAGTATTTGCTATATTTGAGTCGAATGAACTAGGTTGAGTATTACATGCTACCCTCTAAACACACGAGTGTCGTGAGTTGGGACGGGTCATTATGGGTTGGGTCAGGTCAGCGATCGGACACATCTTTTGTCTGCCACAAAAATTGAGAGTTGAGTGTCTCCCATGTGAGTACCCTCTTAGTATTTGCGGGATGCGCAAATGTCCTTGTTTGATTGCTATGCATACTGATTGATTGTTGGTCTGATATGATGGACTGATGATGATACTTGCCTACCTGACTAGTCTTGGATCTAATTGAATATTGTTGAGCTAAATTCTTTCTATTTGATTGGGGTGAGACAGTCATATGTTAGTTCGCATGATTTTGTTGCTTTAGGACAAGCAAGAGTTTAGCTTGGGGGAGTTTTTGATGTGTTCATTTTATATAGGCTTTGAGCATCGTTTCCCCTCTTTTTTTATACTCTTTTGGAGCTCTTTAGAGCTCTTTATTGTGAGATTTGATATATTTGGGTATGTTTCGTGTTTTTGAGCTTTGATTGTGCATATTAGGTGTCTGAGGCCTTTATCTGGCATTTGGGAGCATTACCCATATTACATAGGCATTTGGAGTACCCTGAGAGCAATTATAGAGCTCTCGAGATGATAACAAATAAGATTGGAGCTAAAGAGCGCTTGCACGTCCGGTCGTGTGTGGCCCGTCGCTCGGGCATGCAAGCATATTTCGAGCTGTGTTGAAGAACTGGCTAAGTCATCTCCGCCCTTCCGGACGCTGATTACGAGTTTTATGTGGAGAAGTTTTAAAGACCGCCCGCCCGGGCGCCATCGCCTGACCGGCCGGGTGGTTTCTCGGGAGGCCTTGTTTTCGGTTTTTATTGCCTTTTGAACATCATCTATTAATACTAGAAGGTTAATTTCGATTAGTTATCTTAGTTTTTATCTTAGTTTCGTATTAGCTTAGTTTTAGACTCCTAGTTTTTCTCAAGCTTATTTAGTTCGAACATCGTCTGCTTTCAATAAAGTATTATAGTTGATTCATTTCGCATAAATCTGGTAATTCTTCTTCCATTACTTTTCATTATTTTGATTATTGCTTTCATAGATCTTTATTATGTCTTCCCTAATTATGATTGCTTTCGTTAACATGCAAAAGTTTAAAAACGACAATAATGAAAAATAGATAATAATAAATAATTACGATAATATAAAATTAATCATTACTAGAAATTATTTAAGAATACATTGGTCAATATTCAATACTCATTATAATCTTATTTTAATTGCTATATTAAGATTATAAATAAACGGCATTACTAGAAAAGAGAAGATATTAAATAATTACGTCATTATGAAATTATAAAAATTAGTCGTTATTCTTATTATTAACAAAATGGAATTTATAAAACCAAATATTTTATATTTCCAACCAACGTATTTCACAGTTATATCTAATTAAATTATACAAAATTACAAATGCAAATTCATAAAGACATAATTCATAATTTCATATTACATCAAACTTAACTTACCAACTATTTCAACACAACCAATCCACCTACTAAGCCCATCCAGTCCAACCCAACTCACTCAACCGACCCAGCCCACCCACTAAGCCCACCCAGCCCATTAAACCAGCCCACCCAAACCACCCAGCCCATTAACCAGCCCACCCAAACCACCCAGACCACCCAACCCATTAACCAGCCCAACCCAAACCACCCAGCCCGCCCAGCCCATTAACCAGCCCAACCCAAACCACCCAGCCCGCCCAGCCCATTACCCAGTCCAAACCACCTACTTAGCTCACCCAACCCACCCCTGCAACCCGTTTCAGGCCCGCCCAAAACCGCCAAGGGTTGTCTCTCTAGCCCAGCCCGTCAACCCACCCAGCCCGCTTCTTTCCCCAGCCCGCACCGGGTCAGATTTGCCCAGCCCAGCCCGCCGCAAACCCGGCCCAGCCCAGCCCGGCCCACCCAGATGCCATCTCTAGAGAGAAGGAACTAATGATGGTTAGAAGCCATGGTGGTTCCTGTGGTTCAACCCATTTTCAGTTCTAGCAATGATGGTTGAAGTACTGCACAAGAAAAAGAGAGAAACTGTTTCAGTTTTCACAAGCAAGATTGTTGGCAGAGTATGCTCTAATGGAGTTGTCTCTTGGTGTAGTTTATTGGGCCAGACGAAGAAGAAGCAGGTTTGTTTTATTTTGTATCAGTTGGTTCTTGTATTGTTTCAGTTGGTTTTTGTTTTGTATCAGTTGGAGTTTGTTTTATTTCAGTTGGAGTTTATTTTGTTTCAGTTGGTTTTATATGTCTTACATCAGTTATATTTCAGTTGAAAGCATTTATGTTTCAGTTAGAAGCATTAGTGTTTCAGTTAAAAGTAACTGAACAAAAATTGACACCAACTGAACAAAAATTGACACCAACTGAAACAAAAATGAAACCAACTGAAACAAAGATGATACCAACTGAAAAAAAATGATACCAACTGAAAGTCGTCCGACCAAATGTTATGGTCGGACGCGTCTGACCCAATACCTTCTCGAAACGAAATCATAACATCAATAAGAAGACCATAACTAATAGGAAAAATTGACAGGAAAAATCTCACCTTTGCCCGAATTTCCACCACTGGTACCACCTTTAAAAAATCCAGCAATAATCCCACCTTTTACCTCCATCTGCTCGTATTAGGCTGTCACCTGTTTATAATCTATAATTATCGATAATCTTTCCTAATTATGTGATTAACAACTAATTAGGTATATTTCAAAACTAGAAGCCTTAATTTAACTCTTAATTCAAATTTATAAAAAAAGAACTCCAAAAAAAACCCATTACTCCTCCTGCCCATTTCTTATTCTATACCTTCTCCTCTCTCTCTCTTTCTCTAACTTGAAGCTTCATCAATGGCGTCCACAACACTCCGTTCACTCTCTCTCCAAAACCCATCTTTTCTCTCTCACAACCCATATTCCTTCTCCGCTAAAACCCTCCTCTTTCCTTCTTCCTTCTCCTTCAACCCACAAATCCACCTCTCTCAAATCTCCTTCAAACCCCATATCCACCATCTTATCCTCAAGTTAACAAAACCCAGATTCCCAATTCGGCGATTTCTCCTCCGATAAACCTCGTGAAGAGTGCGGTGTTGTAGGTTTGAGATTCCATTATTGCAAAACCAATCAAACTTTTGGGTGTAACCTAATCTATTCCCATTCCAGCCCCATGCCAAGTCCCTGAACCCAACAGCCCCTTAGAAGAAAGAAACCCAATTTTCCAATTTAACAATTGAAGTAAATAAAAAAAGTTCTAATATGTGCACCAAACGTATAGGATGAGCTATTGGGATATCCCTCATTCCCTCCCCCACAACAAACTTGCTAAACAAATACTATAAGCTAATATTAGGGGTGTTCAAGAAAACCCAACTAGAATGACCAGGGTATTTTTTTGATTTTATTGTTTTTAATTGATCGGGTACCCGACCTGCTAAAATTAAATATAATCGGGCCGAGTAACGTGTAATATGAAGGTACCTACAAACCAGTTAGTTTTGTTAATATTATTTTTTTATGAAAATATCAAGGAATCTACGCTATACTCATAAATTTACTAGTCTACTTTCAAGCTAATCTAAATACACTGCACGTAGCAAGCAAAAATGAATTCTAGAGAGAGAGGGAATTCTAGAGAGAGAGGGAGAAAAAAGAAGAAACCATGGAAACCTAAAAGAAACCCTAAACCGCCGTCGAGAACACTTTTCTCATCCATCAGATTGGATCTCACAACCAATTTCTCACTAAAAGATTGCTTTCTTGGCCAAGACCTAATAATCTCTAGGTTAAAGAGTAATAATTACAAGAGTTTACCCAAGAAACGAAGCGTTAGCGAGGATATCGAAGATCTAGCCATGGCTAAGCCGTTTTCCAGCGCACAAATCGAGGCAAATGATATCATTAAGGAGTTTTCAGCTGGTTTTGGCGTGTTTCAAGCAGTAAAGATGCTCTCTTTGGATTCAATTTGCAAGGAAAATCAAGTTCAGCCTATCACAGGGAAGTGCCCTTTCATTTTCCTTGTTTTATTGTTATTTTTATTTTCTGCCCTCTTTCTGATTTGGTTAAGCCTAATTAATTGCCCTATTTATTTGCCTACTGCCTATTGCTTGTCTTGGTATTGCTGTTGTATGTCTGCATATCTCATAATGAGATTTTTGATATTATCTAGTTGGTTTTGGGTTAATTGCTTTTATCAGCTCAGAATTGTGCGTGCTTATCATGCTCTCTATTACACTAGATTAGCACTGGTTCACTATAAATACCTGCACTTAGCATTAACTTCAGCTCACACCTTCTGCACTACTCTCTCACTTTCTCTCCAACTGAACTTCTGGTTGCTTAATCATCCCACTTCTTTGTTCCTCTTAATGTCTGAATTTGTCCCTCCTCTTAACTATGTCAAGGCCCTCAAATCCCAACTTGAGAGCTCTGCTGATTCCATTCCCCATAACCATAAGGGGACCTGTTCCAATCACCCTGAACCTGTGGATGTCCTTCCAACTACGCCAACTCATATCCCCAATCTCGACTATAATTCCCATTCCCAACCAATGGATGCTAACTGTCAGCCTACTTCTCCCCCATCCCTTTCCTCAGGGGGTGCAAGTGAACATGACTCACAATGTACCACTGAATATCCCCCTAGTGTAACTGTTGATGCTCCTATTCTGTCTGAGGAAGAGATTGCAAAACTCTCTGCAACTTGCCTCTTTGGCAAAGTGTGGGGGGAATATGTGCATTCTGATGCAGTGCAAACCAGGTTGAAGAGAGACTGGAGCTTTACTGAAGGGCAGTTTCTCATCAGGTATCTTTCCAATGGTTGGTTCCTCCTTGACTTCTCTATTGCTGCTGATAAAACTGCTGTTTGGGAAGGCAGGCCTTGGTTTGTCCAAGGGTTGAATTTTTCTATCATTCCTTGGAAGCAAAGTTTCAACCCTTATGAGGAACAATTGACACATGTAGACCAATGGATTAAGATCCCCTTTCTGCCTAATGAATTCTGGAATTTAAACCACCTAAGAACTCTAACTTTAAAAATTGGAACTCTGCTTAAGTTAGATAGGTTTACCTTGCTTAATGATGATAAAGCTCAATTTGCTAGAGTCTGTCTTAATATTGACATCACTAAACCTGTCCCAAGATCAATCACTATAAGAAACAGTCATGGTATCTCTACTGAGTTTTTCCTAACCTATGAGGGGGTGCACATTGTCTATCCCCTCTATGGTATAAATTATCATTCTATAGTCTCTTGCCCTAAGAAACCTCCCCCCTGTTTGGATTTAGTGGTGGCTAAGCTTGAAGCCAGTTCCATTTCTCAGAATTTTAATAAGTGTAATCCCAGTGCCCCTGAGAATAATTGGTTGTTTGTCAGACCCTTGAGAAGAAGCAGAACTAAGTTTCAGAATAATGAGAATTCTCTAAGCCTTTTAACAAGCAAACTCACAAACCAAGAAAATTTCCTAATACTATCCATCTGAACTCTGTTGTGTACCCCAATCATGCTCATAACATAGCTGCTCCTGCTGATGTTGGTAGTCCTAGCAACATCAAGTTGAACAATGCTTTTGAGAAGCTCTCTGAGTTTCAGATTCCTTCTTCTGAACATGTGCAATTAACACCTCCTGCTGCTGTTCCCACCCCCATTAACACTGAAGTCATAGGGGAAGAGGAGGAGGATGGCATGGATATAGCCTTCCTACAAGCTATGGGTGTCCTTCATCATCAAGATCAAATGGCTTTGGTTCCTGCTGCTGCTGCTGAAACTAGCAAGAGGAGGAGGAGAAAGGACTCTCCTTCTTCTTCCAACTCTCTCATGGAATGATCAGTCCTATTGCAACACTTTTAGGTCTCCTGGGTTTTCTTAGACAAATGTTGTTAGTATTAGTTAGTTTGTTTTATTTTGCAACTAATGCTACAAACTGTACCTTCATTGTTACCCCCCCAGGAGCTTTTTTTCTTCCCCCTTTTGGATTCAGAATGTACTATGTATGATCAATGGGATTTTGATGCTTTTAGCTTATATTGGTTTTGTTATCTCCTTTATTTTGATCTTTGCTATACTGGTTTTTCCTCTTCTATGCTCTGGTAATGGTATTTTGGCTGCCTCTCATGTGTTCAGTCGTTTCTTTAACAGCTTTACCTACTATGCTACAACCAGTACTTTAAAGAGTAGATTGTTTTTCTTCTACTGTGCATGCTTGCCCAGTTTTATTGTCCCCTATGCTACCACAGAAAGGATGCTGCCTGCTAATCCTATCTGCTACACTTGTGGTGTTGATCTGCTGCTGATTAGGTTAGGTATTGGCCTTCTTCTTTTTTGGTTCAATTGGATTTTTGGGAGTACCTGCTCTTTCAAAGACACCAACTGGCCTCTGTGCTATAACTCTGTATGGACTATGATTACACTTTATTTTTACAACTCTATTCCTATTAGTAACACTCATGCTCAACCCTCTCTTGGCTGGAATATTTTAGCCTTCTATATGTTCTTATTTTGGATTAACCTTAGCATCTCCCCCCTTTTCTTTATTCCTAATAATTGGCACTCCTCTATTTTCTCTAATGCTGATGCTCTTTGCATAATGGACTTCTCCTATGACTATGTTTTAGTTGCTACTGTTAATTATGGTTGCACTATTTCTATTTCTATCTTGTTGACTCTCCTCACCCTTTTTGTCTCTCTTACTGGTGTAGGTAGGCACTCTTTAATCCTCCCCCATTGGAAGGCTTATTTGCTTTTAGTGTTTGCACCTCATGGCTATACAGCAAAAGGGATGAGGCTGCCTCCCCCCAGATCAACCAAAAGGCCAATCCCTCGTTGGCTCAGCTCCTCTGTTTTTATAGCTTTCAAAATGTTTGTTATAAAGCGTAGCTTTTTACATAACCCAGCATACCAGTTTTGTATCTTTATAATTCCTGCCATGTTCTATTTTTTCAAATTGCGTGTATATTTGCGAACCGAGTGCTTTGCCACTCGCTTGGAATTATGGGTTACATCCCATACCTAGACTACCAGTTTTCTCCTTTCACAAAAGGAAACATCGCTCGTGGACTTTCCCCTCCCCATTATGATATGTTTCTAACATGAAGATCATCTCTTGGAATATTCAAGGGGCTAAAAAGCCACAAGCCTTAGTGGAACTAATTTTTCTCAAAAACAGATTTAAACCGGACATTTTCTTTATCTTGGAGACAATGACTAATAATGCCAATAGCAAGAAAATCTTGAAAACTCTGCATTTCCAACATACTCTAGTCATTGATCCCGTCAATCACAGTGGGGGTATCTGGGTATGTTGGAATGACGATAATATTAGCATAGACAGCCATATGCTATGGACTAGATGTGCCCATCTAGTTGATTATTCTAAAATTATGAAATCATCCATTCTAGTGTCTGGAGTTTATCTTCCTGCCCAAGAACCGGAAAAAGATACGGTATGGAACGAATTGGCAACTTATCTCACTAGTCAAACTCTACCATCCTTGGTAGTTGGTGACTTCAATGAGTTGCTATCTCCCTCTGACAAAGTTGGTGGACGTCCGGTTCTTGCCTCTCAATTTCGCCGTTTTCCAAATTTCCTGAGAGAGGTGGAGTGTTTGGACCTTCCTGCACAGCAAAATGCGTTCTCTTGGAAAAAACACTACGACTCTTATATAGTATATGAAAGACTGGATAGGAGTATTTGTAACCAAAAATTCCTTGATTTATTCCCAGATACGATTACTTCTTACGGCTCTTTTACGGTATCAGACCATGCTCCTCTTATTTGTGACACACTCACAAATCCCAGTTTCCCTCCTGCACGATTTAGATTCCACCAGGCTTGGGCCATAGACCCGGAAGTGCATACCATCGTAAAAAATTCTTGGTTGGAAAAACAAAAGGGTTCTCGATTTTTTAGAGTTCAAAAACGGCTTATTCAGATCAAATCTTCTGTAAAAGCTTGGTCCATGAAAAAATTCCAGCACACATCTAGCAAACTCATTCAGAATCTTGCCAAGATTCACGATGTAGAAGAAAGGCTTTGGTCTCAACCCTATAACCCAATTTTGGTCGAACACCTAAAAAGACTCATTAACCAGAGGAGGAAAATCTTATTGTTTAAACAATCCCATTGGGGAATAAAGAATAGGAAAAATTGGCTTCTTCAAGGTGATAGAAACACCCGTTTCTTCCACAATAGGATGAAGAAAAGCTTTTCACTTAATACCATCCATAAATTAAGGGATGAAGATGATATCTGGGTGGAAAACCCGGCTGGTATTCAGGAACTTCTGAAAAAGGCATTCATAAAGAACTACTCATCCTCAGGCTCAGTCCCTCATGATTCTGCTTTTGAAAACTTTACCCCCATCATTTCTAACCAAGAGGTGGCAACTCTTCTGTCTAAGGTCTCGGAAGATGAAATAAAAAATGTTTTCTTTGAAATGAATCCCTATAAAGCCCCAGGGTCAGATGGTTTTGGTCCAGGCTTTTATCAAAAGTATTGGGAAATCATTAAGAAAGATGTGTGTCTAGCAATCTCGAGCTTTTTTGACCATGGCCATCTTCCACCATCCCTAAACCACACCATCATCATCCTCTTGCCCAAAACCCAGCAACCCGAAAAACCAGGCCATTTTAGACCGATTAGCCTTGTCAACACTTTGTATAAGGCCATCTCCAAAATCATGGTCTCAAGACTCCAGCCCATTTTAGACAAGGTGATAAGTCCCTTTCAGAATGCTTTTACCAAAGGTCGTTCAATCCATGACAATGTACTCATTGTGCAAGAAATCCTTAACACCTTCCACAAATCAAAAAACAAGACAGGGTGGTGTGCTCTGAAACTTGACATGGAAAAAGCCTATGATAGGATTGAATGGAATTATTTGTGGGGTTGTCTTTCTCATTTAGGTTTCCCCCCGAAATGGATTAATTTAATTAAGCAATGTGTCACCACGGTTTCTTATTCCGTAAAAGTAAATGGCACTACAACAAGTTGGTTTAATCCATCCCGGGGACTGAGACAAGGTGACCCACTTTCTCCATATCTCTTTATCATTTGTATGGAAGGACTTATCAGACCACTAGCTTTCGCTGCTAGTAATAAGCCAAAAGGTATTGGCTTTCAAGTATGCCTAAACACTACTAAGATCCCTTGCTTACTTTTTGCTGATGACAACCTTTTATTCTGCAAAGCCACTGAGGCTGGATGCAATAATCTTAAAAAAGTTATTGATTGTTTTTGTACAAATTCAGGTCAATTGGTTAATTTTCACAAATAGGCCCTCATCTTCTCCAAACAAGTGCCCAATGCACGTAAGGCTACTCTGGCAAGTAGCTTTAATATGCCACCGAAAGCCTGTCTAGGGAGGTATCTAGGAGTCCACTTCAGTTCGTTTCGACCCATCAAAGCGGATCTAGTCCACTTACTTGCTAAGACTAATGACAGAGTGAAGCTATGGGAGGCTGGCATGCTTCTAAAGCAGGAAGGCACACCCTCATCCAATCAAATTTAGAAGCTATCCCAAACTATGCAAGTGCCGCCACTATGTTACAGACAAACTCCGCCACCACTATTGATTCCATTCACAGAAAATTTTTCTGGAATCAGGGCCCTGGAAAAGAAGGTATTCCCCTCATAGCTTGGGATAGGATTTGCACTCCAAAGAGCTTAGGAGGATTAGGGCTAAGAAAGACCCTGCCTCTGAACAAGGCCTTCCTGGCTAAGCTAGCATGGAAAGTTCTGTCTGACCCGGATAATCTATGGGCCACCATAGTCCGCCAGAAGTACCTAAAAAATTGCTCCTTGTTCCAATACATACCAAAACCATCCCATTCCACCATTTGGCGGAAGATAATGGAACAACGGGACATACTGAGGAAAGGGATTTGATGGAAAATAGGTGATGGATCAACCATTTTATTCTGGTTAGACAATTGGCTAACCAACCAATCTATTTACGAACTTCTAAAGCCAGACCCTATCACAATTAATACTGATCTACACTTGAACGCCTTCATTACCAATGACGGACATTGGAATTACGAAGAGCTAGGCACGATACTGCCTCATAATCTTATAGCAAAAGTACGGCTAATAACCCTTACTAAAAATATTACTCTGGATACACCTATTTGGGGGCCATCTCCCCATGGAGACTTCACAGTCAAATCAGCAAACTGGTTGGCACATAATATTAGTCCTGACACCCCCAAATGGGAATTTCGTCAACTTTGGAAAGTACAGTTACCACCAAAACTTCAGATCTTTCTATGGAAAATTCTACATAATGCAATCAGTGTGCGTGCCACTCTGTTCAAAAGGTAGATTATCCCTATCGAAACATGCCCCATGTGTACTGAATCGTGTCCGGAAACTATAGACCACCACTTCCTAAATTGCCAGAATATAACTCCCTTATGGGACCTCCCAGAGGTTCAAGAATGGTTGGGTGGCACTTTTGTCCAACAGACCGTTAAAGATCTTTATAGGAAGAACCTAAAGAACGAAGGTTTGGCTGCCAACCTTACCTTCCTTCTTTGGAGCATTTGGAAGGAGCGAAATGACATGGTCTTCAATAACATAGCTCTTCACATGCATAGAATCTACCACCGTGCAAGATTACTTTCCCACGAATGGAAAGTGAGACTTCATTACGACGAATTTGCTCTGTCCCCTTCCCATATGGATTCCCCTCTCCCCCCCTTACTCACAAAAAGGCGTCTCCTCACTCCATCTTTGTCGACTGGGTCCCCCCTCCTGGGGGCTTCATCAAGCTCAATTTCGATGGGTCCGTCAAGAACAACAATGCAGCAGCAGGTTTTATCATTAGAGACCACGAGGATACGGTGCTTGTAGCCGAAACTCACAACTTGGGAAACTCTACAGTCCTGTCAGCCGAAGCCACTGCACTACACAGGGGAGTTCTTAGAGCACTACAGCTCCCACATTCCTCCATCCTAATTGAAGGCAACAACTTGCTTGTCATAAACGCTATGAAAGGCGTCTGGTCTACTCCGTGGCAGATTGATAACATCATTCAGGATACAAAGATCAACCTCAGAACTTTCCAAGAGTTTCAGCTTGCGCACGTCTTCAGGGAAGCAAACAAGGCAGCTGACTGGATTGCAAATATGGGTCACTTAGTTTTAGACTCCTTCTGTATTACGGACTGGCATGGTTCAGAGCTGGCAAACATTCTTTGTAACGATATGTTAGGAATACCCCTCGAGCGGAGGGTCTCCTAACTATCCCATTTTTCTCCTTATCTTTATAAAAAAAACAAAATACACTGCACGTTTGCAGTGCAGATCTTATATGTATATTCATTTTCGTTCACAAATCTAATACTTCAAGGAAAAGGGAAGGAATTGCTATAGGTTACGGCACATTGGCAGTGTCAAGAAATTTGTGTTAAATTGACACTTTCTCTGTTTGTAAAAAAGTGACACGCTTCTTGTTTTCACGTTTGCCAATGCATTATTTTAACCATTAATATCTACAATTTTCAATAAGTAAAAATTATAAAAAGTTGATATTAAAAAAATTATATTGAAACGAATCAAATAAGATCCCACTTGACTATATTTTACCTAAAATGTAAACCACTAAAGGTAATTAAAGTCTAAATTATTAATAGTAAACACTATACAAATGTGTCACTTATTTAGAAATAGATGAAATATTAAACAAGGCAGCAGGCAATGTCTAGTGGAGTACTAAATATGGTTTATGGCATATTTCCTTATTTTTTGTAACTTTTATTTTTTGACATGCATTAGCTTCAACATGTGTAGTTGTTACTAGTCCGTGTTCGGGCAGGGCCACGGACCGTCCAAACAACTACCTCTTTGTTTCTCTGCGTGCGTAACCAAAAGGGGGGTATACGCTATGAACGCCCTTAGCTAATATAGGAAATATTCTTTGCAATTTTTTTTCCAATCTCGCTCTTTAACATAATTATTATAAAGAAGATTATTTTCTGTATTAGCTTATTTTGTTATAACAAGTTTGTTTTAGGATAGAAATTTAAGTAATTTCAGATCAGAAAAATCGATTAAAAAAAGAAAACAAAAATTTTTGGGGTCGTTCATTATGGTTTTTTGTTTTATTTTTCAGATTTTTGCAAACAAAAAACAGGAAATCAAAAAGAATGATTTTCAATTTTTACTTGTCAGTTTTCAAAATCATCATGTTTCCAATAAGTTTGACTATTAATATTTGATTTATTAGGACATATATCATATGACTTTCAAATACAAAGGACCAAAAAACTAAAACAACAATGATACCGAATGGGCCATTGGTGAGTTAATTTAGAATTTGATAAGATGACTTATTGAGAAGGTATTGGGTCAGACGCGTCCGACCATAACATTTGGTCGGACCAATTTCAGTTGGTACCATTTTTGTTTTAGTTGGTATCATTTTTGTTTCAGTTGGTTTCATTTTTGTTTCAGTTAGTTTCAATTTTTGTTCAGTTGGTGTCAATTTTTGTTCAGTTGGTTTCAAATTTTGTTCAGTTGGTTTCAAATTTTGTTCAGTTGGTTTTGTTCAGTTGATCTTTTTATTTCAGTTGGATGTCTTTTAAGTTCAGTTACTTATTTTATTGTTTCGTTTACGTGTTTTAGTCTAACTGAAAACAAAACTTAAGTAAATGAAGCAAGATAACTTCTAAATGAAAGCAACTTAGTTTTCAGTTACTTATCTTATTGTTTCAGTTACTTATATTATTGTTTCAGTTGATTATTGTCTTCTTTTAGTGGGGTATTGTATTGTTTCAGTTGGTTTTTATTTCGTTTCAGTTCGATGAGTTTTTGTTTCAGTTGAAATTAAAAGCAAAACCCAAAAAGAATTGGCAGTAAACTCTAACTCACCTCACTTTCTTCTTCTTCATTCCATCATCAATGGCAACTCTAACTGGCCTCAGTTGAAATTGAACTCTAACCCAAAAAAGTTTTTGTTGTATCAGATCATAAAAATCATTACTCTTTGCTTTGAATTTTGAGTTCCATTCAAAATTGATGTGCGAATTTCTTGATGCTGAGCTCGATCTTCTGTTTCTGGCTTTCTCACTGCAATTTTGAGTTATAGTGAGGAAATTTTGGCGAAAATGATCCAGAATGATTGGTTAATATCAATGACGGAATCAAATGGGAAAGGAGGAGGAAGGGGGCACGGGAATTTATTGCGGTACGGCGAATGCGCGCTCGAAAATATCAAATGGGCTCAGCCCGTCTTACCATAAACATTGGGTCAGACGGTCTGACCCAATAGTTTCACTAACTTATTTGAGGCCTTCAAGGAAGAACCGAATCAATGAAATAGAGGGAGAAGAGAATTAGTATCTCAACCATTGTGATATTGAAAAAAACTGAATGGAAACCTACCAAGATGAACGAACACTAAAAATGAAGAAATTATTTTGGACTTGTCATGACTGGGCCTAGGGAGAGCACTCTACCTGCCTTGCCCTCACTTATTTTTTTTATTTTTTTGGTAAGAATAAGTGGTATGAACCCCCACTCGGATTTTAATGGACCACACACATTGAAATAAGGGAATGATAAGGAATTTTATTTTCAAAATGCCCCTAATAAAAATTAAACCCGCAACCTCAAAGTTAAAAGATTTACCCCTTTTCACTCGACCAAGTATTACTTAATTTATTTGTTAATGCCTCACTTACTTAAAAGCTGTCTACTAGCTACAGTAGAAGTTGAAAAGTAAGGACATATTCAATACAAAAAATGTAGTAGTTGGGACTTGGGAAAAGAGGGGAAGGTGATGTACTTATGTCATTGTTGCTCTTATTCAGTGCGTGCGTGTGCGTGAAAGTGTCATCTGTTTTACCATGAAATTTACATAGCTATTGATGCAGGTTGAAAGTCATTGCAGCTATGGTCTTCCAGCTAGAAACCTCCAGCTAAGGAAATTCAGCTTAGATTAAACCAGCTAAAGAAGAATCAGCTAAATATCGTCCAGCTTGAGAAATACAGCTTCACTTCAAAGAAGCGTTACAAGTCAAAAACATCAGAGCCTGAATATCCGCATAATGATTAAGGCCATAAAAGCAAAGGCAATAAACGAGCAAGAATCATGGTGATTAGCATTAATGGCGGACATAAATGAAAGATTTGGAGCTGCTTGAAGAACATGGCTGGGACAAACGGGCATAATCATCTTAGCTATATATAGATATGATCACAATGATTGTAGGGACAAGTTGATACAACTAGAACAATTTCATACAAAAGCACAAGCATTGTTTCATTAGTTTACAAACTACGAATTACATAGTCGCAAGAATACTAGGGCTGTAATCAAGATTATAGTGGATTGGTGGACTCAAAGCCACCCGCGGTTTTTCCCTTATTCCACGGGTTTCCGCGTCACCACCTCTGTGTCTTATCTCTATTTCTTTTTACTTCTCTTTTACTTAAAATATGCTAGCTGCTCTAGCTAGCTTCCAGCAACCTAGTAGACCCCTAGCTGTAGCTCCCAGCTAAGTTTTGCCCTTGCAGAATTTGGCATAAACAGTTTGGCGCCCACCATGGGGCCTACAGCTAGATTTAATATCTAAACTTCCAAAAATCAATCCCTTCCCAGAAGGAAAGACACCTAACTACCAAATGGCCGAATTAACTCCCGAGCAGATGAGAGAAGCTCTAGCATCTTTGCAAGAGGCTCACACGAGATCCAATGAAATCATCGAAAACTTACAAAAAGAGCTTGAATCAGTAACGAGCAACGCTAAAAGGTCCTCGCGACGACCTCCTGGTATGACACCTCGAGTTCTGGAGCTGGATGACGCAGAAGCCAGCCCTGAGGAAGATGCTGTGGATATACCAGAACAACCTTACCACGAGGACTTGGATCCCACAGCTTCGAAGCTGGCTCTCCTTGAGTCCTAGAATTGGAAAATGATGCGAATGTTAGCAAAGATGCCAGGGGCACCAACACCTGTAGCTGAGGAGACGCTTGATGGTTACACCAAATCACCTTTCATAGGAGAGATAGCTAGAGCTATGATCCCAAAAAAGCTGCATCTAGCCCCATTTGGTAAGCTGTATGATGGGACCACTGATCCATACGATCATGTGAACCAGTACAAGCAGAAGATGTGGACTATCCCCATCCCAGAGGACCTCCTCGAAGCTATAATGTGCAAATCCTTTGGAGCCACCTTAGGTGGACCAGCCCTACAATGGCTTATCACCCTCAGGGCTGGTACTATCCCTAATTTCTCTATTCTTATTAACAAATTTTATCAACAGTTTGCTAGCAGCAGGATGCTAGAGAAGCATACAGGCGACCTGTACCGCATTATTCAGAAAACAGGTGAAGTTGTTCGTCAGTATCTAGGCAGGTTTAACAGGGAGATGATTTCTGTTAAGAACCTGGACATTCCCACATCTATCGAAGCATTCCGGAGAGGTTTGATACCTAAATCCCGCTTGTATCCAGATATGGAGGAGAATCTAGCTACGAGAAGAAGACTCAGAACAGCAACCACAAAAGGAACGATTGGCGTCACCAGCCGTACCAGAAGCGTGACCAAGCTAGCAGTGTAGCTAGGGAAGCTCCCCGCAAGACTAACAATGAGGATTTCCCTCCTATATCCTCCTACTGTTTTAATGTTGATGCAGGTGGTGTGGTGAACGCGTTGGAAAAGCTGGGTTCAGGAGCTAGGTGGCCCAGGAAAACTGACAAACCCGATGGGCGAAAAGATACTTCCCAATGGTGCAGCTACCATGGAGACCATGGCCATCTGACTGAGGATTGCAAAGCTCTCAGGAAAGAGGTAGCTTGGCTGCTGAAGAAAGGCTACCTAGAGCATCTGATGGGGAAGAAGGGTCAGAAAGATGAATCTAGCAAGGATTGCAGCAGCAAACCAGCCGGACCATCACCTGATCTAACACATGATAAGGGAAGGTTCCAAATCCGCACCTATCCAGCACAGAAGCAAGGAGGAACAAGAGCTACGTAGCATGATCATCAGCTTCGAAGAAGAAGAGGAAGCTGAAGAAGGTGACCATCATGATGGACTAGTTATTTCACTTACCATCAGCAACTGTCTAATCAAGAGAGTATTGGTAGATAATGGAAGTTCAGCTAATATCATCTTCAAAAATGCCATACAAAGCATGGGGCTACGTGACGAAGACATCATTAGAAAGTCAACAGTCCTGTACGGCTTCAACGGAGAACCAGCTGTCACCATTGGTGAAATCACCCTGCCCACCTATGCCAAAGGAGTCAATCTGCAAACCAGGTTTAGTGTCGTTGACTGTCCTTCAGCTTACAATGTTATTATGGGTACACCTTGGATTCATAGGATGAAAGCTGTGCCGTCCACCTACCATCAAACCATCAAATTCCCTACCCAGTGGGGAGTACAAGAAATCAAGGGGGACAGGAAGGTAGCTAGGGAGTGTTACAGCATCTCTCTCAAACCCAAAAAGGAAGACATCTAGCAATTACAACAGCATCCAGCATCCAGCAAAGAGCAAGATGTAGAAGAAGTGATGCTGGACCCTGCAAAACCTGAACAGACAGTACAGATTGGGGCATCCCTACCACCAGAAGAGAAAGCTAGGATCATTGAGTTCCTCAAGAACAACATCACCTGCTTCGCATGGACGCATGAAGACATGGTTGGGATCGATCCTTCTATTTGCACTCACAAGCTGACCGTGGAGCCCCCTCACAAACCAATTAAACAAAAAAGAAGGAAATTCGCACCTGAACGTAACCTCATCATCAACGAGGAAGTAGAAAAGTTGCTACAAGCAGGTAAAATTAGAGAAGTTAAATGCCCTGATTGGCTAGCTAACGTGGTTGTGGTAGGTAAAAAGAATGGCAAGTGGCGAGTATGCATCGATTTCACCGATCTAAATAAAGCTTGCCCAAAAGATCCTTTCCCTCTACCTCACATTGACGCCTTGGTAGATGCCACAGCCGGGCATGAGAGGCTCACCTTCCTGGATGCTTACTCAGGTTACAACCAGATTCTGATGGACCCAGAAGATCAAGAGAAAACAGCTTTCATGACCAAAAGAGGTATATATTGCTATAAAGTTATGTCGTTTGGTCTAAAAAACGCAGGCGCTACCTATCAACGCTTGGTGAACAAGATGTTCGAGAAGCAGCTTGGGGACACGATGGAGGTCTACATCGATGATATGCTGGTCAAATCCAAACAAGCTGAGGATCATGTATCACACCTGCAGGACACATTTGACGTCTTGAAGAAGTACAACATGAAGCTGAATGCAACGAAATGTTCCTTCGGGGTACCAGCTGGCCAGTTCCTAACCCAAAGAGGGATCGAAGCTAGCCCAGATCAAATCAAAGCACTCATCAATATCCATTCTCCCAAGAATCTGAAAGAGGTTCAGAAGCTGACAGGACGAGTAGCAGCGCTCAATCGTTTCATTTCCAGGTCATCAGATAAGTGTCACCTATTCTATCATGTGCTTAAGAAAAATAAAGGTTTTGATTGGACTACAGAACACGAAGAAGCTTTACAAAAGCTAAAAGCGTACCTAGCTACGCCTCCCGTCCTATCTAAACCTAAGCCAGGAGAGACTTTGCAGCTTTATCTAGCTGTAAGTAACACAGCTGTTAGTGCGGTACTAGCTAGGGAAGCTGACAACCAGCAGCTACCTGTGTACTATATCAGCAAATCTTTACTACATGCAGAAACCAGGTACACCTCTTTGGAAAAGCTAGTGTTGTCTCTGTATACAGCTTCAAGGAAACTCCGACACTATTTCGAAGCTTATCCTATTTGTGTTTTAACTAATTATACTATAAAAGCTGTATTACGCAAACCTGAATATACTGGCAGGATGAGTAAGTGGTCCATATCGCTTAGTGCCTATGACATCAGGTACCAACCACGAACAGCCACAAAGTCACAAGCTCTAGCTGATTTTGTGGCAGATTTCAGTCCTAATCTAGCTACTTCAGCAGATGAGGAGGTGCGACATATTAATCAGGTAAGCCCTGCAGGTAGTTGGAAGCTATTTGTGGATGGTTCTTCTAACTTTAGAGGAGCTGGGCTAGGTATAGTCCTAAAATCGCCACAAGGGGACATAATAGTAAGATCTATTTGTTGTGACTTTAAAGCTACTAACAATGAGGCCGAGTATGAGGCCCTGCTTGCAGGTATGACTGTTGCCCAAGATCTGGGGGCAACCAGGTTACAAGCGTATAGCGACTCTTTGCTTATTGTTAGCCAGGTAAAAGGAGTATGCAGCTAAAGATTCGAAGATGTCCCTGTACCTGGAGCTGGTCAAATCAAAGATATTGCTCTTCCAGGAGTTCACAATACAACAAGTGCCAAGGGATCAGAATACGAAAGCTGATGCACTAGCTAACCTGGGCTCCGCACTCAGGAAATGTAACTTCGATAACGTCCCAATCGCCCACCTAGCTGCGCCAGCCATTGACAAAAAGGCGAGTCACATACTTAGCATTAGTAATGAGACAGGAGCTGATAGTTGGACAAAGCCACTATTGGATTACCTAGAAAGGGATGTACTACCAAGTGATAAGCTGGAGTCAACAAAGATACGCATGAAAGCCAGCAGGTACCAGATGATAGCTGGAGTCTTGTTTAAATGCGCAGCTAAGCATGACATTTTGCAGAGATGCTTGGAGAAAGAACAATGGGAAGCCACCCTCAAAGAATTTCATAAGGGGGAATGCGGCTCACATACAGCAGGAAGGAGTTTGTCTAACAAGATACTATCCTATGGTTATTATTGGCCAACTATGCGTAGGGATGCCAAAAGGTACGTAGCTAAGTGTGAGAGTTGCCAAAAACACGCAGGTATGGTACACAAACCTTCCGAGCCATTGCACCCCACGTTGACACCTTGGCCATTCATGAGGTGGGGCATGGACATAGTAGGTAAGCTGCCAGCTGCGCCAGGACAAAAAGTATATATGCTGGCCCTAACTGATTATTTTTCTAAGTGGATTGAAGCTGGTGCATTCCAGCAGGTAAGAGATAAGGAGGTGATTGCTTTTATACATACTAACATCATCTGCAGGTTTGGAGTACCTAGTGAGATTGTTTGCGACAATGGATCACATTTTATAAGTGATAAAACACGGCAATTCTGTCACGAATGGAACATCAACCTGATAACATCGACACCCAAGTACCCTCAAGCTAATGGACAAGCTGATTCCAGCAACAAGGTAATCATCAAAGGTATCAAAAGGAGGTTAAAAGCTAAAAAAGGAAAATGGGTGGAGGAGCTGCCTAGAGTCCTCTGGGCCAACAGGACAACACCTAGAGGAGCAACAGGGCGAACCCCTTTCTCATTAGTCTATGGTTGTGAAGCTGTGTTACCAGCAGAAGTCGCCGTGCCTACTGCCAGGTATGGACTTTTAACCCCTGAGCTAAATGACTCTGAATTGTCTTATGATTTAGATACCATAGAGGAGCTGCGAGACAACGCACTGGTCAGGATGGCTGCCCAGCAACATATCGTGGCCCGTAGCTTTAACAAAAACGTGAGAGCAAAAGTCTTCAAGCAAGGAGACTGGGTGTTAAGGAAAGTCTTCCAAAATACCCAGGAGTTGAATGCAGGAAAGCTGGGTGCTAGCTGGGAAGGTCCCTACCTGATCGAACAGGTGGTAGGCAAAGGAGCGTATCGTCTAGCTACGGTAGAAGGAAAAGCTGTACCTAGAAGCTGGAATGCTTCACACCTTAAATTGTACCATTTCTAAAAAGCTGAGTAATCAGCTTGAAAACAAAAGACATCAAGTACAGAACAGTCACACCAGGTAAGGACAGACTACTAAGCAAAGCCAAGGAACATCAGGTTAGACCCTCCTCCTTGCATTTTTTACCTGTGAAGGTTTTCTCTAGAGTTTACACTGACTTAGGCATCGGAGAATCATTGGCTATGCCAACGACTATCTTGGCCTAGCCACATACGCAGGTACCGCAAGGCTAGCTACAAGTGGAGCACTACTTAGCTTCCTAAGCTATCTAAAGGCGCAAGAACACCTAGACACCTTGGAAAACAGCTACAAAGGAAAACTAAGCTACCAAGGTTGCATCAGCTAAGGGCTACACGCCTAGGGAACAGGGCCTATCACACAAGACATTGGCATCATAAAACGCCAGGTAAAAATCTAAAGCAGCTAGCTCATATGTACTAAGAATATGCATATATATCAAAGTCAAAGTATTCAAAAGACACACCAGCCCCTTGGCTGGCGGTAAAATTATCCGAAGCACAAAGAAATTAAAATTATCCGACAAAGAAAAGCAACGAAATTAGAAAAAGCTGAAACTAAGCTGCATCTTCGGCTGGGGCTCCCTCAGCTACAGGCATGGGCTTGGACATTTCAGCTACTGGGGCAGAACCGCTAGGAGGCTCAGCTACGGTGTCAGTTGCGTCCTTAGCCGGAGGTTCAGCTAAGTCCTTAGCTGACGAGTCAGCAGTAGCAGCCTCTTGCCCAGAAGGAAGCAAACCCAAGGCTAGGGCTTCGAGATCCGCAATGCTCCACATAGTAGCTAGGAAAGCGTCAGTATACTTGTGCAGTTCCTTAGTACCTAGGTTCTTGAAGAGCATCAAGTACGCCAGCTTGGCAGGCTCGACAATTTGGACCTCAGCCATCTTGTCCAGATGGATGTCCTTCTGATGAGCCAGCTGAGCATCCACAACTTCTTTTTCCTTCTTCACCTTCGCCAGCTTGAAGCTAGCCACCTTAGCCTCCTCCCTCTCTTTCTCCAAGAGCAACGTTTCAACCTTGCGTTGCTCCTCAGCTATAGCTTGCCCCCTCTTGGCCTTCTCTACCTCTTCTTTTAGGGCTGCCACCTCAGCTTGAGAAGCCTTAAGCTGGGATGACAACGTGGCAACTGTTCTCAAGCTGGAGCGTGCCGCAAGACAGTTCTGTAGGGCCTAGGGCGAAATTTTTTGAAAAAACGTATAAGAGAGGGAACAGCTAAGAGTAAAAAGTTTAAAGGACAAGGGAAAGAGCGGAAGGACATACCTGCAGAGAGTATTGAACCGCATGGTTCACAATCACCTCAGGATCCTCAGACCTAAGGCGCTTAGCTGCTGCAGGAAAGAACAGCCTATCAGCGTGCGGCCATATGCCGTTGTTTAACCCTTCTTCAGATAGGAAGTTCGCTGGCAGGGCTAGGTTGACCGTCGAGGTACTCGGAGGAGGGGGAGGATCCAAGTCCAATTTGATTATGGGAGGCTGCATGCTGGGATTAGGAGCAGCCACCTTGGCAGGGGTAGCTGCCTTAGGTTGGCTCGAACTAGCAGGGACCCCAGATCTCTTTCTTTTCAACCGAGCTACAGCATCAGCTTAGGATAGCGTACTACCTTTAACTGTACAGAAACAATAAAACATGTTTAGCGTTTTTTGCACCTAGGAAACCCTAAAAATGAGAAACAATAAGACTGTCTTACCCGAAGTCATAGAATCTGTTCCGGAAGTGGTAGGAGTCAAAGAGGAAACAGGAATCGCCTTGAAAGGAGGAATGTAAGACCTTTTCTCCAAAGAAATGCTAAGAAACACCTTGGCTCTTTCGTCCCGTATCTCTAAAGTCTCAACAGCTTCAGACGAACCTGAGTAAAAGCAGGGTTAAAATCATAGTTAATAGAACATTCTAAACAAAGGAAAGAGGAAAGCGGTAAAATACCTCCAGCAGGCCAGCCAGAGGGAAGAAACTCCCCAGCTTCACCAAGAGAGTCCTTGGCAACGTAGAAAAAACGAGTTTTCCAGAAAGACTCAGAGGCACCAGTCCCTTCTACAGGGCTGGGATACTTAGGTTTTTGCTTTAGGGTAACCTTGTTAGGGTTAATAATTTTTAAGTTGTAGAGAGTGAGTAGATCTTCTAAGGCGAAAGGAGGGCTCCAATCCCTAGTAGCAGATTCAATAGTGAAACAGATCTTCCAGAAACCTGGCATCAATTGGCCAGGGGAAAAGTTTAGAACTTCCACAAAGGAACGCACTAAAGGAGTGAAACTAAAGCTGTAACCTAGGAGGAAGGGATACTCATAAAAACAAATCAGATCCTCAGGAGTATTGTCTGGCCGGTCGAATTCCTCAGGTATCACAAACTCGGTACTTTCAGGAAAACCACCTCTAAACCTAATATTTTCAATGTCTTCCCAAGTGATAGAAGAAGCTACGTCGTCTTTGGCCTTCCTCATTGATTTAGGTTTAGAATGAAAACCTTTTTCCTAGCAGATTGCTTAAAAGGCATGCAAAAAGTCGAGAAGAGGCAAGAGAGAGAGAGATATAAGACTTACCAAAGGAGAGAAACAATAAACGGAAATGAGGATCTTCACGCAATCTTCAGATTTTTAAACCAACTCTGACACATAAACGGCTAGTATTTAAGACTTAGAATAAATGTACTTAAGCGTGTAATTACGCCTAGTTCAGTAAAAACTACAGTGTGTTCTATTTAATATCTGCGCCTTTTGGAAGACCAACCTTCATAGCAACCGTTACGCTGACATTAACTTGCAACTTAGCTACGCCAGGACAGCGGCATAAGCTACAAGTTACGGGTAATTGTTATAGCATGAAATTTACATAGCTATTGATGCAGGTTGAAAGTCATTGCAGCTATGGTCTTCCAGCTAGAAACCTCCAGCTAAGGAAATTCAGCTTGGATTAAACCAGCTAAAGAAGAATCAGCTAAATATCGTCCAGCTTGAGAAATACAGCTTCACTTCAAAGAAGCGTTACAAGTCAAAAACATCAGAGCCTGAAGATCCGCATAATGATTAAGGCCATAAAAGCAAAGGCAATAAACGAGCAAGAATCATGGTGATTAGCATTAATGGCGGACATAAATGAAAGATTTGGAGCTGCTTGAAGAACGTGGCTGGGACAAACGGGCAGAATCATCTTAGCTATATATAGATATGATCACAATGATTGTAGGGACAAGTTGATACAACTAGAACAATTTCATACAAAAGCACAAGCATTGTTTCATTAGTTTACAAACTACGAATTACATAGTCGCAAGAATACTAGGGCTGTAATCAAGATTATAGTGGATTGGTGGACTCAAAGCCACCCGCGGTTTTTCCCTTATTCCACGGGTTTCCGCGTCACCACCTCTGTGTCTTGTCTCTATTTCTTTTTACTTTTCTTTTACTTAAAACGTGCTAGCTGCTCCAGCTAGCTTCCAGCAACCTGGTAGACCCCTAGATGTAGCTCCCAGCTAAGTTTTGCCCTTGCAGAATTTGGCATAAACATCATCTTGCTAATGAATTCTTGCGTGGATTAGATGGCCAAAGCAATTTGGGTTTAAACTTTGCATATCGATTCCAAGATGCCTATAAGTTATCCAGCAAGTTTCTATCCAATAAAGATTTTTTAATGCTTGGTTTTCAATTGTAGTTCAGATTAGTCTTTCATGCCCCCACTTTGCAATGAGGGTCAATTACTAATTGTTCAATTTACTAGTTTATTTGTTAAATTGCCAATGAGAGTCTACTATATTAACAAAAGCGTCACTTGGCCATTGGCTTCATTTACTAACGTAACACTTTCAATAAATATAAGAAAAAGTCGATAAAAATAATCCCACCTCTTAGCGGTTTTTCCTCAACACTCCCAACTTTTAATAATTAAAAATATCAAAATGGGTTGTAACCTAATAGCTATTATATCCAGATTTTCCTAATCTAGTTCTGCATGCTGGCAAGATCCAAGTTCAGAGGTTCCAGCTTGCTAGTACCATTTTTCAGTTAGTAGTTGGCAGCTTGTAATGGGTCAACATATGACTCAACAAGAGCATCCAAAGATATAGGAAATTTTTTTATGAAGACCAAGTCGAAATCAGCTGGGTGAATAAGTCAACAAACTCTCCACGAGTCTAATATAGTGGGATACTAGGTCAAAGTAAGTTGAATAGAAGACATTAACATATTCCTTGATTTTAGAAGCTGCTACAACAACCTACCTATATTTAAGGAAGCTGTTACAACAATCTGCGAAGATTCCAGGAAGTTGTCACAACAGTTCAAACAAGCTCATTTGCGGCCAACTTAAGCTGTAAACGTAAGATTAAATGCGCGGAGCAAGCATATAAGCTACTTCTGGTTATTCTAAGTCTAGAGATTATTTCTACTCATATTTTACACTTGCCATTCGTATTTGATACATAGTATTCATAAGAAGACACACTTATTGTATTTTACATTGATCATAGTGGATAGGTTGACTCAAGGCTACCCGTGGTTTTTAGACCCTTATTCGGTTTTTCGAGTCACCATTCTCCGTGTTCTTTCCTCTATGCTTTCATTTCTCTTTGTTATTTTTCGTATCTCATTTTGCTATTCGATCAATCTTAACTAGTTGTAGGTCTCTAGCTAGATTTTACTTGTGTAAATTTCGGCATAAACAGTTTAGCGAACACGTGGGGCCTAAAACTAGATTTCATCACTAAAATCTGTTATGTCACAAAGTCTCAAGTAACTCAAGATGTCTGAACTAACCCCTAAAAAAATGAAAGTCGCCTTGCAACAGGCTCAGGAAAAATCAGAGTCACAACACACCATCGAGAATCCGAGGAAGGAGTTAGAGTCCGCCAAGAGCAATAACAAGAAGTCTAAATGACGCAACATTGACAGTATATCTCGCTTCCCTAACTTATCAGATTTAGAAAGTAGCGGTGAAGAAGATGACATCAGGGAAGATCCTAATTAGGAAGATGAAGAAAGTAGCTAGTAGGCTAGCGGTCCTAGAAGCACAAAACAAGAAGATGATGCGCGTGCTGGCCAAGCTACCTCGGACACCTACACCAGTAACCCAAGAAGCACTAGATGGATATGCTCAATCACCTTTTGTAGATGAGATAGCTAGGGCCAAGATCCGCAGGAAGTTGCACTCTTCACTCATCTCCAAGTTGTATGACGGCACTACTGATCCATACGATCATGTAACCCGATATAAGGAGAGGATGTGGAACCTCTCCATCCCATGCTAACTGATTGAAGCTACTATGTGCAAATATTTTGGTGCTACTCTTATATTACTCGACCAACCCTTCATTAGTTAATCAACCTAAAACAAGGTTTGGTATCTAACTTTTCCGCTTTAATTAACAAATTTTACCAGCAATTTTGTAGGAGCAAGATTATGGAGAAGCATAATAGAAGTTGTATGTCAATACTTGGATGTGTTCAACAAAGAGATGATCGCCATCAAGAATCTTGATGTTCCAACCATAATAGAACCATTCAGGATAATATTAACCTATGAATCTAGATTGTACTATGAATTAACCAGCTACCCTTTCAACACCTTTGAAGACGTGAGGGCAAGAGCTATGGATGAAATAAGGGTCAAAGAAGACGAAACACTCAAGAGCTAAATTCAGGTTAGTTAGCCATGCATTAGCTAGAAAATGGGCATATTGCGTAGCATCCTAAGATGCTAAGGTTGTACCTAGAAACTGGAGCACTTCACACCTAAAGTTGTACCACTTCTAGTAGAATCAGGTAAAAAATCTCTAAGTTTTTAGTCATCTACTTTTCTATTTTACCATATGGAACACATACTGACTTAAGCATTAGGGAGCCGCTGCTATACCAACGACCATATATCTGACCAAGATGGGATGCAGGATTACCTAAGTTAACAAAGTGACTTATACATCATATTTATCAAAGCTAACAAAGAGGCTTGTTTGCTAGGTTCACCAACTCTAACAGAAGGACCTATATGTTATATTCATCAAAGCTAAAGAGGCTTTTAAGCCAGGTTCACTAAAGGTAACCAAAGGACTCAATCGTAAGTACCCATAAGGTAAGACTTATACATCTAGATCTATGCGCAAAGCATTCATAAGGTAAGGCTCACTAGACAATAGATTGTAATCGAACGAAGTGGCCACATGCATTGGCCACATACACATACATGAACATAAGTCATAAGCATAAACTTCTAAGCATAAGAGGTTATATTCGAAGTATGAAAAGATAAAAGAAATGGTAACGTCCCAACCAAGAATTACAAGCAAATTGCATAAGACAAAATGATTAAAGTTCAAAAGAACAAAAGTTGTTCGAAAAAAGGAACACACCCATAAATACATCTCATAAAGATTATTAATAGGTTGTAACGACTAATTTTTACTAATGTTTTTAGAAGTAGCGAGCCAAATAGGCTAGATAGATGGTAACTTGCACCTTCCAATCTGTTACGAACACAAGGTCCAAGTTAGCTAGTGGCAATTGTGATGTCCGGATTTTCATAATTTAGTTTTGCAGGTTCCAAGTTCACAAGCTTGCAGCTACCAGGTACTACTAGCTACAAACTATACGCTTTCATCTAGTAGTTGGTAGCTTATAACGTGTCAACACATATGACTGAACGACAGCATCAAAAGATATAGGAAAGGTTGGTATGAGGACCAAGTTAAGATGAATTAGAAGAATAAGTTAGCATACTCCCCACGTGGCTAATATAGTGTGATACTGGATCAACGTAAGCTAAACAGACTATATTAACAAATTCCTTGATTTTAGGAAGTTGTTACAACCTACCTATATTTCAAGAAGTTGTTACAACCTATAGATATTCCAGGCAGTTGTTATAACAACCAGCAGAGATTCCAAGAAGTTGTTACAACAGTTCAAATAATATAATTTGTGACCTATTTAAGTTTTAAACATAAGATTGATACCACGTATTTATATAGACCTTTCTCCCTAATTTACGAGCTAAATTGTGCGTCATTAGAGCTCTTCAGAGCTATTTTATGTTAACTATAGTATATAGTTGTGGTTTTGTGTTTTACTGTTGAATTGCTGGTTTTATGGAGTTTTCTCCTTATTTCCGAGCTATTTGGAAGCAACCACGGCTTTACGAGATGTTACGAGGCATGTAGGATGGCTCCAAGCTTTATGGATAGTTTAGCAGGTCCCAAGACCTCTATACGTGAAGAATGGAGAGCTAAAGAGTCAAAAAGGAGCTTACCATACACCGATCGGGCGATGATTTATTGATCGGGCGGTGAAGTTTCGTACCCGATCGGGCGAACATTGCCCGATCCAATCGAGCGGGAAGACGAAGAAAATCACGTTGGGAATCTTAAGCCCAACCCGATCGGGCAAGAGTCCACCAAATCGGGCTGACCCATTTCAAGACCAAATGTATGTTGCTGCCAGCGTGGGAAGGAGTAAATTCGCTGGGCTAAAATGCAAGCCCACCCGATCGGGCAATGAGGCCCAACCCGATCGGGCAGACCTAATCCCAAGGTTTGTAATGTTGCTGCTGTTGACGCGTGAAGTTGTTGTGCTGCGTGCAAGAGGGAGAAGCTGCTTTGCTGAGGACCCGATCATGGACCCGATCGGGCCAGTGATCGGGTGGGCCGATTTTTCCCAAATTGTTGTGCTGCTTTGCGTGGGATTCTAGAGAAACGTTTGGCAAATTTTTATATGGGCCCGATCGGGTCCCGTGCTCGATTACGCGGAAATCTTATCTTTATTTCCGTTTTTAATTAGACTTTGAGGGGTATTATAAATACTTTTTCCTCATTATTTGAGAGACAACTTTTTATTTCAGTGTTATTTCCATAGTTGTTAGATTAATTTTATTTAGTTTAAACACCATTAGATTAGATTAAAGGTGATTGAACCTCACATTTGATTTTAATAAAAGTTCTTGTTTTCCGTTAATTGGTATTCTTCTCTACTTTAATCTCTTTAATTATTTTGATTGCTTAGTTTAATTATTCAATTTATTCAGGATGTTGAAATTAGGGTTTCTTATTAGAATTGTAATTGTTGATTTAATTATGTCTGAGTAGTTTAATTTCTAGGGATTTAGTGAGGGAAGCCATGTTTATACCTTGATTATTTGAATTGCTATTAGTTTCTAGGGTTTGATGAGATATGTTATGGTGTGATTTGTTCTTATTGAGTAATTAACGTTATTGCGCAATTTCTTTGATTACTTGAGGTTAATAATCGTTTGCACAGATCTGTCTTACTTTTAGAGGCCTAGTACACATCAGTAATTCTGATTATGTTTGTGAACATGCTGCATATGTTGAATTATGGGCGTTGAGACTTAACCATAGCTTGACACTGCTCTAATCTATCGATTCTCGACCTAGGTTCTGATAGTTGTTTAATCCTTTGATTGGTATAAGCATGGTGGACCGAACTAATTCCCTAGACCTTTATTTCATTGAGTAAAAATCCATTTTATATTGTTTTCTAGTAGTTAATTAGTAGTTCAGCTGTTTCTATCTGATTTTGTCCGAAGTAGCTTTTTGGCTAAATATTAACTTAGAACTCCGTCTTTCTGTGGATTCAATCCTACTTCCCTTGACTGCCATTGTTAGAGGACTTAGGTTTATCTTTGATTAGGTGATACGACTTTAGCCTGTCAAATTTTGGCGCCGTTGCCGGGGAGACGACTAGTTTTCTATGTTTTTATTTGTTATTTGGTCTACGTCTCTGTGCCTCATTGGAACTTCATTTTTCCAATTGAGGTACATTTTACTGCTTCTTTTTGTGTCGTTTATATGCCCAGGTCTCAAAGAAACGGTTCCCCAATCCCAGCGGATCCCAATCTTACAAGGACAATCAGGCAGATTCGAAAGAAAATTCAGAGAGAAAAGCAGTTTGTTCAGCTGAACACCTCTGGATTAGACACCTCGAGTTCAGTTATGTCTAAATCACTGAAGTCTTATGGGGTGCCCAACCCAGATGGTCTTTCTACTGGACAACCAATGCCCACCAGCGCCGCTAACAATTTCGAGATTAAGCCTGGACTCATCAGCATGGTTCAGCAAAATCAGTTTGATGGGCATCCTACTGAAGACTCGGCAAATCATCTGCAACGGTTTCAATAGCTTTGTCGAACCGTCAAACATGTCGGCGTCACTCTAGATCAACTAAAGGTCATGTTGTTTGAGTTTTCATTGAGAGATAGAGCCCAAAAGTAGTTGAACGACGTGAAGGAAACTGAATGGAGTGAGATTTCAGCTGCGTTTCTGAGAGAGTACTATCCACCTACAAAGACAGCAGAAATCAGAAATAAACTAGCCACGTTTTCCCAAGAGCCTAATGAAACATTAGGGGAAGTATGGGCTAGGTTCAGATATTTACAGAGAGAGTGTCCACATCACAACATGGACAAATGGTTATTAACGCAGACATTCTACAATGGTCTGCAGCCTCAGACGAAGAATATAGTTGACTCGTCTGCGGGAGGAGTGTTTCTTGATAAGGAAGTGGATGTAGGCTATGCTTTTCTATCACACCTTGCAGCCAATGATCATTCCACTTCTCGCAGCCTCACGAGGAAAGTATTGGAGGTAGATGCCATTGCATTATTGACTTTGCAGATAGCGAAGCTGAGCCAGCAGATTGACACCTTCAAATCCTCTTCCTCAACAACATCTGCCTTGAGTATTAATGTTATGTCTACCGTAGCACCCATTACCTCATCTTACTACGAGGTATGTGGTGTGCAAGGTCATTTTGGGCATGACTGTCAGTTCAGTCAACATCAGATGGAGCAAGCAAATGCTTTCCAACAAAGACCATAAAATTTCTCCCTTTCATACAACTACCAAACTCCACAAAACCATCAACCTCCACCTCCACAAAACCATCCTAAAACCTCATACTATCAAACCCCACAAAATTTTCAGAGACCCCCACCACAAAACTTCCATAACCCCAATAACTTCCAAGATCCACAAAATTTTCACACCCCACCTCCATACAACAATAACCCACAAAAGCCTTCCATGTCTGAAGTGATGAAGCTGATGTTGAGCATGCAGAAGACTAATGAGGAGGCGCAAAGAGCTCAAGAGAGACAAGTGCTAGCTATGCAGAGAGCTAATGAGGAAGCACAAAGAGCCCAAGAGAAGCACATCACACTTCTCGAGACTCAAACTGCACAATTAGCAAGCACTAGTGCTCAGAGGCGTCAAAGGGAATTGGCAGGGCAACCCATTCAGAGAGAGCACGTGAATGTCATCACTCTTCGTAGTGGCATTGCTTACTCCAATGCCCATTGATGATGTTGCCCCAAATGCGGGGAAGAAGAGGGTGGTAGAGGAAGGGAAAAGGAAGAGTTCGACGTCTGAAGTCGATTTATCTGAGGAAGATGAACAGAAAGGGAAGAAAAAGGAGAAGGTTTCTGAAACGCCTTTTACACCAAGGCTACCCTATCCTCACAGGTCGATCAGCAGTTTGGTAAGTTCTTGGTAATGGTCAAGAACCTTGAGGTTACGATTCCATTCATAGACTTAATTACCGAAGTCCCTGTTTATGCCAAATTTCTGAAAGATATGATAACTAAGAAAAAAGACTTTGGTGGGGTAGAACGTGTCGCTCTTACTGAAAAGTGTAGTGCTTTTATTCAAAATAAAACCCCACCAAAGTTAAAAGATCCTGGTAGTTTTTCTATTCCCTGCCATCTTGGACCTATTTTCATTGATAAAGCTTTGTGTGATTTAGGTGCTTTTGTTCCTGTTATGCCATTATCTGTTTATAAGAAACTAAATATGGGAGCACTTAAATGCACACAAATCACTTTACAGATGGCTGATCGTTCTATAAAATACCCCCTAGGTGTTTTAGAGGACGTTCCTGTTGGGGTCGTGAAATTCTATATTCCTGTTGATTTTTGTGGTGTTAGATATGGATGAGGATGCTCAGATTTCCATTATTCTGGGTAGACCGTTTCTTTGTACTGTTGGTGCTATTATTGATGTTAAGTCTGGGTCTTTAACTCTGAGTGTTGGTGATGATAACGTGATTTTTAAACTAACCAATGCTGTTAAGGCACCTATGCTTGAACAATCTTGTTGCAGGGCTGAGGTTCTGGATGAGGTAGGTGTGGAGAAGGTTCCAATTCCACCTAAGGTTGTCTCATCGTCTGGAGGTATTATAAAGAACATTTGGAGAAGGAAAGCGTTTGATGAGGGTGGCTCTCACTGCTTAGCCCCTCCTATTTGAGAGATGGAGGATTATGGTCGTGCGGGACCTTTATAAACCAGCGCTGTGCGAGAGGCAACTCGTATTTTTCCCCTTTTTCCTTTTCTTTTTATTTTTCTTCTTTTTAGTGAGCGAGGGTGAGGGTACTAACATTGTTTTTCCTCTTAGCATCGTCCTTTGTTACCTTTTGGCATTGAGTTCACTGCCAAGTTTAGCTTGGGGGAGGATTTTTGTGTGTATTCTCTATCTCTTTTACTGCTTTCTAGGATAGATTTATTGCTTTCGAAAAATACTGAAAAAATCAAAAAAAATTATGGTTCCCATGACTGGTTTAGTTGCCTCTCTGTGCCCCTTGTTGTGCTCTTATTGAAAATGATTTGACTCTGTTTTCTGGATAGCTAGGCATTTGTGATCTTGAGGCTATGATTTGATGTTTGATTGCCATGATTTCGAGCGAGTTTTGATTACATTACACCACATTGTGCTGCATACCTGAATTGGTTAGACTGTGAGGCCTCTTTGTAGCCTATTGGATTCATATCGTTATCCAGTCTATTTTTGTGTGTTAGTTCCTCTTTAGTGGATTGATCTTGACTTTGACTTCGTACTTGTCTGATTATCGATGACTTGTAGCATTTGCTGTGATAGAGGCGTTCTTTTGTCTGATTCTTGAGCCTCAGAGTGAGTTTTTGATATATTTTTATCCTCCTTAGCCCCGTTGAGCCTAATGACTTGTTTCATGTTACTTAAACCCTTATTATGAGCCCATGGCCTTCATTTTGATATTATTTCCAAGCCTAGCTTGGGGGAGCTTTTGTGTGAGTTGAGTTTGAGATTGGTTTCATGGTTTGGTTTGGTTGTGGAGGAATTAAAAGGATATTTGTTGTGGTTTGAGTGTGAGAAAAAGAAAAGAAAAAAGCAAAATTAGAGTTGTGTGAATGAAGTTCAGAAAAATGAAAGAAAAATGAACTAAAAGTTCAAAAGAATTCAATGTTCTTTCATTCACGTACGTACATAAAGAAAAATTCGCTTCATTGCTTGAAAATTGGGTTTGTTGTGAGTTTTCATTGATTTATGAGAGTTGGGTTATTTTTCATGGTTATATGGTGTTGTTGGGAGTTGTTTAGGCCATCTTAGGCCTTATTTGAGTGATTCATGCTCCCCCAAAAGTATCCCCTACCTCTTACCTAAGCCCCATTACAACCCTATAAGAACCTATTGAGCTCGTGTCTGCATTGTATATTGGATTGATTTCGAGTCAGTTTGTCAAAGTTAAAGAGTATGTCTGCTAATTGAGTCGACTTGACTAGGATGAGCGTCATTTAACCTTCTTAAACACATGAGAGTGTGAGTGGGAAGGGCGTTTATGGTCGGGTTGGTGAGTGTTCGGGCATATTCTTTGCCTGCCACAAAATTGAGAGGAGTGGCACCCTTGCGAGAGCCTTTTCAGGATTTGTATGCCTTGTGGATGCTCGAAATTGCTGAATTGCTTGGATGATTGGTGGTTGAATGGATTTGATTAGCCAAACTTGAATTTTTCCTGCTTGAACGATTCTTAGTCTTGAAAACGCTTTGAGCTTTGATTGTTTTTTACCTATGGGGTGAGGCAAATTATTCCATGTTCATGTTCTGTTTGCTTGAGGACTAACAAAGCTTTAGCTTGGGGGAGTTTGATATCACGTATTTATATAGACCTTTCTCCCTTATTTACGAGCTAAATTGTGCGTCATTGGAGCTCTTTGGAGCTATTTATACTAACTATCGTATATAGTTGTGGTTTTGTGTTTTAGTGTTGAATTGCAGGTTTTATGGAGTTTTCTCCTTATTTCTGAGCTATTTGGAAGCAAACACGGCTTTACGAGATGTTACGAGGCACGAAGGATGGCTCACAAGCTTTATGGATAGGTTAGGAGGTCCCAAGACCTCTAAACGTGAAGAATGGAGAGCCAAAGAGTCAAAAAGAAGCTTCCCGTACACTGATCGGGCAAGAAATGGCCCGATCGGGCGATGATTTATTGATCGGGCGGTGAAGTTTCGTACCCGATCGGGCGAACATTGCCTGATTCGATCAGGCGAGAAGACGAAGAAAATCACGTTGGCAATCTTAAGCCCAACCCGATCAGGTAAGAGTCCACCCGATCGGGCGGACCCATTTCAAGACCAAATGCATGTTGCTGCCAGCGTGGGAAGGAGTAAATTCGCTGGGCTAAAATGCAAGCCACCCGATCGGGCAATGAGGCCCAACCCGATCGGGCAGACCTAATCCCAAGGTTTGTAATGTTGTTGCAGTTGATGCGCGAAGCTGTTGGGCTGCGTGCAAGAGGGAGAAGCTGCTTTGCTGGGGACCCGATCATGGACCCGATCGGGCCAGTGATCGGGTGGGCCCATTTTTCCTAAATTATCGTGCTCCTTTGCGTGGTATTCTAGAGAAACGTTTGGCAAATTTTTGTGTGGGCCCGATCGGGTGGCCCTTTGCCCGATCAGGTCCCGTGCTCGATTATGCGAAAATCATATCTTTATTTCCGTTTTTAATTAGACTTTGAGGGGTATTATAAATACTTTTTACTCATTATTTGAGAGACAACTTTTTATTTCAGTGTTATGTCCATTGTTCTTAGCTTAGTTTTATTTTAGTTTAAACACCATTAGATTAGATTAAAGGTGATTGAACCTCGGATTTGATTTCAATAAAAGTTCTTGCTTTTCGTTAATTGGTATTCTTCTCTACTTTAATCTCTTTAATTATTTTAATTGCTTAGTTTAATTATTCAATTTATTCATGATGTTGAAATAAGGGTTTCTTATTAGAATTGTTCTTGTTGATTTAATTATGTCTGAGTAGTTTAATTTCTAGGGATTTAGTGAGGGAAGCCATGTTTATACCTTGATTATTTAAATTGCTATTAGTTTCTAGGGTTTGATGAGATAGGTTATGGTATGATTTGTTCTTATTGAGTAATTAACGTTATTGCGCAGTTTCTTTGATTACTTGAGGTTAATAATCATTTGCACAGATCCGTCTTAATTTTAGAGGCCTAGTACACATCAGTAATTCTGATTATGTTTGTGAACATGCTGCATATGTTGAATTATGGGCGTTGCGACCTAACCATAGCTTGACACTGCTCTAATCTATCGATTCTCGACCTAGGTTCTGATAGTTGTTTGATCCTTTAATTGGTATAAGCATGGTGGACCGAACTAATTCCCTAGACCTTTATTTCATTGAGTAAAAATCCATTTTATATTGTTTTCTAGTAGTTAATTAGTAGTTCAGCTGTTTCTATCTGATTTTGTCTGAAGTAGCTTTTTGGCTAAACATTAACTTAGAACTCCGTCTTTCTATGCATTCGACCCTACTTCCCTTGACTGCCATTGTTAGAGGACTTAGGTTTATCTTTGATTAGGTGATACGAGTTTAGCCTGTCAAAGATTAAATGCACGGAGCAAGCCTATAAGCTACTTTCGATTATTCTAAGTTTAGAGAGTATTTGTATTTTATACTTAGTATTCATAAGAAAAAACAATTATTGTACTTGTATCTTAAACTCCTTCTGTCCCAAATTGGTTCAACACTTATCAAGACACATAACTTTAGGAGATAAGTTGTTGAATGGTTACTAATTGTTATTTTATTAAAAAGTAGATGTGAGGGTAGTTGGTTGGGTATATTTTATTAAAGGAAAGACAAAGTGGAATACTTTTTTATATGAGAGAGGGTGTGTGGTGGGCCAAAGGGGTAGGAGAGTGGTATTGAAATATTAGTGGGACCAGTCATCAAATAGAAGTGTTCAAACTAATCTAGGACAAATGGAAAACGAAACTGTTCCAACTAATCTGGGACAGAGGGAGTATTGATCAAAGTGGATTTGGGGCTTAGGGCCACCTGCGCTTTTTAGACCTTTAATTCTGGGGGTTCTGTGTCACCGCTCCCGGTGTTCTTTCCTCTCAGCTTTCTTTTTGCTCTTTGTTGTTCATCGTATCTTATCTTGCTATTAAATCAATCTTAACTTATCATAGGTCTCTAGCTAGATTTTACTTATATAAAATTTGGCATAATCAAATGGGCGAATACTGTGGAACCTACACCTAGATTTCATCTCTAAAATTTATTCTATGACAAAATTCTCAACAATTCAAGATGTGTGAAGTAACTTGTGAACAAATGAAATCCACCTTGAAACAGGCTCAGGAAGAACTCTACCGTGCTTAATTAGAGTCACAGCACACCATCGAGAATCTGAAGAAGGAGTTGAAAAAGAGGTGCAGGTGATGTACTGATGTCACTTGTGACTGTTGTGAGGGCAATGCATTGTTGCTCTTATTCAGTGTGTGGGCGTGACTGTGTGAGCTATTGAAATCTTGGGTGGATTAGATGGCCAAAAAATCAATTTGGGCTTAAACTTTGCATGTGGATTCTAATTTGCCTATAAGTTATTGTTAGAATATAATCAATATGTAAATATTTTTTATGTATATTTAGTTTCCGTAAATATCCTTGTAACCCTACCTTGTAAACTTATATATTGTGCATTAATCTAATGAGCCTCCTCAACGAGATTATCTCTATCTTTCATGGTAATCAGAGCCTAACCCTAGCCACCAAAAAATCTCTCTCTCCTACCTCTATCACACGCCTACCGACAACTTTTCTTTTTCCTCCATGGCTGCCGAGAGTAAAACCTCCAACTCTACTTCCTTTCACCCTACCCTTCATCTTCATTACAAGAATGCTATTACCATCACTCTCAACATGGACAAGCCACAATATGCTGCTTAGGCTACCCTCTTCCGCAACACCGCTCGCGCATACCAAGTGCTCGACCACATCGACTCCACTATTACACGTCCGTCTGATGTAGATGATGACTTATGGAGACGCCTTGACTCCATTTTCCTTCAATGGATTTACGGGACAATCCACGAGGACCTTCTTTATGCCATTCTTGATGAAAAGGCCACGACTTTGGTGGCTTGGGGTAAACTTCACGACCTTTTCCAAGACAATAAGTGTTGTATTCGTTATTTTGATGATGACAAATAAAGTAGTTTATACTTAGGATTAATTTTATTTTTTTATTTATTTTCTAAGTATTATTTTGTTAGACCTAATATAACTTATGGAGAATTGGTTTTGGATTTAACCAAAGTTAAGTTATTTAGGATAAAAAGATATTCGAATATATTGCTTTTTATATATTTAAGGAAAAATTGCCTAGAATAATGCAACCTTTTAGCGATTCGCAGATAATAATGCAACCTAAAGATTATTCTGGAATAATGCAACCTTTATACCCCATGTATTTTAAATAGGACAAATGACCGGTAACCTGAACCATTGGTAATTTTATTTAAAACTTTAACTTTTAAATAATAAAATTAAAAAAACTTAAAAAAAACCTTAAAACCCACCCCAGCCCACATAACCCAGCCCCTACCCCCCACCCACGCAACCCACTGCAACCCCCCACCCACGCAACCCACTGCAACCCCACCCACGCAACCCACTACGCCCCCACCCACCCCACCCACCCACACAACCCGTCTCCACCCCCTTTTCCCTCCACTTCCACCGAAAAAACCGTCCAGCGCTGCCACCACCTCCAACAAACCCACAACCCCTGAAATCCCACCCCACCATAACTCCACCTGAAATGCGGCCACTTGAAAACAAGGGGAGAGTGGATAGCAGCGGGAAGAAGGGAGAGGGGAGAAGGGCTGCCGTAAAACAACGGAGGTGGTGGACAGCAGCGGGGACAGGGGAACAGGGAGAGGGGACAGGGGGAGAAAGGACGCCGGAAAACAAGTGAGGTGGCCGGAAAGCAAGGAAGGTGTTGAGATTAAGGTTTACTTGGGGTGTGGGAGGGTGGGTTTACGGTAGGGTGCAGGGGGTGGAGGGGGAGGTGGGTTTACGGTGGGGTGCAGGGGGGCGGAGGGGAGGGGTGGGTTTACGGTGGGGTGCAGGGGGTTGGATGGGAAGGTGGTTATGAATTTTTTTTTTTAATTTTTTTTTGTTTTTGTTTTTATTTTTTTAAAAATTGTTTATTGGAGCTAATTATTATGCGACAAGTGTCTCATTTTACCCATTTTTCAAGTCGTAACCGGTTTTGTCCTAATTAAAGTAAATGGGGTATAAAGGTTGCATTATTCCAGAATAATCTTTAGGTTGCATTATTATCTGCGAATCGCTAAAAGATTGCATTATTCTAGGCAATTTTTCCTATATTTAATCTATCTAATATTGTGGAATATTAATTTCCATAATGTTAGTAGAGTTATTAATGGGTTTACAGGAAAATGAAGAGATGAAAGAATGGGCGTAACTACCCTACTATAAATAAGGGTTGTTGTAGCAGTTCCATCCAGCTCCTAGAATCTAGGAAGCACAATCCAAGTCCAACAAATTATACGGCTAACAACCAAGACCTATTCAACAGCGAGAATGAAGATAATGGACTTGATGGACTGAGTATGACTGAATAACGGTTTGAAAGTGGTTGGACGTTGCTGAATTCACGCGTCCGTTACTAACCGTTGAAGAAGAACGTTGAAGGAGAAATCTGCTATTTAAACATTGAAGAACGACAAATTTAGTTCTTAAGACTTTCCAGATTAATCTTGTAATTTCTTTTAGAAAGTTTAAACTCGGTTTTTCTCTCTTCAACTATTCATTATTGTAATCCATATTTAGAGTTTGGGGTGAGTGAAATTTTGTGAGAAAATTTCTATTCTTAAGAGTGAAAGAGGAGAAAGAGAAAGAGAAGACTTCTAGAGAAGTCAAGTGAGAAAGTCACGTGTTCAGGGGGAACAAGATGACTGGGAACTAGTTCCTAGAGGAACAGAGTGAGGTACTGTTTATAATAGGGTGTAATTGCTATTATAAATAAAAGGACAAGATTTCTTCCTAGAGAATATTGGAATAAGATCTTGTTTAAAAGTATTTCTTGTGTTCTTAGTTAAAGTTTCTCTTTATTTCTTTCTAATTGTTTAATTCCGCAAAAAGAGCTTATAATTACCTTTACTACAATTTGATATCGTAGCCACGTTTAATCAACAGTCGCAGCCACTCCCCTCCTTCCCCAATGCTCGATCAATGCTTGCTCTCGAAGAATCTCGCAGAAATGATGTCAAGAAAGCAGATTCATCGGCCCAAACCGTTCTCATGGCTGTCGAGTCCTGCTCCAACTATCCTTATTGGAAGAATAGGATGGAAATATTCATCAAGGCAGAAAACTATAAAGTCTGGAGAGTAATTGAGATAGGTGACTTTGAAGTTACCGAAAAGAATGAAGAAGGCGAGCTAGTTCCAAAACCACTTTCAAAGTACAACAAAGAAGACTTCGAGAAGATGGAGATGAACAACATGGCCAAGAAAATTCTTCACTGCGGTCTTGGTCCTCATGAGCACAATAGAGTCATGGGGTGCAAGAGTGCAAAACAAATGTGGGAACTCCTTCAAGTCACACATGAAGGAACAAGCGAGGTCAAGAGATCAAAGATAGACATGCTCATGCACAGATATGAGCTATTTCAAATGAAACCTAAAGAGCCAATTCATGATATGCTCACCAGATTCTCAAACATCATAAATGAACTTGACTCTCTAGGAAAATCTATTTCTTTAGAGGAACAGGTAAGCAAAGTTCTAAGAAGTCTTCCACAAGATGAGAAATAGATGGCCAAGGTGAGAGCTCTACAAGAAACCAAGGATTTCACCAAATTTAACATTGAACAACTTACTGGATCCTTGATGACACATGAGTTGCGTCTAGGAACTCATGACTCTGATTCCAGCATATCTAAGTCTCTATCTCTCAAGTCTAAAGAACAAGATGAATCAGAGACTGATGATGAGGAAGCAACCTTTATAGTGAAGAAATTCAAAAAGTTCTTCAACAAGAACTATAAAGGGAAGAATACAAGAAAATCACAAAGCTAGGCTGCCATAAGTGTGGAACTCTAGATCACTTCATAAAGGAATGTCCTTTATGGGAAAACGAGAAAGGAAAAGCCTTTTTCAAAAACAGAAATGAGAAAAGCAATGGTAGCAGCTTGGGGAGAATTAGACTCTGATGAGGAGCAGAAACAACCTGAGGATGAAACTGCTCAGCTATGTCTGATGGCCAAATCAGATGATGAAGAGGACGTATCTAACAATCAGGTAAACTTTAATGTTATTGAAGAAGAATTATCAAAATTAAATTAGAACCAACTCACTGAATTACTTTTAGAAACTCTTGATAACTACAAGGCAATCTGCATAAGAGAAGAGAATATGGAGAAGACCTTGAAGGTTACCAAGGATCACTCAAACTAGTTTAAAAAGCTAAATTCAGAGCTTAAGGAACGGTTCTTTGATACTTTTGATAAATACCGTTGTTTTCAAGAAGCATATAAAAAACTGAAAAATGGTAACTACTTCTTGAATATGGCTTTGGCAGAATTGAAATTAGTTGTTCCTAAAGGAACCAGTTCCTCTGGCAGTACCAGTACTGATTTACAAAATTTGAAAATTGAGCATGAGTCAGTGCTAAATGAAAATTTAGTACTTAAGAGGAAATTGGAATATTCAAGAACCAAGCTTCCTGATCTAGTGAGTTGGATACAAAAGTATTAAAAGGAAGGAAGGAATGGACTAGGATTCAATTATAAGTAGAGGAATAAACATAAAAAATATGTTGATCTGCCAAGCAACAGAATCTGTTCCTACTGTGGGAATAGTGGACACTTGGTGTCTAACTGTTCCACCAGGGAGGAACAAATTGAAATGAACACTCGCTTAGTGAAGCAAGAGTGGAAGGTTAAGAGGAATTCATGCTCAACAGAGGAAACTGGGTTCCTACCACTGACTAATTACTATAGGTGCAGACTAAAGTGAGGGGGAACAACCTGTGGTACCTCGACAACGGTTGTTCTAAGCACATGACAGGAGACAAAACCAAATTTCTCTCACTTTCAGTCTACGAAGGAGGAACAGTGACCTTTGGAGACAACCTGACAGGTAACATAGTAGGTATAGGTAAGGTTGGGAAATCTCTGTCACATTTCATAAATAATGTATTTTTAGTTGAGAGTTTGAAACATAATTTACTTAGTATTTCTCAATTTTGTGACAAAGGAAACCATGTGAAATTTACTAATGAATGTTGTGTAGTGAGTGACAATATTACAGGATCCAAGATACTAGAAGGAACAAGAAAGGGGAACACTTATGTTGTTGACCTGAACCTTGTTCCCAGGAACAATCTAACTTGTCTTAGTGTACTGGAAGATGACCAAAACCTTTGGCATAAAAGGTGTGGTCACTTAAGCTTGACACTACTTCATAAACTAAGTGGTAAGAACTTAGTAGTTGGTTTACCCACTATAAAAGGATCAAACCATGGAGTTTGTGGAGCTTGTGGAAGAGGGAAGCAAGTTAGATCCTCGTTCAAATCCAAGAAAATGGTAAGCACTCATAGTCCACTTAAGTTGATCCACATGGATCTTTGTGGCCCTGTAAGAATCCAAAGCAGGTTAGGTAAGAGATATGTATTAGTTATTGTTGATGATTTTTCTAGATTTACAAAGGTAATCTTCCTTCATAGCAAAGATGAAACTTTTGATGAATTCATAACTTTTGCCAAGAAAGTTCAAAGGATCAGTGGCTTTAAATTAAAACATTTCAGATCTGACCATGGCACGGAGTTTAAAAACTCCAAGTTTGATGATTGTTGCAGCAATGAAGGATTAGATCACAATTTCTCTGCTCCAAGGACACCATAACAGAATGGTGTAGTTGAAACAAAGAACCGGGACTCTGGAAGATATGGCTAGAACAATGCTTATATATAGCAATCTTCCAAAGAATTTTTGGGCAGAAGCTATTAACACTGCTTGTTACATCATCAACAGGGTCATGCTAAGGCCCATCACCAAGAAAACTCCTTATGAACTGTTTAAGGGAAGAAAGCCAAATATCTCTTACTTTAGAGTCTTTGGATGTAGATGCTTTTATACACAACAATGGTAAGAAAAATTTAGGAAAATTTGATGCTAGAAGTGATGAAGTAGTTTTTATAGGATATGCTTTAAATAATAAGGCATATAGAGTATATAATAAGAGAACAATGTGTGTAGAGGAAAGTGTCCACATTATTTTTGATGAAACTGACTCATTGCAGGAACCATGTTATGAAAATGATTTTGAAATTGGGCTAACTCATCCTCAAGAGTCTAACAATTTTGATGAGGAACCAACTCCTGCAGGTACAGTTAAGAAATATTTTCCTGAAGATGAACTAACAGTTCCTGAGCCTGTTCCTCAAGAGGAACAGGTAAATGAAGGAACACTTGACGCAGGAATACAGGCAGAGGAATTGCATCCAGAGAATGAACAAATTGAAGAACCTCAAGTTGAAGGAACAGGAACAAGGAGATTTGAACCAAAACCTTGGAAGCACCAGAACTCACATCCCCTAGAATTGATCATAAGTGACATTGAGAAGGGAACTCAGACTAGATCTCAACTCAAAAACTTATGTGCTTTCCAAGCCTTCTTATCAATGATAGAACCTCGAGATCATAATGAAGCATTGCTAGAGTCTGACTGGATAAATGCCATGCAAGAAGAACTGACTGAATTTCAAAGGAACAAGGTCTGGCATTTGGAGACCAAACCCAAGAATCAGAAGGTATTGGGTTGAAGTGGGTCTTCAGGAACAAGCTAGATGAACATGGTACTGTAATCAGGAACAAGGCCAGACTTGTAGCAAAAGGTTACAATCAACAAGAAGGTATTGACTTCGATGAAACCTTTGCTCTTGTAGCTAGAATAGAAGCAATAAGAATTTTAATTGCATTTGCAGCCTTCATGGGATTTAGGTTGTACCAAATGGACGTTAAGTGTGCATTTTTAAATGGATATTTATTGGAAGACGTCTATGTGGAACAACCTCCAGGATTTGAAAATCCTGAGCTCCCAAACCAGGTCTATAAGCTAGATAAAGCTCTATATGGGCTGAAACAAGCTCCTAGATCTTGGTATGGAAGACTTTCTAAATTCTTGCTTTCTCATAATTTTGTTAGAGGCAAGGTTGACAGAACCTTGTTCCTTCAATCAAAAGGAATAGATATTTTAGTACTACAAATTTATGTTAATGATATTATTTTTGGTGCTACTAATGATTCTCTATGCAAAGGTTTTGCTGATTTAATGAGCAGTGAATTGGAAATGAGCATGATGGGAGAGTTGAACTTCTTTCTAGGTTTGCAAATCAAGCAAACTGAAAGAGGAATAATGATCCATCAACAAAAATATGTGAAGGAACTACTGAAAAATTATGGACTGGAACAAGCTAAAACCAACTGCACTCCTATACGAGCAGGAACTAGGCTGGATGAAGATCCAAATGGTAAATCAATAGATCAGAAATAATATAGAGGTATGATTGGATCTCTCCTTTATTTAACAGCAAGTAGGCCTGACATTTCTTTTAGTGTTGGTCTATGTTCTAGGTTCCAATCAAATCCAAAGGAATCCCCCTTGATAACAGTCAAGAGGATCTTAGGTATTTGAAAGGAAGTGATGATTTCTGCTTGTTCTGTCCTTGTAGTGATACATTTGATCTAGTTAGCTACACTGATGCTGACTATGCTGGAGATTTGGTTAATCGCAAAAGTACCTTTGGAATTTCTCAGTTCCTAGGAATAAGCTTAGTTTCTTGGGGTTCCAAGAAACAGCATCAGTTTCCTTGTCAACTGCTGAAGCTGAATATGTGGCTACTGCTGCATGGTTGTTCCCAAGTCATATGGATCAAGCAACAGGTACGCGATTTTGGTATTTAGTTTAAATGTGTTCCTATCTTTTGTGACAATACCAGTGCCATATGCATCTCCAAGGATCCAGTACATCACTCTAGAGTCAAGCATATTCACATTAGGCACCACTTCTTGAAAGACTATGTTGAAAAAAGTTTAGTCAAAGTTGAGTTTTACCCTACAGAAAAACAAATTGCTGATATTCTTACCAAACCATTATCTAGGGACAGATTTGAAAAGATTCGCTTGGAACTAGGAATGATAAGAATAGTATGAAATGGCCTATATTATTGACCCCCTATGTACTAGTCATTTTTAAGTGTGTCCTGCAACCTTCATGAATTTATTTCATACACCTAGGGTCATGTCTAAGGACTCATATTTGTTATTAAATATTATCCTTATTGTCCATGCACATATATTGAGTACGTAAGATGAAATGCTTGTATTGTTTAAAGGAAAAATTGATAAGAATAATCCGACCTTTGGCCGGTCTTCCATCAGTGGTACCGTAAAAAGGTCTGTATGTGCAAGAGCAGTTTTTCTTTTTCTTTTCTTTTCTCTCAATTTTTTCTCTCCTCCTTCACGTGTACATACCGTGATTCATTGTATCAACCACACGTATTTACTCAAAAGTAAATTCAGTTTATCTAATTTAAAAAGAGGGAAAGCATTTAATTGGACACATACTCCTAAGCATCACCCACTTACTCACGTCCTTTCATATTCATTTTCACACGGCTCATCATTACTTTTTATACCCAAGCCATCCCATCACTGACCACTTTCACTATTTTTCTTCTCCTTGCCTCCAACTCTATACATTCTTCTCCATCTCCAAAATTCTCTTCAATGGCACCGAAAAGAACCGTCTCCGGAAACAACGAAAAATTTCCAACCGATAAAAACCCTTCTCTGGAAGACCACAACGATCAAGAATCTTCAAATCCAAAGGAAGATTCTGCAAATTCCCAAGACCCTATTTCCGAAACTGAAGCCGTGTCCCCAAAGCTTGAGGACGATGAGGATGAACTGGAGAGTAGTCAAGGAAGAGACATTCAGATTCCTACCAAGAGGGGTAAGAAATCTAAATCTTCTCAATTTCTTGTTGGGTTTTGTGTCGATCTTGCATGGTGCAAGAAATCAAAATGGAATGAATTTCTGAATATTATAAAATGTCAAAAATGGATGAAACTAGTGAGTTTAGATCGATGAAGGATTGTATGAAGAAGAAACGAGTGCATTTTGTTCAAATTTCAACATTACTGAGGGGCTGTGTGTGAGTCTGGTGAATGGGAGTGTAGTGACTTTTACTGAAAATAAATTGGGTGAATGGTTTGAAGTACCTTCTGATGGGTGCAAAGAGTATATAAAAGGGAGGGGTAAATTGAACATAAATGGAGTTTAGAATGAGAAAGTTCTTCAATTGTTTAATGGAAACCCTACTTCTCTGTCAATTGACCAAAAGGATCTTTCTCCTCTTCATAAACTTCTTTTTCAATTTGCTTGGCGTTTTGTCTTACCTAGATCCTCCAAAAGAACCCAAGCAAACCTCATGGACTTGTCTATCATGTAATGCCTAGCTAAACATATCAAGATCAATTTCCCAGCTCTTATGCTCTCTCATCACTCCTACTGCATATCCCACAACACTAAAGTGGGGTATGGAAATCTTATCACCACAATCCTTAATAAAAACAAAGTCAAACTTTCTGATTGTCCCTCCTTTACTCTGGAACCTGAGTATTATCTTACTAAGGAGTCCTTGACTAGATTGAGTTTAAAGGTGGTTAATGGGAAACTAAAGTTTGAGGGAGAGACTATAGTGAGTAAACTTGAGACTGGTACTAATAGGTAGTTGTTTGAAGAACCTGCTGGGGGGTCTGTAAGAAAGAGTCAGAGACTGGCTGGTGGTAAGTCTCTCAAGGAACAGGATCCAGGTACTACTGAAATGATAAACCTGGATGAGGATCCAGTTCCTTCCAAAGCTGTTGATTTTCCTCTCCTTTCTACTACTGGGCTACATGGGATGTTAAGGGAAATCAAGGAGTCCCTGATGCATTCAAGGATCAGTTTGGTGGAAAAATCAGTAGCAACTCTTGACTCACAGCAGCAGCAGAGCTTAGCAACCATCAAACAGGCTGACACTGGGATCAGGAACAAGGTTGATGATATGCTCTCCAAGATAGACTCAGTGGTCTCCAGCCTCTTCAAACGCCCCAAGACTTAACTTTCCCACCCCTATTTAAAAATTTGGTTAACTGAATATTTTTTGGGTTGTAATAATGGTTGAACAATTTTTTTTTTTTTTTTTTCTCTTTCTTTTGTTTTTGTGTCTTCTAGTGGCACATGAAATCCTGAACATTTTCTTTTCTCCTTTTTCTGCTCTTGTGCTATGCTTAAATTGATCTTTTTGCCTTACATATGCCATTTCTTCTGTTCATACTGACTTGTGTTTGGATGGCTAATATTTTGAGATGCATGTTTGAGCTACTTTAATTGATGCCTAGACTGTTGTCTCTCTAGTGCTGCAGGTACATATCTTTGTTTGATGATAACAAAAGGGGGAAAAGAACTTGGCTATTTAAAAACTTTTCTGGCTTGACTTAGTTCCTAGAGCCTTTCTGCTTGTCTCTGTTCCATGTTGTTCTAGTTCCTAGTCCTAATTGATATAGTAATCTTACTCTAGTATAGGATAGACTTAGAAAACAAATTTAGCCAAATTATTTGCCATCATCAAAAAGGGGGAATATTGTTGTATTCGTTATTTTGATGATGATAAATAAAATAGATTAGACTTAGGATTAATTTTATTTATTTATTTATTCACAAAATATTATTTTGTTAGACCTAATATAACTTATGGAGAATTTATTTTGGATTTAACCAAAGTTAAGTTATTTAGGATAATAAGATATTCGAATATATTGCTTTGTATATATTTAATCTATCTAATATTATGGAATATTAATTGCCATAATATTAGTAGAGTTGTTAATGGGTTTACAGGAAAATGAAGAGATGAAAGAATGGGCATAACTACCCTACTACAAATTAGGGTTGTTGAAGCAGTTCCAGCCAGTTCCTAGAATCTAGGAAGCACAATCCAAGTCCAACAAATTATACGGCTAACAACCAAGACATATTCAACAGCGAGAATGAAGATCATGGACTTGGTGGGCTGAGTATGACTGAATAACGGCTTGAAAGTGGTTGGACGTGGCTGAATTCAAGCGTCCATTACTAACCGTTGAAGAAGAACGTTGAAGGAGAAATATGCTATTTAAACATTGAAGGACAACAAATTTAGTTCTTAAGAATTTCCAGATTAATCTTGTAATTTCTTTTAGAAAGTTTAAAGTCGGGTTTTCTCTCTTCAACTATTCATTACTGTAATCCATATTTAGAGTTTGGGGTGAGTGAAATTTTGTGAGAAAATTTCTATTCTTAAGAGTGAAAGAGAAGAAAGAGAAAGTGAAGACTTCTAGAGAAGTCAAGTGAGAAAGTCACGTGTTCAGGGGGAACAAGGTGACTGGGAACCAGTTCCTAGAGGAACAGAGTGAGGTACTGTTTATAATAGGGTGTAATTGCTATTATAAATAAAAGGACAAGATTTCTTCCTAGAGAATATCGGAAGAAGATCTTGTTTAAAAGTATTTTTTGTGTTCTTAGTTAAAGTTTCTCTTTATTTCTTTCTAAGTGTTTAATTCCGCAAAAAGAGCTTATAATTACCTTTACTACAATTCACCCCCCCCCCTTTAGTAAACTTGTCGTTTTATAGGACCAACAATAAGGGTACTCGGATTGTGCACTTAGAAAATCAATTTGGCAATATAAAAATGCAAGATTTCTCCTCCTCCGCTGCCTACTGTCAGTCTCTTAAGTCCGTTGCGGACCAACTAACGAGCCTAGAGCACTCTGTTTCTGAAGAACGTTTGGTTCTTCAATTAGTCGCCGGACTTACCGACGAATTTGATACCGTAGCCACGTTTAATCAACAGTAGCAGCCACTCCCCTCCTTCCCCAATGCTCGATCAATGCTTGCTCTCGAAGAATCTCGCAAAAATAATGTCAAGAAAGCAGGTTCATCGGCCCAAACTGTTCTCAAGGCTGCCAATTCCTCCTCCAACTCGCCTACTACTCAAAATAATAAATATAGTAATGCCTAGCAATTTTCCTGCCAGAAAGGCGGCAGAAACGCCGGCAAAAGCGGTCGGGGACGTGGTGGTCGCAATCACCGTGGTGGACGAAACAACCAGTCACACAACCACTCTGGTAATTACTCATCTAATTCTGGCTATGGTTATTCTCCTTTCTTTGGTCCATTTAATGCTTGGCAGGCGTATTGGCCTATCCTCTAAGCCATTTTCCTTCTATGCCATACATGCCTCATTCTCACAATTCTAAAAGTGCTAGAATATTGGGCCCAAACCCCACTGTTGCTGGACAACACTCTTCACACGCCCCTCAGGCATTTGTTGCGTCTGCCCAGCCCATGTTTGCTGCGCCACAAGCCCCTACTCCCATCGAATTTCCGGCTATGTTCAATGATATGACTCTTGAGCCGCCCGATGACAATTGGTATTTTGATACGGGCGCCTCAACCCATCTTATGAATGAGATCCAGGTATACTCCCTACTATTTTTAAGTGGCGTAATTTTAATTCTCATATTATGGTTGGCGATGGTTCATTAATTCCCGTTAAAGGATCGGCTCCTCTACCCTCCCCTCCCCCACCCTTCCCTTACTTTACAAAATATCCAATATGCCCCTGCTATTGTCATAAACCTTATCTCTGTCCGCCGTTTCACCAATGACAATCATGTAACTGTTGAATTTGACCCAGTTGGTTTTACTGTGAAGGATTTGAGGACGGGGACGACCTTGACGAGGTGCAATAGCTATGGGGACTTATATCTACTCTCTACTTCATCAAAATCACCACCATCTACTTTTGCCGCTATCTCTCCTTCCACTTGGCATAATCGACTTGGTCATCCCGGCAATGCTATTTTAGATTTTCTTAGGATTCATAAATGCATTCAGTGTAATAAAAACTCCCATTCCCCTATTTGTCATGCTTGTCAATTAGGAAAACATTGTCGTTTACCTTTTTCTCATTCTAATAATATTACTTTTTCTCCGTTTTCTATTATTCATATTGATTTGTGGACATCTCCCGTTATTAGTCCATCTGGTTTTCGCTATTATCTCTTATGCTTGGATGACTGTTCTCACTATCTTTGATTTTCCCGCTTAAATTAAAATCTCAAGTCTTCTCCACTTTTCTTCCTTTTATTGCTCACTTAATAATCAATTCAACTCCACCATAAAAACGATCCAATGTGATATTCAATAGAGAATTTTTAATGCTTGGTTTTCAAATGTAGTTTAGATTAGTCTTTCATGCCCCACTTTGCAATGAGGATCAATTACTAAATGTTCAATTTACTAGTTTATTTTTGAAATTGACAATGATAGTCTACTGCATGACCAAAAGTGTCAGTTGGCCATTGGCTTTACTCATTAACTAACGTATCACTTTCAATAAATATAAGAAAAAGTTGAAAATAACCCCAGCTCTATCCGGTTTTTCCTTAACGGCTCTAACTTTTGATATTCAACATTGATCCCATATTTATATGCATCTAATGAAAATATGTTGTTACCTGATGGTTTTTATGTCCAGATTTTCCTAAACTAATTCTGCAGTGTTTGCAGGTTCCAAATTCACAAGTGCAAGCGTGTAGGTACCAACTAGCAACTTTCAGCTAGCAGTTGGCAGTAGGGGTGTTCATCGGTCTCGGACCGGACCGGACTGGCCATGGATAGGGACCAAAATTTTTGGATAATGGAGACCTAAGACCGGACCGAATTAAAACCAGTCTTGAGAACGAATAAGATGGAAATTACAGGGACCAGACCGAAAATCGGACCGATTAGACTGACAATTCAATTTCGTTGTTTTTTTTCCTTTAACAATTATATAATAGGCCAAATTGTTTTAAAGTTTTCACTTTTTATGTTTGGTGGTCTGGGAGTTTGGGTGGGAGAAGACCTAGAATTTAATATTCTAGATTGACTTTTATGTTTCAATCCACTTTAAATAAAAAAGGTCTAACCGGTTTGGATCGAACAAAATTCGGGTTTAGACTGAAGCGAATTGAAAACAGAAATTTGAAAATTTGCAGACCAAAGCCTGGACAAAAAATAAACTGATTCGGTCTCGATCTAGACCAAACCGGTCCGATCCAGGCCATTTTTCTAGTCTAGACCGAAAATTGAACACCTCTAGTGCGCAACTTATAAAAGGTCAACGTATAACTCAAGAAGAGCATCCAAAGATATAGGAAAGTTTGTTACGAAGACCAAGTCAAAATCAGTGGGGATAATAATTCAACAAACTCCCGACATGCCTAATGTAGTGGGATAGTGGGTCAAAGTAAACTGAAATGAAGACATTAACAGATTCCTTGATTTTTAGGAAGTTGTTACAATAACCTACCTATATTTCAGGATGTTGTTACAACAACCTGTAGATATTCAAGGAAGTTGTTACTATAGTTCAAACAAGCTGATTTGCGGCCTATTTAAGCGGTAAATGTAAGATTAAATGCGCGGAGCAAGCCTATACACTACTTCTAATTATTCTAAGTTTAGAGAGTATTTTACTCATGTTTTACGCTTAGCATTTCATATTTTATACTTAGTATTCATAAGAAAACACAATTACTGGTTGACTTAAGGCCAACCACTGTTTTTACACCCTTCTTCCTAGGGTTGTCCGCGTCACCATTCTCGGTGTTCTTTCCTCTCAGCTTTCTTTTTTCTCTTAGTTGTTCTTCGTATCTCATCTCACTATTCCCTCAATCTTAACTAGTTGTAAATCTATAGATAGATTTTACTTGTGTAAAATTTGGCATAAACAATGTCGACCTACAATTCTAGGTAAAGTCTCCTCCCCCATCCCACTCCTGCCAGCCTTCCCCTCCGATCCCCCACCTATCAGCCAACCCCACCACAACCACCACCTGACTCTAGCCCACCCCTTGCCCAACCTTCCCCCCTGAAAGCAGCCTCACCCTCTACCCTACCCCCAACATTTACAAGTTTTTTAAAACTCTTACCTTTATGTTTTTTATATATAAATTATCAAATAAACTTTCGAGTTTCCTTAAAAACTCCCACAACTTAACTTTTTTCCTAAAATCTGTTAACTAAGTGGTTAAGTAGGCCTACTGTCTTCCTCCAAACCATCCCCTTTTTTTTCTCCCTGCCGAAATCTATAACGCGGACCACAATTTCGAAAACCCACACCCACCATCTAATTTCATACCAAAACCGCCCTGTCTCATCCTCCATACCCACAAATTCCAACCACCATCTGCCATGACTATGGAGAAAGAAACCCCATAAACCATAAAAATGTTACTGGAAGGGAGAAAGAGGTGGGTTATTGAATGGAGAGACTAAACTAGGGAGCTAGGTTGACATTGTTGGTGTGAATGAAAAATAGAAAGGGGGAGGGGTTGTAGGAAAGCAATAGAGCCCACTTAACCACTTTGTTAACAGAGTTTAAAAAAAACGTTAAGTAGTGGGTGCTTTTAAGGATACTGGAAAGTTTAGATGGTAATTATATATAAAAAATATAGGATAGAACTGAGAGTTTGAAAAATTTTTGTAAACTTTAAGTGGCATTATATAAAAAATCCTAACCACAAGAGAAAAGTTTAATTAGGAACAAAATAGAGAAGGCCAAAGGCAACCTTCTCCCCTTAATTTTTGGGAAACTTTTTTTTCTATAATAGGAACTTTTATTGTTGGATTATGGAGCTGATAAGTGGAAGTAAAAGAAGCGGAAAAAAGGAGAGACGTTGTCAGGTAGTTTACGCAAGCTAGCTTGGCCCAGGCGGGTCACACTACAGCTCAGGCAAGTGCAACAAGGAGCAAAGTATTTGCCTCGACCTCGGAAGAGAGAACAAGTCGACGAGAGTAGCTCAAGTAACGCCCCGAACACTAAATCCCTAATTAAAGGCATTACGTCGTATAGAAAAACAAGTAGAAAGCAAGAAAAATAGGGGTTTACCATTGATCAAAAGATTGACAGTAACCCTTAAATTAACAATAGTTTTCTAAGATTTTGAAGGAGGAAGAGAGAAAATAAAAGAAACAAGAGACTGATTCAATATATCAATAAGTTGTCTATATTAGTTCAACTTTATAAATTATAACTACTGCTCATATAGTTTAAGTTATTATACTTAGAAAGTTGCTTAATTTTTACCGTAAAATATCAACAAACCATGAATAGAGTCCTATATGCAAGTCTATTTTGTTTCCATGAGCCTTTTTCAAAGACAGTAAAGTTGCAGTTTATAACTAATTAAACTTAGTAATCTATTACCTGATATCACGATGACCAATTCCAATCTAGCGTATTATTTTATGCCCAAACTCACGAATCACAATACAGAGACATGCTTGTAGCCTTGTAGTTAATTATTCTGAAAAACTGGCTGGTATTTTCTTTTTTTAGGGCATGTTTAGGATGAAGGTAATGTATTAAGGGGTAATAAAAGTCAAACATAGAAAAACAAAGATATTTAGAGGTGATGATATAGAGATAGAGTGGTGGTAGAGAGGATAACGTGGTATTGATATGAAGGAAATGTAAGAAAGAGGGCAACTATTATCCTCTTATGGGGGTAATATTTACCTAGGGGTGGTGATGGATAATTATTACCCCTATAATGAGGGTAACAGTTTTCCTCTTTCTTCTATTTTTCTCCTACCAATACCATATTATCCTCTCCAACAGGGCCGTCCAATGATTTTGAGAGGCTATGCGCGGAAACTCAAAAGTGGGCCCCTAATTATAAAAATATAATTATTATTTTCGCACAAATATTTGAACCCTGGTACTTTCTTACCCTCAATCACAAGCTGAATTACAAATTTTTTTACCTTTCATTCAAATATAAAGACATTCGGCAATTAAAATATAAATTCGACAAAAAAATGAAATTTCTACTGCCAATTGATTATTGAAATTTGACAGTAATAAACATAAATTTGACAACAATAAAAAATCGACACAATTATAAGTAAATTCGAAATAGTAAGAATTATGGAAAAAGGTGCGAATTTTACCTTCAATTCAAAAAAATGGCAATTATTAACTATCAATTCGTATTGAAGAAAGAATAAGAACGATTACCAACTTAATCTAGTGATATTTGGAGGAATTATGAAAAAATTGCGGAAGTTTAAGTTAGAAGAAATAAGGAAAGAGTGATAGAAAGAGATGTGGGAACAAAGTTTACTGGGAAAATAAGATTGACCAAACTATTTTAAGGGCGAAGATTGGGTTAGATTGGGTTTCCATTTTCTTCAATCCTCTTCTCCAAATCTGATTCCTTTCCTTCATCTTCGTTGAGTTTGTTAGTTTAACGCTTAATCGCTCCTCCTCTCACTTCTGCGCTTCATCTAACAAATTGCAGGCCCATATTTTTTTAACAAACCTTTATTTAGCATTTGGGCTTTTCAAAATGGGGCCCTGAGCAAATGTTCTCTTTGCTCACTCTTAGGGCCGTCTCTGCTCTCCACCACCACTTTGTCCTCTTTATCATCACCTTGAAATACCTTAATTTTTCTATGTTTGACTTTTATTACTCCCCCTAATACATTATCCCCATCCCAAGCATGCCCTTAGTAGTAACTACTTGTTGCACCGCGCTGTACGCGTGCGGTACCACATGGTATCATATACTTCCTCCATTTTTTTATAAGAGATATATTGTCGCTTTTTCGTTTTTGTAGGCAAAAGATTATAAGTGTAATTAAGTAGTTTAGTTGTAGAGTTAGTGGGTGTGGTCCCCACCCCAAATTTCTTTAATTAGACGGTAAAGAGGGGGACCACAGCTCCTAGGCGCCTTCTTTTTATTTTTTGGCTGATTTCAAGGAACCCAAAAGTTTCCCTCCATTTCATATTCAATAGTTTCCCAAATTTTCCCCTTAAGTTCCAAACATAAATTGCCCTATAAAAGGGCTTATAACTCCAAATGTTTGGAGCAAATTAAATATGCTAAGGCTGTTATAGTAGCCATGAAGTGAAGCATAACAACAACAAAATCCAAAACACCAAACTTTACAGCAGAAACCAATTTTCATCCAGCAAAAAAAACCTTTTTTAACCCCAAAAAAATCCCATCAATCTAAATTCCCAATTATCTAATCTAAAACTTATCAACTCTAATTTCAAAATGGGAGATGCACTAGATGAATTCTTCCATGCCATGGTTGATGAAGATAATTGGGAAGCGTACTATGAACAACTTCTAAATGAGATGGAGCCCACCATAGACTCTCAATCCCCTCCTGAAACAGAACAAACACATCTACAAGTTAGAGGAAGAAGGCCAAATCTGACAGACGGCAAAAGAAGGCAAGCAATTGATGAGCTTTTAACAATGGTAGAGCAAAACCAATTACCATATGGAGCTATATTCAAGACAACAGTGAAGTATGGTGTTTCCAGGGTGACAATGGACAGATTATGGAGGAGAGCATGTGCAGAAAGAGCAAGTGGTGATGCCATGAAAAAAAAAAGGAAAAATTGGATCAAACAACACAAACTATACGTTTGTTGCGCAAATTAAACAGCACAAATAAAAAAGGTGCACAAAACAACATGAACTTTTCCAAATCGGTGTAAAGAATGACATAAGTAATATTTTGGCCTGAGATTCCATCTTTTCGGTGAATCTTAATTATTTTACCTTTTTTTCATTTTTCTATCCACCTTAATTATACTTCAGCATCTTAAACTCACGTTATTTATTCTTTGCTAACCTTAGAATTTCCCCCAAATTGATTCTACCTATCAAACCCTAAAATTGGATGATTAGGAAGAAATCAAAAGGCAATGGAGAATGCTCAAGTGAAATTCGATGCACACATAGATTGCAAAATTGGAAGTTAAAGAACATACAGAGCGTGCTTGGTTAACTTGGAGAGCTTCTTCAATGGTAAATCAATCGAGTTTCGTTCTTTTTTGGGGGAAAAATCAGACAGTTGAATATGAAGTTGGATGGTTGAGAGAATGAAGGTCACTTGTTGTATGGAAGATGTAAAGGTGGAGGGAAAAGGATAGAAAAATGAAAAAAAAGGTAAAGTAATTAAGATTTGCCAGAAAGATGGAATCTCAGGCCAAAAAATTACTTATGTCATTCTCTGCACCGATTTGAAAAAGTTCATGTTGTTTTGTACACCTTTTTTTGTTTGTGCTGTTCTGCGCAACCAACGTATAGTTTGTGCTGTTTTGCGCAACAAACGTATAGTTTGTGCTGTTTTATCCAATTTTCCCAGGAAAAAAAGGAAGAGTTGGCAGAAAAGCAAAGGAATACAGTGAGGAGTTCCTACAGTCAGTCCCTCTTAGTTTGAGGACTTTTGTAAGATGCTTTATAGGGGCATTAAAAATCAACGCCTTAGCAGTTTATACACTCCTCATAAAAGGGAGATTAAGAAGTTATACAAGCAGCAATCATCCTAGTCTAACAGATGCCCATAAGTTGGCTAGGATGAAATGAGTTTTATCACACATTGAACCAAGAACCCCAACACAACCAACCACTTTCATGAATTTACAAAACATAATCTTCATTGATGAAATATGGTTTTATCTTAGGCCAGAAACAAGAAGGTTTTATTTGTTGCCAAGGGAAGATGATCCATATAGGTGTTGTCAATCAAAAAAGGTTTAAAATACAGGCTATGTTCATGGCAGCTACTTCAGAACTAATATTTGACAATGAAGGAAAAGCCATACATGATGGGAAATTTGGCATTTTCCCCTTTGTGGAAAAGGTATCAGCTAAGAAGAGAAGTAAAAACAGAGAGGCAAACACAATTGGAACAAAAGTAAATGAAAGAATCACTCAAAAGGTCATCAAAGACATGATAATTCAGCATGTCATCCCCTCAATCATGAGTAAATCGCCTGAAAAAATGTCTAAAGATATTTTCATTCAACAAGATAATGTTAGGCCACACATACACCCTGATGATGAGGAGTTCAAAGCAGCAGCAACAAAAAATGGATTCAACATCCAACTAATTCAACAACCACCCCAATCCCCTGATTTAAATGTTTTAGTTTTAGGGTTTTTTTAGAGCTATTCAAGCTTTGATGTATCAAACCTTTCCAATAAAACATTGATGAGCTTATTATAAGTGCTAATGATGCTTATGCAAGATTTGATCCTCATTATGTGATGGTTGAAATTCTGAAAGTGAAGGGGGGTAACAACTTCAAAAAACCCCATCATGGTAAGGCTAGATTAGAAAAATTGGGAGTCCTCCTTAAATTTCTTTTTGTTGATCAATCAGTCATTGATTAAAGTGTGAAATACTTAAATGAGAAAATGCCATCAAATGAAGAAGAAATGATCCTTTTTGACAATGAGTCAAGTTTGACAAACATTGAAGTTGTTTTAGAAGAATGAAAGGAGCCATTAGAATGCAAAACGAAGGAGAAGACTTTTTGGGGAACAAGTGAAGCAACATTGCAGGTTCGTGAAGTTCATTGTAGAAAAATAGAGTTAAAAAATCAAAGTTTATGTAAGTAAGACATTTTCACTACTACAAAAAATGGGAAGGAAACCGATTAAAATAGGGCTAAGAAACCAGATGTCAACCGGTCTATAGGTCATAGGTGTTGTAGGGTCTGAGACTGGATCTATGGACCAATTTTTTTGTCATAATAGAGAAACCGTAACTGACCTGTAACTGGTTTCTTAAATTTCTTCTTTGCTGTGAAATAAAAGGGCAGAGACACCAGATATCCCTCAACAACCGGTTTCTTGTCCCCATAGAGAGTATCGATTTTTCAAGATGACCGGTATCTTTGGATTAATTTTTCTTCTAAAAAAATAAATAGGTGAGACCTCACATACCTACACCAGGCCAACTACATGTTTATCTTGTATTTGACATCAAAGAACACTAAAATCACCAGAAGACGAACAACAAAATTGAAAAAAAAATAAACTAGAATTAAATATTAATAAAATCTATACATCCATTAAAAATAAACATTTTAATCTATATTATTTTACAATCCCAATTCTGATTACAACAACAAGAAGAAAAAAATGGATTCGTAAACAACTAAACTGAAGGAAATAAGAGATAATCAGATGAAAAAAACCCTAAATTGTTACTTTGCCTCATCCCGTCTTCGACTTTGTCGCTTGCTTCGTCTTTTTCCTATGCATAGCATCAACGAGAATGGTGACGCAAATTCGATGTTTCAATCTTCTTACTTCATTGATGTCGAAGTTATTGAAGTTTTGGCTTGTGGGATCTAAGAGAAAATGAGAGGAAATAGAAGGAGAATGAGATAATCATCAGCCATGAATTTTTAGATGAATGGTGATAAAGAAAGTGCAAAGCAGATTCATTGTAAAAGAAAAACTAACAATGTTTAGAGAGAAAGGGTGGGAGGCAGCCAAACTTGTTTAGGTTTTGGAAATGAGAGTAATTGATACTGAATTGTAGGAAGGTAATTAATAAGAATTTATGAGTTAGTGGGTCCGTAATATTCGCTAAAGCTAATTTTGGGTATGCTGAGATGTAACAGCCCAGGCTTTCCGAGTTGTTAGTTTAACATCATTAAGATCATAAACAAAAATTAACGTCTAAACCACAAGTAATTAATTACAACTTGCTTAACTCGCAGCAGAAACAATCCTTAGATACAATGCCGCTTATGAACATAATAACTTTTAATTAACATCCAAGCCACAATTAATCAACCATAATTTTGGCATAGGCACGCATCGGAAATAAACCTCAAATACAATATTGCTCCCACTTAGATACGAGATCAATATAATATAAACAACATTCCACTAATAAAGTAAATTATATCCTCTATTCGCAATATACGTTCTGAGAAGAATCTTGCTTCCAAACTTCCAATAGTCGCTCTCAACACTGAACCTGCAAAACCACTAACAAGGGAAATCTGCCCCCACCAGGACAGGTTCCAAGAACAAAATCATCGAAAGCTGAGCACACTTTGTCCAACCTAAAATTCATTTTAGGTGGCTTAAAATTTTGAAGATAGTTTACACAAAACATAAGCTACGAGCCCTAATAGAACAACGAATTTACAAAAAATCACGTAATGGTTTTAAGGATTAACGTAATAAACACATGTACAACACCTTAGTATACTTAGAATATATTCTAAGCTAAAATTCTTTTCCGAAAGAAAAGGATATAATATTGACAAACTCGTAATACTCTCAAATTCAATATACTTCCAATTATAGCAAGGGGCCTAACGACCATTTAGAAATATCTTACTAGCCAAAAGTACTTAGAGGTTCATACATAACTTATTCCATAACATACGCAGATCATAATTCTTTAGTATTCCATCTCTAACTATCGACCCTCTAGTATTCCCATCGTAATCCAAAACAAGTCTGCTACCAACCTTGGGATATATCTCATAAAATTTGGTATTTCCAGCACAATTATAAAAGTTTTATTTATTGGTTTTCAAATAAAATCCGTGAGAGGGTATCCTTGTAAATTCATTTGTATGTACAGTTTAATAAACATACTCATATATAACGTATGTCTTAAAGTTATTCTGTTCTAACATAGTTACAACGGAAAGTTAAACATGAAATACATCGAAGGATTTTTATAAATTTTTCGAAAGACAACTTCATTATACAATCCTTCACAACATACTCCAATTTAGCAAACTTATACGCAAGCAAACATCTTAAATTAATATGGGGAAAAGAACACGATAATAGAGAGGGACTCGTCACCCCACTATGTACTGCTTGCAAGACTTCCAGGACATGTCCCACACAATTCCCGCAAAGAGGATGTACACATATATATATAAATACTTATACACACACAGTTCTTTCCCAAATCCAGAATTCTCATTCTCTTAGCATAAATCCAGTAATCAAGCGCAGAAGGTAACTCTTCACTTTAAAGACCAAATCTCATTTCTAAAGTTTTATATTTTATGTATTTATAAATCCATTTTCCTTTTTTGCAATCACTTTGAGAAATTGGCGGTGGAAAATCTAACTCATGCCTTACGTATTAAATAGTTATTTTTGAAAACACTCTTTTTAAGCAAATTTGTCTATGGAAATGGTTTAACAAACTATCCCTTTTCGTGTGAGAGAGTTACTGCCCTTGAGTGGGTTCTTAGCCACATATAACAAAAGGTTCCATAATCAGATTTCAAAACGAAAATGAATTCCATAATCTAAAATTGTAATATTCCATAGACTGACCACAGAATCATAATACTCAAACAATTTCCATAATATGATTTATCAGAGGTTTATAAATTATAAACTTAGTTAACATTCCTATTAGAAATACTAGGCACACGTGGACTTTAATTCCAATCTATTAGTAACACATACATAAGCCCCAAAGTTCGTAAATATAATTCTCTGTCATATCTGAATTCGTTTCTTGAGATATCACTTCTGCCTTCTTAGCATGATGTTCATATTCACTTTTTAACTCCATTTCCACTCTATACCTTTTCTTTTTATTCATATTTCCCAACCTTATTCCATTTATAATTCACTAACCTTATATTATTTATGTTTCACAACCTTGATCATTTATACATCACAAATTCTCATAATATATCCTCTATAAAGATCATAACCCAATGACTCCTCAATTGTATAGCGTTTTATGATAACAAGATATACATATTAATTTGATTGCTTGCTTGAGCCTTGTTGTTCCAACTACCTAACCTTTAGTGATTACATTGAGCCTCAATTTATGTCTTCTTCATGTACAGATCATGACACCCACTTCCCACGTGTTCTACTTATACAATCTCGATCTCCTCTGACTTCCCGCTATCTCTTAATTCTTTTATCCTTGCCATTTCGATTTTCACATTAAAATAATCCCGATTCAACTTTAAAATTCTTACAATCTAAGTATTCCAGTATCCTCGTAATGTATATCCATCACTCATTTCTTGAGCTATAATATTACTAATACAAACCACAAACCTCAATTTTATTTTCACATTTTACTTCTAACACTTGAGTGTTTTCTTTTTCCATCCATAACTTATCACTACTTTGCTCATCAAGACTAAAGAGCCAAAAAAGCCTTCGTAACAAGTTGTAGTAGCAATATGCCAGTATTAACACTCCGATACTTCGTAACTTATAAATTTGACTGCCCAACTTAAATTCTGCACATATTAACTTGTATATTATAACAGGAAAAACTCTACGCAACTTATTTATCCCATAACCATTCAAACCTAAATATCCAACTTCATACGTTCGTATGCTCGAAGGAACCCTAGAAGATATACCATAATTGTAACAGCCCGGATTCACTGACCAACATAATTAGAGCTAAACACAGCGGAAAGCTTAATCCGGACTATTATCATCACACCCTTCGTCCTAAAACGAAGAGTATGGAATCCTGAAAACTAGAACTTTTTAAAACTTTTAACTATAAACCATTAACACTAAATGAAGTTATCTAAATGATCTAAATGGTATTAATTAAATAATAAAATTCTACAGAAAATTCGGCAGAGATCTGCTTGAAATACGGACCGCTTAAAATTTAACTTAGGACTCGCGTCCGAGATACGAACCTGTATATCATTTTAATATATTTCCAACAACTATACCCAGCTTCTACTTTACAACTACTATTTTAAACTACTTACAACATAACTAAATATTACACTATTACAAAGTCGATCGTCCTCGCCTCAATACAAATATGGATAGTCGTGCCAAGAATCCCTGCAACAAAGCTTCCACAACTTCATTACATCCACCTGAAACTAATGCGGCCCTGCCACCCACCCAAGTGACAGGCCACAGAAATAACAAAACTAACATTTGACTCACATCAGCAACGCGCTGAGTACTAAACCCGTAAAACAAGCAAAACATGCTTTGGTTGTTTTTGTTTAAAACACCCATCACATATGTTCACACCCAACTCATATAACCATATTTACCTCAACCATTTACTGAAACGAATATTGAAACATTATATACTCATTACCAAAATAGTACTTCATAACAAAATATATCATTGATTTAATATATGTTTGGAAACTCAATTTACTTCCACACATTTAAGTTTCTTACAAGAAACACTCATTGTTATTTATTATCTTGGTGTGAACGCGAATGGAGAGGGGTACCACGTAGTACCAGCTGTTTCCAAACTATTGAGGGTCGTCACCCCACCTTTTACTGTTCTGGTTGCAAGACTTAAACCGGACATGTCCTATAACGCCAGAATTTGCCCATCCTGGAAGGCAACAGCTAGGGACTCTACCCGCTCTAGCTCGGGTGCATGTTCACACGTTGCCCCATTAATACTATTGTTTCTAATATATGCACTTTGGTGAATTTCACCATATTACACAAATCACACTTTCACACACTTTTCATAATAGTTTCACACGATAAAACACGCTTTACTTTATAAATTAAGTTAACGTTACGAAAATAGGCTTTGGAAAACATAATGACAAAAGCTTAGAACGTACATATCCTAAGGTTCTCGTTCTAAACCCAAAATGGCTTCAAAGGAGATTTTAATGCTATACTTACTATCATACTTAGTGAACTAAGAATAAGATATCTCCAAGTATAGCCAATTCACTCCTTCGGCAAATGCAACACATTTCATATGAAACATACGATTTACTACCCTCATACGAACGGTATTTGTTTAGGACTTTGATTGGAACAATATCAAGAATAACCTATACTTATTACTTATTGTTAAGTTAAGTCGAGTATCGGTTACGAGATTCCCTAATTACTTGCTATTCCTTTATGAATTAAGTCCTTTGACGGTTTCACATTAAGGGAACTAAGTAAACAAACCTTATTACTGAACTCTAATCTTTGCTTCTAGTGTGCATAGACCTCAATTGCCTCCAAGATAAACTTATTAAGAAACGACTTAGACTCACCAAGATTCGACTGAATCAGTTTAATATATTAACTCTTAATCCATATAACTTTCATTAACTTTGTGACCTCTATGTATTGTTATTATTAACAACCAACAACAACGATTAACTATTGTTCTATTAACTCGATTATTTTAGGCCAAGACTAATTAACTCAATTCTATAAGCCAATTCAAATTACTTCCCAAATTAATAGTGATTCGATCCCTTACTCAATTTCTTATTCTTAGAATTACTTGACTCAATTTATAAGTGAACCTAGGCTATTTCAATAACTGATTCTGAAAGATAATTATGAAATTCTTAAATTCCAAAAGCATAATGTATCCTATTCCAACCACCCTTTTTAGTTGCTGTTAAGTTCTAGATTAGATATGCGGCAACCAATTATCTACTAACACTCAGCAATCTGGTACACATTCAGATTATTACAAGAGCTTACTTTTAAAGATGCATGAATCCAATAATATTTCCTATTAACGTCATACTCTTGCAAGATAAACTAACTACCTTAAATTCTTCCATACTTCCAATCTTCACACTCGATGATTATTTAATCCTCATTTTGAAATCAACCCAAAACATATATTCGGCATATACTATTCCATTTCACACTCTAAAGCTTAAAACATACTTCGAGCATTCACTCAACGCTAATGAACTTCAATCGAGTCTTAGCTATTCGACGAATAACAAAAATCATATTCAAGCAATCTCACTCTTAGTCCCATAATTCAGAAACCAACACTAATTAGGAATCTAACCTCAAGATGGCATCAAAGACAGATAAAATCTGATTGAAAACTCTAACTAAAGAACCTACTATCACAACAATAAAACAACGAGGCAGGAACAACAACAATAACAGACTTCAAACAACAATAGCAACATCCAAGTCTCTAAATTTATATCAACTCACTAATATTATCAAAAACCAGTAACTAAACAATCGAAATTCAGTTCTAACTTATGACTGAACAAAATAAGATTAAACATCAACTAGTTCAACAATTGGTTTGAAGCTGAATTTATGTTCTATAATCAAAAATAGTGGTGTAGTCCCTTAGTTAGGGTTTCAAGGTGAGCATGGATGGCGGTGGTGTGGTGGTGGAGCAGCGGTGGTGGTCACTAGTGACTCACGTGGCCCTCCTCACGCGCACTCCTTCATCCCTCTCAAGAAAACCCCCCATTTTGAGCATAATCTCTGAAATAGATAGAGGATTTTGGTATTTTGGAACTTACTCTACCTATTTCCATCCCTATTCGCTGGAAAATTGGCCGGAAATGGCCTGAACGCGGTGGCGCGGACTCACGCTGTCCTTCCTCTCTTACGCCACTATATCCCTCTTCCTTTCCTCGTCGGTTGCTGTCGGTGGTTGCGGCTCGCGGAGTGGAGCAATTCTCCACAGACGGCGAGCGCCACCTTCTCTCCCCTCTCTCTTCCTCTACTTCTCTTCTTTCTCTTCCTCTTCCTTTGTTTCTCTCGTCCTCGCCTCCCCTGTCTCCCTGTTCTCTTTCTCTTCTCCCTTCTGTTCCTTCTCATGAAGAAACAGGCCCCCTTCCCTTTTTTGTTATCTTTTTTTTTCAATTGATGAGTCACCCCACTTACTCTTACCCCATGCCACATAACCACTTCTATGTTAAACAAAAGCCACGCCACCCTCTTCATTTCCTTTTTTTTGTTTTATTTTCTAACTTCATTAAATAAAATACCCCCTTCTCTAATATATTTAGTATCACATACATATATATAATTCATTTATCTCTTATAAATATAAAATCTTATAAAAACTGATAATTCAAACTCATTTCTTAAATTAATATAACTCAATATTATTAAAAGTAATTCTATTAAGATAATTTAATATAATTACATTAATAAATATAGTACAACTTCTTAATAATAATAATAAAATTAAATATAAGTTGTATTTAAAACGCAAGGGTTTCAGAAACTAATTAAGATAATATTATAATTAATAATTAACAAAGCTGCTCTTAAAATAGGGCTATTACACTCTACCACCCTTACAAAAGTTTCATCCTCGAAACTTAGAACAATAAGATATGAACATAGAAAGGCTTATCAAAATCAATAACGAAATATTATAATACTATTCAATTTAATTTAACAAAACCAAGATCTCCGAACTTCACAATAAAAAGTTCATCCTCCATTCATTAACATTTTTGTGTCTCGGCTACTCGATGCCTAGGTTCATCGAGGAGCTAAAACATCAAAATGGTAACCTTGTTGGCATTGAACTTTAGTCATTCCGTTTCAAGAGATCTCGTTTGAAAACTATAATAGCTATTTTCAAACTAAACCAAACTTTACAAAAGAAAACCCTTCCTTTTGAATCCGACGAACGAAGATAAATAGTTATAAAAATAATGTAAATAACATATAATACTAACCATAGTAACCTAACATCAATCATAACACTAGTCCCAATCAAGGCTATTATACTCTTCCCCCCCTAAAAATGAGTTTTGTCCCCAAAACTCCAATCCACGCTTCCACTGCGCACTCTAATTACTAATTCCCAAGGATATTATGGGTTCACTTAAGCACATAGTATCACATATTAGCACATAAGAGATATATAATCCTACATAATGCTTAATGAGCAACACATTATACTTAAAAGACGTAACTACTCTCAACGTCTTGATTCATTTTAATTCTAAAGTCCTTTTACACATACTTAACTCTTACGCTCGGATATGAAGATCCGTGCGTACCTAAAAACAATCCAGCTTTGATACCATTTGTAACAGATTCACCGACCAACTTAATCCGGACTATTACCGTCACATCCCTCATCCTAAAACGAAGAGTATGGAATCCTAAAAACCTGAACTTTTTAAAACATTTTACTCTAAACCATTAACACTAAATGAAGTTATCTAAATGATCTAAATGGTATTAATTAAATAATAAAAGTCTACAGAAAATTAGGCAGAGGTCTGTTTGAAATACGAACAGCCTAAAATTTAACTTAGGACTCGCGTCCGAGAAATGAACCTGTATATCATTTTAATATATTTCCAGCAACTATTCCCAGCTTCTACTTTACAACTGCGGTTTTAAACTACTTAAAACATAACTAAATATTACACTATTACAAAGTCGATCGTCCTCGCCTCAATACAAATAAGGATAGTCGTGCCAAGAATCCCTGCAACAAAGCTTCCACAACTTTATTGCATCCACCTGAAACTAATGCGGCACTGCCACCCACCCAAGTGATAGGCCACATAAATGACAAAACAAACATTTGACTCACTTCAGCAACGCGCTGAATACTAAACCCGTAAAACAAGTAAAACATGTTTTGGTGGTTTTTGTTTAAAACACCCATCACATATGTTCACATTCAAGTCATATAACCATATTTACCTCAACCATTTACTGAAACGAATATTGAAACATTATATTATTCATTACCAAAATAGTACTTCATAACAAAATATATCATTGATATAATATATGTTTGGAAACTCAATTTACTTCCACACATTTATGTTTCTTACAAGAAACACTCATTGTAAATTATTATCTTGGTGTGAGCGCGAATGGAGAGGGGTACCACGCAGTACCGGCTGTCTCCAAACTGTTGAGGGTCGTCGCCCCACCTTTTACTGTTCTGCTTGCAAGACTTAAACCGGACATGTCCTATAACGCCAGAATTTCGCCCATCCTTGAAGGCAACATCTAGGGACTCTACCCGCTCTAGCTCGAGTGCATGTTAACACGTTGCTCCATTAATAATATTGTTTCTAATATATGCACATTGGTGACTTTCACCATATTACACAAATCACACTTTTCATAAAACTTTCACACGATAAAACACGCTTTACTTTATAAATTAAGTTAACGTTATGAAAATAGGCTTTGGAAAACATAATGACATATCATAACCTATTATATATCTCAAAAGCTCAGAACATATCCTAATTTATAAACGGGCAAACATAACATTCGAATAGAACTTAAGATAACACCTATTAGGTGTTCTTAAGGTCACTGATATGTAAAAGTAAAGATAACACTTGATGGAGGTGTTATGCTTGATAAATCAGAGAAAAAACATATTTAATAAAGGTGTTATGATTGCTTATACAAATGATAACACCTATTTAATATAGGTGTTATGTTTGGTTATATAAAAGATAACACCTCTTTGATATGGGCATTATCTTTGATATATTCAAGATAACACTCGTTACCATGAACCGTTATCTTTGCTTGGACTAATTTTTAAAAAAATAATTCTAGTAGTTTTCCGATTGTAAACATGCCTTTATGCCCTTCTTCCATTCAAATTCAAATGTTGCGAGGTAAACAAGTATATTATTAAGATTAATAGTATCATGTGCATACAAATTTATTTACAACCTCAATAACATCTAGTAATTAAATTCCATACGATGCATCCATTGAACTTTAAATAATCAAGAACATTAATATTACACCTTACACTAAATTTTTATTACAAGAATAAGAATAAAAAAATCCATGTAAAATCGACAAGTTCTTCTCACATGCCATATCCCACTTGCAAGCATTCCCTGCAAAACATCAAAGCCAGAATAAAGGTGAGAAACAAAAGTATATATTCATTTTTAATCATGAGATAAAAACAAACTTGATAAAAATTAACGAAATGAAAAAAGAAATTGAAAAGACAAAAGCAGCAGTGAGTCAAGCATACCCAATCATCCATAACGCATCCATGACGCAGACGACCGACAATCATATGCTCAACTCCATCTGCAACACACTAAGCACCGCCAACCATCAGGAAAGGACGAAATATGCAAATGATCAAATGCGAATCAAAGACCTTAATACTAAGCTTTATCACCCTTAGATTTTAATTCATTTTCTTCAACAATCCATATGAACTATGAAGTATGAACAATTTTCATACGTTATGAAAGTAGAAGTCAAACATTATAAATTGTAAAGATGTGAAGTAGCCACAAAAAATGGAAAGGAGGAAAGGAAAGAACTCATGAACAGAGCCATAACTGCATGCAATACACTATAATCAATGGAAACAACATAAAAAAGAATGAAACCAGATTTAAATTTATGACCAAGATTTTAGAGTGATCATCACTTGAGCGCATAACTGCAACACTCACTCTCATCAATAGCAACAAGCACCTTGCTCTTCTGATTCATATCTGCTGCTACCTCCGCCATGCTATGTTGTGCTGCTAGTCCTTCTACCTATTCAACCGCCCTTTCTCTCATAATGTAGATAGTCTAGAAGTTGGGAGAGAGATGAAGTTGGGTACTTCCTCATAATGATAGATATAGGGGTGAGAAGGAGGAGAGGGAGAGGAGTTAGAACGACGGTGTAGTTCGTGGCTTTGTGGGGTGAGTGGGCTAGGGTTTCATAATGAAATAATATATCAGGCATATTGCTTAGGCGTTATATTTGATATTTAATTTTAATTTTTTAAAGAATTAATTAGGTGCAGGGAAAGCATAACGGTGGTGCCTCCCACGTGTTATCTTTTCTTTTATAAAGAAAACACCTATATAAATTAGGTGTTTTCTATACAAAAGATAACACCTTTGTCATTTAAATGTTATCTTTTCAGTGTTATGTTTTCCCCATTTTGTAGTAGTATAAGGTTCTCGTTCTAAACCCAAAATGGCTCCAAAGGAGATTTTAATGCTAATACTTACTATAATACTTAGTGACCTAAGAATAAGATATCTCCAAGTATGGCCAATTCACTCCTTCGGCAAATGCAACACATTTCATATGAAACATACGCTTTACTACCCTCATACGAACGGTATTTGTCCAGGACTTTGATTGGAACAATATCAAGAGTAACCTATACTTATTACTTATGTTAAGTTAAGTCGAGTATAGGCTACGAGATTCCCTAATTACTTAATATTCCTTTATGAATTAAGTCCTTTGACGGTTTCACATTAAGGGAACTAAGTAAACAAACCCTTATTAAGGAACTCTAATCATTGCTTCTAGTGCTCATAGACCTCAATTGCCTCCAAGATAAACTTATTATGAAAAGATTTAGACTCACCAAGATTCGACTGAATTAGTTTAATATATTAACTCTTAATCCATATAACCTTCATTAACTTTGTGACCTCTTTGTATTATTATTATTAACAACCAACAACAACTATTAACTATTGTTCTTATATTCCCGGTATATAGCCAAATTTATAAATTGATCTTTCAATTTCAGATTCTAAGTTTGGGAACTCCCACGATAATATAAATTATTAATTTAACTCTAAGACTCGATTCTAAGTGTTTCACTAAGTGATTATTCTTAGCCAAGTTAGATTTTAATCCACACACTTAACTTTTAAGGTTATTCCAAATTAATCTCAATACTAATGATGTATGTAAGTTAATATTAAACTCTAGATGAGACTATTCAATACTCTTGGTTACTATTCAATTGACACCTAGGTCATCCTCGTTCCTAGACCAAAACCACAACTAATGACACTTACACAATATATTTAATTTGACGAGAACTCTCAGAGCTTATATTCAATTCATATTTATAACTTGCTCCTAACTAATGAAACTCTGTAGACTTGGAATTAAGTTTCTTAAATTACATTGAACTAACTAACTCGATTCTTTTAGGCCAAGAGTAATTAACTCAATTCTATAAGCCAATTCAAATTACTTCCCAAATTAATAGTGATCCGATCCCTTACTCAATTTCTTATTATTAGAATTACTTGACTCAATTCATAAGTGAACCTAGGCTATTTCAGTAACTGATTCTAAAAGATAATTATGAAATTCTTAAATTCCAAAAGCATAATGTAATCTATTCCAACCACCCCTTTTAGTTGTTGTTAAGTTCTAGATTAGATTTGTGGCAACGAATTATCTACTAACACTCCGCAATCTGGTACACATTCAGATTATTACAAGAGCTTACTTTTAAAGATGCATGAATCCAATAATACTTCCTATTAACGTCATACTCTTGCAAGATAAACTAACTACCTTAAATTCTTCCATACTTCCAATCTTCACACTCGATCATTATTTAATCCTCATTTTGAAATCAACCCAAAACAAATATTCGACATATACTATTCCATTTCACACTCTAAAGGTTAAAACATAGTTCGAGCATTCACTCAACGCTAATGAACTTCAATCGAGTCTTAGCTATTCGACGAATAACAAAATTCATATTCAAGCAATCTCACTCTGAGTCCCATAATTCAGAAACCAACACTAATTAGGAATCTAACCTCAAGATGGCATCAAAGACAGATAAAATCTGATTGAAAACTCTAACTAAAGAACCTACTATCACAACAATAAAACAACGAGGCAGGAACAACAACAATAATAACAGACTTCAAACAACAATAGCAACATCCAAGTATCTCAATTTATATCAACTTACTAATATTATCTTAAACCAATAACTAAACAATCGAAATACATTTCTAACTTATGACTGAACAAAATAAGATTAAACATCAACTAGTTCAACAATTGGTTTGAAGCTGAATTTATGTTCTATAATAAAAATAATGGTGTAGTACCTTAGTTAGGTTTCAAGGTGAGCATGGATGGCGGTGGTGTGGTGGTGGAGCAGTGGTGGTGGTCACCAGTGACTCGCGTGGCCCTCCTCACACGCACTCCTTCATCCCTCTCAAGAAAACCCCTAATTTTGAGCATAATTTCTGAAATAGATAGAGGGTTTTGGTATTTTGGAACTTACTCTACCTATTTCCATCTCTATTCGCTGGAAAATTGGCCGGAAATGGCCTGAACGCGATGGCGCGGGCTCACCCTCTCCTTCCTCGCTTGCACCGTTATCTCCCTCTTCCTTTCCTCTTCGACTGCTGTCGGAGGTTGCGGCTCGTGGAGTGGAGCAACTCGCCACAGACTGCGAGCGCCACCTGCTTTCCCCTCTCTCATCCTCTACATCTCTTCTTTCTCTTCCTCTTCCTCATTTTCTCTCGTCCTCGCCTCCCCTGTCTCCCTGTTCTCTTTCTCTTCTCCCTTCTGTTCCTGCTCGTGAAGAAACAGGCCCCTTTCCTTTTTGGTTTTCATTTTTTTCAATTGATGAGTCACCCCACTCACTTTTAACCCATGCCACATAACCACTCCTATGTTAAACAAAAGCCACGCCACCCTCTTCATTTCCTTTTTTTTGTTTTATTTTCTAACTTCATTAAGTAAAATACTCCCTTCTCTAATATAATTAGTATCTTCATTTGTCTCTTAAAAATATAAAATCTTATCAAAACTGATAATTCAAACTCATTTCTTAAATTAATATAACTCAATATTATTAAACGTAATTCTATTAAGATAATTTAATATAATTACGTCAATAAATTATAGTACAACTTCTTAATAATAATAATAATATCAAATATAAGTTCTCATTTAAAACACAAGGGTTTTAGGAATTAATTAAGCTAATATTATAATTAATAATTAACAAAGCTGCTTTTAAAACAGGGCTATTATAATAATGGTATGACTATATACTTGAACAATACCCCATTATAATATGACCCAATATACCACACTACTTTCAATAGCCTCCTTCCCTAACGTTGGTACTTGCCTTTCCGGAGTTAATGTAAAGATTCTTTCGTTTAAACTAAATCGTGTTCTTGAATTGTCCCTAACTGAAAAGTCAATTTCAATATTCCGCAACCTTCAATATTTCATTCAATACTTAATCGTATTTCTTTGGAATCTAGTCGAGCCGCTTGTATAGTCTACAAAGTCGTTCAATTCACAAACACAAAGCTATAGTTACTTTGAGAAGGTTATCGAGAGCTTCCGTTAGTTACACATAGTCAAATATACACATGTTAATATCTTAGAACATAAGTATTCGAATAGATTCTACTACTATAATAGTGGATCTTACGAACCAGATACACTTACATATAACGATTCATAACCAATTTCTTCGAAGTTCCACTCGAATTGGATACAAAATTTTGTTCAGGAAGTTGATTAAGTTATTTAAGTAATAAGTATGTCTCAAAAACCAAAATCGTACTTCACGTAGCTTAAGTCCACAAAGGTAACTTTAAATATCAAGCATACTAAAATATGCATTTCTCGTAATGTAGTTAAATAACCAAATTCATACATACGAAATACAATCATATCTGTAAAACAAATTACTATCCGTTTAACACAAAATGCTTTACGTATAAAATAAATCAGTATTGAGTTTTTTTATAGAGCATTTCGTTCGGACAATTATCAAATCATATAGACCAAAATTCGGTCCTAGAAAATGGAGGGACAATGTGTACCTTTACCACTTATCCTAGTTTGATAATATCTTTTCCTCTAATATGCTCCATCATATGTTACTTGAATGCCATTCATTCCTCTATACCAAATCTCCACTTAATGGCGTGAATCAATAGGAGTGGGTCATGCATGCATTCAATTTAGCTTACAGTATAAGTTCATTGACTTGGGTCTAATATATCCAAGTTCAGAAAGGCAGAATTTGCAATGGAAGAATATGAGCATAATAGTATTTGAGTACTTTACCTGGCAACACAGTGAATTTTCAACAACAAGAAACAATGGTTGTAGCAGCAAGGTATGGAGCATAACCAACATAGAGAGATAAAGAGATGATCGCGGTGACTCCGATGAGGTTGCGTTAGCTGCCGCACAGCGAAACAGAGGAGAACAGCAGTGACTACCCTAGCGAGCAGAGGATGTATATTGAATATGAGAGTATTACGAGTTTGTCAATATTATATCCTTCTCTTTCGGAAAAGAATTTTAGCTTAGAATATATTCTATGTATACTAAGGTGTCGTGCATGTGTTTATTACGTTAATCCTTTAAATCATTACGTCATGTTTTGTAAATTCGTTGTTCCATTGGGGCTCGTAGCTTAAGTTATGTGTAAACTATCTTTGAAATTTTAAGCCACCTAAAATGAATTTTAGGTTGGACAATGTGTGCTAAGCTTTCGCTTATTTTGTTCTTGGAACTTTTCCTGGTGGGGGCAGATTTCCCTTGTTAGTGGTTTTGCAGGTTCAGTGTTGAGAACGACTATTGGAAGTTTGGAAGCAAGATTCTTCTCAGAACGTATATTGCGAATAGGGGATATAATTTACTTAATTAGTGGAATGTTGTTTATATTATATTGATCTCGTATCTAAGTGGGAGCAATATTGTATTTGAGGTTTATTTCCAATGCGTGCCTATGCCAAAATTATGGTTGATTAATTGTGGCTTGGATGTTAATTAAAAGTTATTATGTTAATAAGCTGCATTGTATCTAAGGATTGTTTCCGCTGCGAGTTAAGCAAGTTAATTGTTGTTTATGATCTTAATGATGTTAAACTAACAACTCGGAAAGGCTGGGCTGTTAAATCTCAGCATACCCAAAATTAGCTTTAGCGAATATTACGGACCCACTAACTCATAAATTCTTATTAATTACCTTCCCACAATTCAATATCAATTACTCTCATTTCCAAAACCTAAACAAGTTTGGCCGCCTCCCGCCCTTCCTCTCTAAACATTGTTAGTTTTTCTTTTACAATGAATCTGCTTTGCACTTTCTTTATCATCATTCATCTAAAAATTCATGGCTGATGATTATCTCTTTCTCCTTCTATTTCCTTTCATTTTCTCTTAGATCCCACAAGCCAAAACTTCAATAACTTCGACATCAATGAAGTAAGAAACGAGTTGATGATGAGATTGAAACATCGAATTTGCGTCACCATTTTTGTTGATTCAGAGCATAGGAAAAAGACGAAGCAAGCGGCAAAGTCGAAGACGGGATGAGGCAAAGTAACTCATGAAGATAATGCAACAGATTCCAATCCAACATCATGTTTAGGGACTCATATAGTAATCCAATATTCTGTTTAGGGACTGAAATAGTAATCCAACATTATGTAACAACCATTAGCAAAATTTAACATCACTAACCAAATATCAATAGCACCAGCACAAAATTAACATTAACAATCCAACAGCAATATCAACCAATAGCAAAATGTAAAGGACTAAAGATTACTAAAGTTAAAAGGAAATTTAGACCTCCCTTCCTCTTTCTAGAAGTGGGTTTCCTCCCACCACCAGCAGAGGACCCACCACCACGAGATCCACCAGCAGAGGACCCCCCAATAATAGAGCCACCAGAAGTGGGAACACCACATAATTTTTCAGATGCATCAAAAGAAACACTCAAACCCAATTTCTTCATCCTCTTAGAACAATCATAATAATCCTCCGATTTAGGAGCACGAAGGGCACACACAATCTCCCTCACAGTTTTAGGGTTTTGAACCCTAAAGATTTCTTTCCTTTTCCTATTGTCAGGCACCACCTCTTTTCCTTTTTCTTTTCCTTCCTCTTATTCCTCCTCTTTCACCATTACTTCCTCAGAATCACTAGATATCTCACTAAAATTAAAATGGTCAAACTCAGAATCAAAACTCGATGTTTCAACATCACTCCAAACAATTGGAGTTTTGTTCTTTTGAGATTCAAGAACCTCACCTAAAGCCCGACCTGCAGAGGGACCCATAACCTTCTCCGCACCCCCACTCTCATATAAACGCTTCGACCAAGGAGATCCATTTTCAAAGGATTTAATGACATCATAGATGAACATGGCCTCGTCTTCATCCCTAGATCTAAAGTGCGCGTCAACCAAAGGCTTCAAATCAGGGACGTCAGACATTTTTGTAGAGAGGAGAGTGCAGATGTGGTTCGTGTTTCTGGAGAGTGGCAGTGAAACAGAGGGAGACGAAGATGGAGAAGGATGAATAGAGAGAATTGATAAGAGAGAATTAGTGATATGATGAGAGAGAATACAAAGGAAGAGAAACCCTAGAACAATGGAGGAATCAAGAGGAGATGAATTTTGAGAAGTGAAATGGAGAAACAAGAAAGATCAAGAAACTGATTGAATGAACAAACCCTAGAATGGAAAGCTTTTGTTTAATAATCAATTATGGATCATAAATGGTGGGGTTGGGAAGATAAATTTTGGTGGGAATCATTAATGGGATGGGTAGGTGTAGATAGGATTAATTAATTTTGGTGAATGGATTTAAAGTTTGGTTAAGTAGTTAATTAAGGGTATAAATATCATTTTACAAGGAAAATTTTACCAAGATAGAAAGTTTGTAAAGTGTATCACTTATATTCAAACACCCGGTTTTCAAAAGTGTATCACTTATAAAAAAACAAAGGAAGTACTAATTATAATAATCAAGGGATAATTTATTGGTAATTGGGTCTAAAGAATATCTTTGTGGAAGCTATTTCTTCTTGTATTGTTTAGGCGTTGATAACTGTTAACCACAAAATGATATACTAAATTGTTCTGAATCGATAATCATGTAGCATCAAGCTAGCTAAATTTTTAAAGCTTTGAAGTAGTGCATGTTCATCTGAAAGGTCTCTATCTCATCCAACATCTTTATCGCTCTTCTCAAAGACAAAAAAACCTACTGTAAAAGCAAATATCAATGTAGCTTATAATATGGGTTAGCAATTGTTAGCAGATTAGAGTTCTTAGAAGGCCTTAAAAGTACCTCCAGGCAATATCATCATTTTCTACTGAAAATTGTGTTAAGGCACCACTAAAAGCTTAGTTCCTAAAAAGCGCAATGGTTGGGCCAACTTGCATCAACAAGTGGATGGCATGGAGCTGTTCATGGACAATTCTGAAGGTATCCTAATCATGTTGTCTATTTAGATGTTTTTTGAAGTTTAAAATCAATCTTAACATTTTGATGTCATTACAAGATGGGTACAGAAATACTACTTAATGATTAATAAAAACCACTCCTGGAAATTTCGCTCGAGTTTCATTTGTACAATGTATGGACCCTAATATAGGGCACAATGAAAAACATTTTAAGTATCAAAATTTATTTTCAAAATTTAAAATTGTACATTCTTTGTAGATGCATCGGAGACCAAAACATGGCCAAACAACTCAATCCCATATATGTGATCTAATTTATACTTCGTACAAAAATTATTATAAAACTTGAAAATATAAAAACTAGTTAACGTTACATTTGAAAGTCCTTTAACAAAGGAAAACCTTCTAAGTGTCATCGTACTCACTCACATTAACCATTCAATTGGAATCAAAGCTTATCTGACATACAAGAAAAGTTAGTTTTGAAATCATTTTTGAACTTGAAAGTAATTTCTTACATTGAAATAACCTTTTATAGCAAGCTCCAATTCTAAAAATCAATATTGATATAACCATGCTCAAACCTCTCACTGAAATATCATATTAGAATGTGGAGACATGCATTGGAAGCCCGTGGTTTTAGATTGATCGAAAACAAGAAGGAGTAATTTGAATGCAAGTTCATTGGGGTTCGAAGTAGAGAGGCAGGGGCAATAACATTAGATAGCAAAGTGGTTCAAAAATTAGACGTCTTCCATTAACTTGGATCTATTATCCAAAAGGATGGAGAAATTTATGGAGATGTGGCTAAACGAATTAACTCGGGTTGGTTAGAGTGTAAAAGCGCCACCAGGTTCCTTTTTGATCCCTCATTCCCCATAAAATTAAAGGAAAAAATTTATAGCATGACAATTAGGTTTTGCTTTGTTATATGACACCAAGTGTTGAGTGATGAAACAATTCCACGTTCATAAGATGAATCGGCCATAGATGCGTATGTTACGGTGGACCGTGGATCTGTGGTCACACAAGGAAGACCAGATTAAGAAATGAGATAATTCAGGAAAAATTTAGAGTTGTATCTATTGAAGAAAAGATAAGAGAAATAACTTAGGGAAATTTCCTAAGGTACCCCCGGGGTTAGGGCTAATTCCTCGGGTACCCTCAGGGTATTTAAGCTAACTCAAATGCCACCAGAGTCACTACCGGTAGCTTAAATGCCATTACTACTAACGGAAGTCAAATTTTCCGTTAAGTTTCTCTAATTCTAATTAAAAATTGAATAAAAATTTAAAAAAAAAGAAACTAAAACCCTCCCCACCCAACACACGTATCTCTCGCTTGCCCCCCACCCCCACACTCTCTCCTAATTTCTTCCCCCCACCTCTCCCTCCCCTCCCCTCCTAGTACCACCCACCTGTTTCTTTCTCTTTGCCGGCGACCTCTGGCCTTCACCGGCCAACGCACCACCTTCCTTTCTTTCCTTTCTTTCTTCCTTCCTCCTATGTTTTGATCTGTTTTGCTGCAACTATTACACCAGCCCAACTGCCGCCGCCCTCCCTAAATCACTACCGCCTTACACAGTCGCCAAAACTCTGTCTCCTCTGCACCGCCGGTACTCGCGGCCTGTCATTGGCCTCCTTCCTTTCCTATTTTATCCTTTCCTCTTTCTACTCCTTTACTTAAATAGTCCTCTGTTTAGCGGTCAATTTGGGTTGTTTTGATTTAGGGTGGTTCGAAGGGTTTTTTTAGGGTTTGTGGGGTGGTATCATGGGATGGTGGAGGCGGTTGGGTTGTTTTGTGGGTGTTTGGGTGGGGTTCAATTTAGGGTGGTTAGGGGGGTTCGATTTCAATTGAGGGTGGTGTAGGGTTAGTGGTGGTCGCCTGGGTGGGGGTCCCTCGGGGGGGTCAACGGCTTGGTGGTTTTGTGCAGAGTAGGGAGGGTTGGGGGAGGAGGGAGAGTGGGGGGGGGAGGAAAGAGAGTGGGGAGGGTTTGGAGGGTGGTGGAAGAGTAGGGGGAGGGGGGGGGAGGAGAGAGTCCGAGGGGCGGGGGTGGTTTTTAGTTTTTTTGTTTGATTTTAAATGAAATTAAAGTGTAATTATGAAAGTTAACGGAACCCTAATGGAAATTTAGTAGTAATGGCATTTAAGCTAACGACAGTGACTTGGTAAAGCATTTGAGTTAGCTCAAATACCCCGAGGGTACCCGCGGAATTATCCCCTAACCCCGAGGGTACCTCAGGAAATTTCCCAATAACTTAAGATGATTCGATCTTGTGAAAAGGAGAACAAGTGATACCCCGGTTAGAAGCCTTGAAGAGTGGAGGCAATAATCAAATTGTAAGGGGCAGGGAAAGACCTAAGATGACTTGCATGAAGGTTTTACTTAAGATCGGAGAGCATGGTGTTGGAGAGAGGAGGGTGCAAGAGACAATATTCATGTAGGGAAGGGGGGTGTAACGAGGAAATTTCTTTCCCTCGCTATACTAGTTCAACCTAAAGCTTTATATTGTTGAATCATATTGGGTTCTTGAGAGTGACTCGCAAAAGAACACTAACTTTATACAATCTTTATATCCTCAAACGTTTGACTAATATTTGCTAAGTGCAAGGGGGTCAATTTTCTTTCTTCAAAAAAAGAAGGAAAATTTGTGAAAAACCCCCTCTAGTTTCCACTTTTTTGTGAATAACCCCATGCAAGTTTTTCAAGCGAAATTAACACGTAACAAGTTAACAAAGTTAGTGGTAGCACCTCCTAAACCCTGACTTTGTTAACTTTCTCCGTTATGGGGCCCACTTGACTCTTCTCTCTTAAAAAATTTGAAATTACGTTATTACCCTTACTTTTAATTTCCCAACTGATTTCCCTCTGTCTGTTCTTTCCTTCCAATTTCCCACCTTCAATGTCTCTTCTCCTTCCTTATAACTTCCACCACGTCATCTACAACAACCCCCAACCATCCTACATACAGTTGAGTTTCAAAAGTGTGCTTCATGTAAGCAAGCTAGGTATCATACCCAAACATGGAACATAAATTTCTAAGATCCTGAGTTTGCATTACAAAAAACAAAGTATGTGCAATACCATGCCAGTCGTCATTGTAGACAGTGAGTAATTTTGCATGGGTGAATCTTTATGGGTTGTCGGAATGGTAAAAAGCATGAACCTTTCTCATGCTCAATGCTGATAAGATTTGTCTCATATAAACATGTCCCTTTGTTTCTTTCTTTGGATAATAAATGCTATTAAAACTAAGGTCTTTTTGAGAGAAGACCACTGTTTAAGACCCATATGGGTTTTTGAGAGAAGACCTGATTCATATATGCTCTGAAATGTGGTTGTTGAAAGCTTTTTCTACTCCAAAGTCCAAAGATTTTCCTAATCTTACTGGATTCCTTTCCAAATCTAATACTAGAAAACATGAGTTGTACATTCTTGTTAAAAACCATATAGTTGCACACCATAATATTCTTATTCTTCACAATTGTTAAAGGTCGATCTCATTGGAACACGAAAACAGAGTTGTATATTCATTGTCCAATTGGAAAACCCATTCTTGAATTCACCTCAATAACCAAGTTGAAGAAGCTGTTAAATTTCAAACCCATTTTTGTATTCACCATTTTTGTGAATTTCTCACTCATAGAGCAGGAATCTCTGGGTTTATAAGAGTGAGTAGGAAGTGAAGGAGAAATGGAGGAGAGAGATAAGATAACAACATCGACAAGGTATAGAAGAGAGATGGAAGATAGAAGCAGAAAAGCAAAACATGAAAGCAAATGGGTAAAATAGTCAAATTGGAAGGGAAGGAGGAGAGAGATTGAAGGTGAGAAATGGGAAGAAAGGAGAGAGAAGAGAGAGGAAATCAATTGGGAATGAAAAGGAAGGATAATAATGTAATTTAATAGTATTTTAAGAGGGAAATGTATAAGTGGGCCCCACAAAACGAAGTTTTTTAACAGTTGGGGTTTAGGGTGCAACCACTATCTTTGCTAACTTGTTGGTGTTATTAGAAAACTTACAAGGTGTTATTCACAAAAAGTGGAACTTGTAAGGGGGTTGTCACATATTTTCCAAAAAAGAATAAGATAAACTATCATCACATAGTTGAAGTGAATTAATTAACTTCACATCACACATCTTAGGTTATGTATGTCCTTCTGCAAGGCCCTTCCAAAGTTTTATCTCAATCAAAAAAAACCACCAATTTTTTGAAAAATATAACTTTAAGGACGGGCAACCAATAAAATTCTGAACATAATGCTTAAATTACTTTCATTACGATATTCAGTTTGATAATATACCATTAATTCTAAGAATATTCCCAATCTTAAGTAATAATAAATAGAATTGAAATTTCTTTTATTAATGTGTTATGCATAATAAATCTTTAAAAATATAGGTAAAGTTTGTGGCTAAATGTCTTGCTTCAAGACTGAAGTTAGTTCTCCCATCACTCATTTCCACAAAGCAGTTTGCCTTCTTATCTGTAAGATATATATGTAGATAACACCTTACTCCCTCATGAGCTGATTAACTATATCAATCACCGGAAAACAGGCACCGCTCACCTAGTCTCTTTAAAAATGGACATGAGCAAAGCTTACGAACGAGTCAACTAGACTTTTCTTATCAAGATTATGCAACACTATTGTTTTCCTCCTTACATCATCCACCTTATCTATCAATGTATATCTACTGTATGTCTATATCCTACAAAGTGCTAGTAAATGGTAAAGTATCATAAAGTTTTTTTTTATCTAAATGTGGTCTAAGACAAGGTGATCCACTTTCACCATACCTATTTCTGCTATGTATGGATATTGATAGGGTGAAGCCGTATCACCTAATCAAAGATAAATCCTAAATCCTCTAACAATAGTAGTCAAGGGAAGTAAGGTCGAATCCACAGAGAGACAGAGTTGCTAAGTTAATATTTCAGCCAAACAGCTACTTCAGACAAGATCATATAGAAATCAGCTGAACTCCTATTTAGACTAAAGAAAACAATATAAAAATGGGATTTAGACTATGAATCAAAGGTCTAGGGTATTAGTTCGGTCCATCATGCTTATACCAATCAAGAGGATCAAACAACTATTAGAACCTAGGCCAAGAATCGATAGATTAGAGCACGTGTTAGCTATGGTTAAGACTCATCGCTCATAATTCAACATATGACACATGTTTACTAACATAATCAGAATTATTGATGTGTACTAGGCCTCGAAAAGTAGGACGAATTTGTGCAAACAATTATTAACCACAAGCAATCAATGAAACTGCACAATAACATTAATTACTCGTTAAGAACAAATCACACCATAATCAATCTAATGAAAACCTAGAAACTAATAGCAATTCAAAAGTAATTCATGGTATAAACATGTTTTTCCTCCCTAAAACCGTAGAAATAGACTACTCACTCATAATTGAATCAACAATATCAAATCTAATATAAAAACCTAAACTTTGCGAAACAAAAGATTAAATAAAGAGATTAAAAGAGAAGAACAATACCGAATGACAGAAAGCAATAACTTTAATTGAAAATAATCTGAGGTTTGATCTCCTCCAAAACTAATCTAAAGTGATTACTTTAGGAAAGCAATTAAAACTAAACTAATGAAAGCTGAAGATAAAGTGTCTCACAAAATAAAAGAAGCTAACTATCTATACTAAACTCTTAAATAGATAGGATAAGGGTTACAATTTAGGCCCAAAAAGGTCTAAAACGAAGCCTCGGGTAGAGGGCTCTGGATCGGGCTAAAGTCCGCCCGATCGGGTGAGAAAACTGATGAAACTGGGTCAACTTGTGAAGGCCGTATCTCCTAAAACAAAAGCTCAATTGGGGCGTGTGACCTGTCATTAGAAAGATCTTAAAGTCTAGAATCCAACTAAATTGAATTTCTTGATTATCAATTTTCTATCAAGAGTTATGATAAAAATAGTGAACGTGTGTTAGTTTTGGCACTTCATTTACTAACTCTTTACTTCATTCCTACTCAAAATTGTCCCAAACGGATGCATAGTGATCCTTTTGCAAGCTAACTTCATCATCAATAATTAATAGGCTTGATTTCATATAATCATAATCAATTTTCATCAAAATAACTTGAACATCATCGAAACACACAAATGGGGAGTAGTAGAGCACAACTTACGTAAATTCATGTCATTATGCACTTAAATGCTCTAAAAGGAGTTCTAAATGTATATAAAAAATATATATAAATGTGATACATCAGATATCTTCTCTAGCAAGTTGGCAATGGCCCAAAACATTAATCTTATTAAGAGCATTAAAATGTCTAGGAGATCAGTTCCCATCAGTCACCTTTTCTTTGCAGATGATGCCATCTTATTTTTTCATGCAACTACAGCTTCATGCGAGGGAATTAGAAATGTAGTGACGCAGTTTTCTAAAATTTTAGGTAAGCAACTTAATCATAACAAATCCTTTGTCAAATTTAGTCGAAATACCCCTATCAACCCTCAGGGAAACTACAAAAAAAATCTTAAGAGTTCCAAGGACTGACAAATTATGGTCGTTCATCTTGGGGTTCCCAGTGACCTACAAAGGAAAAAGGGGATTCATTTCACTTTCCTACTGGAAAAATTTCTAAAGAAGATTTTATCCTGGAACAACTCTTACTTAAGCCCCTAAATGAAGTTAATTATTATTAAATATGTACTTGCTTCTATGGCCTCTCACGTCATGTCTATGTTCCTTATTCCCACCTCCATTGCAAATAAGTTTGTCTCCATTATCTCGGCTTTTGGTTGAGTAATAGCTCTTCACGAGGTATTTATTGGATGAAAAAACATGTCTTTCTCTGCCAAAGGGGTTAGGAAGTTTAGGTTTTAGATCAATCCTTGTCCTGAATAAAGCTATGCTCATGAAACAAGTTTGGCGAAAGTAATCCGCAATTGCGTATCTCACCATGTAGAGGGATAAGGATGCTTTTGCAACCGTGAGAGGCACTCCTAATTTACTCAAAAACGAAAACCTTTCTTGGAGTATGAGGGGGTTAAGAATAATGGATAACCTTATTTTATCCCATGGTGCTTGGAAAGTTGGGAATGGGAACACTATCTCCATACTAAAAGATAAATGGGTCTATGGTAAAATTCCTAAACTTGCTTCTCATATTACCCTCGGAGAATCTATGTCATGGAGGGTTTCTCATTTCATCGATTGAACTACGCTAAAATGGAGACCCTCAATTGTTTGGACTTGTTTTAAACAACAAGATGCTAAAGATATATTGGCCATTGAAAGACCTTATTATCAAACATAGGACTAGTTGTATTGGCCTTATCATGCCATTGGCAACCTCACAACCAAGACAGCATATGCAATTTTCGCCTTAAAACAATGTAGTGGTCCTAGTACAGATATTCCCCCCCTTTTTGGAATAATCTTTGGCATTTCAAATTACCTCAAGAATGGAAGTTTTTTTTATGGAAGTTATGGATTACGGACTTGCGCTTAAATCAAATCTTTATTCTAGGGGCATTGATCTTTCCCAAACTTGTTCCTTCTGTAATACTTATGATAAAGATAACAATCACCTTTTCAGTTTCTCCCCCTTACATTAAGGTACTGGTGGATAAGTCAACTTGGTCTTGACTCAACTTCAGATGCTTCCTTGACTTTCACGCAATGACTGCATCATTATATCTTGTTTTTTCATAAACAAGATTATTCTTCCAATGGTCTCCATAGAAAACCTGTTATCACTTTTCATTGCTACACTACGGAGTTGTTGGGTTTCTAGGAATGAAGTTATAATCAGGGGAACCTCTTTCAACCCTAATATACTTATTTCAAATGCTAATTTAACCTTGTTCTAAAGTTCTTTCAGACCTTTATTTATGTTCCTATGTCAACAGAGTTGTGTTTTTTCTTCATCCTTCCCGGAGACATGATTATGAGCATATGCTCGATCACCCTCCAGGTTTCAAAGGGCTACTATTGGCAACCAATCAAGCAAGGCACGCCCAAGTTACAATCTTCTGTGATAATTCGTGGATAAAGGATTCAACCAAGTTGCTTTTGGATTGAGCTACAACTATATGCACTCTACCACTTATTTTTAGGGGGAGGAAGTTATGGCCTTTCCACCTCTACTTTGCACGCTGAAGCTAGGGCTTGTTTACTCAGTCTTCTTTGGGCTAGAGAGCAAAGTTTAACCTTAGTTATAATTGTCACAGATCGTAATAAATTGATTGATATCCTAAATAACATTACTATGGCACAACCAAATATTAGGTGGACAAAAAAAATTACCATGCAAGCCAAGAGATTCGACCGGTGTATGGTGAATAAACGCACCAAGTCACAAGTGCATATGGCTCATAATATTTCGAGGAGATGTAGGGGATGAAGTTGTCACCTTCGAAAACAGCTTTGTTTGGATTTAGTTTATTGTTGTTTATTTTAGTGAGCTATTGAAAAAAATCGGTAAAGAGTCGACATAAGTTTTAGCGAATTGGGTTGAGGGAGAAGCTGAAGGAGAAGCTTCTTTCCATAAATATATAGAACTCAATGCACTTAAATTGTATCTATCTGTATTTTCCTTCATTTAGGATGCGACATAGAACTAAAATGCTTGTCGATTGAAATTTTCCACATTTTTTGGTAGGAATTTATCTACAGGATAAGTTGAACATCAATAAAAAGTAAAAATTGCGAATCTATTAAAGAAATTATGATTCATATAGTATACTAGCAAGCTTAGTTCCATAAAAGTGAACAAATTAGTTAACCTTAGAATTTAAAGGACCTGCCAACAATTGCTTCAGATTTTAAATTACCTTCTTTGTCATCAGTTTTCTCTAAAGGATTCAAATAAAAATGTTTGTCTTTTGTGAAGTCTGCAAACAAGTAGATTCGAAAGAGTGTGATTTAGTGAAATGAACAATAGATTAATGTTCTTGTAATGACCCAATCATGAGCCTGAGAGATGGAAGGACTGCCTTGAGAAAACAAAAGGATAAAGAAAACTCCTTTAGGTTTTTGGTTGATAATTGTGATAATACTGCCACTCTCGGCTGTTGGAACCTAGAGCGAAGCAAGGTTTTCACTACTTTAATTCATTTCATGCATAACTTAGATAAAATCTTAGTGGATTACATTCAAATGGGGGTTTGCACCGCCAAACCCTAAACATCGATAAGAGTATTTAAAAGAGAGTTTGTTCGTAATTTGATGCGTCTCTCCCTTTAAACTGTAAAAATGAGTAAACCATGATTTAAACACCTGCTGTGACAACATAAAGTCATTGTCAATAAATTAGTGTGCGGGTGACAAACAACGGACATAAATAAAATAAATTGTTTTTGAAATCCTTTTCTTTTCTTTTTACATTGTTTTGAAGTATCTCCTTTGGTTTGCATACTAAAAACAGTAACTTTGTTTTTCCTCCACCCAGGGGTAACGTGATCTAGAGGAACTCTCCGATCATAGATTTATATATGAACAGCTCCATACTAGGATCGCCCTGATAGGAGCATCTAATGGCTAGGTGGGGATCAATCCACCCCGTACACTGTAAATAGGCTTTACTTGAAATATCATTTCGTCGCTAATAAAACTTGCTTCACCAAATAAATCATTTGAAACCCAGTAGCTTCATTTTCATTTTTAATTCTTCCTTTCATTCAAATATACTCAATGACTACAAATGAGTTGTACCGTTTATAATTCAGCTATAGAGTGAGTATTATAAAAACTCGACATACCACAAATATTAGCAGACACAAGGGTAAATTTTCTTACCTCAGGTGAACAACAAGATGATTATAGAAACCCTCTTCTACGAATTTGGGCTCTACAAATACAAAGGTTCTAAATTAATATCTAATACCAGCACCTTTTAACAATGCATAAATATCTTAGTCTTGTATGATTTTATAAGCAACTGGATAAAATTTCTTCATTTCTCATGTTTTTCTTTAGTAATTATGCATACCAATCAACCCAGGTATAACCAACATAATTTGTCGTTAACCATGTCACATAATTGATCGTGAGATAATCCAATTCATTTCATCAAGTTAAACAACATGGTATTAAGTGTGCCCAAATTATCAACCAGGAAATAAAGATTCTGACTGTTTAGATTAGAGAGGAAAAATAAACTTGATTTTGACTATACCATACTTTCGGAAGGCTTAACATTGATCAGAATTCATCCGATCCTAGATACTTCCTGGTTCATCAACTAATTCGGAAGTAATGACAGTCACAAAAAAATACAATCATGATTAAGCAAACAATCAAACATCTTCAACCCAATTAATATGAGGAATTCCAAAAAAAACTATCAATATATACTAATACCCCCTAATTTATCATATTTTTTTAAGTATTTAGAGCCATGTTGCAATGCTACTAGTCAAACTATGGAATCAATACAGCATACTATAATTCTTCACAAATCAGACAAACACATATAAACATATGCCATGAATGAAATTGAACAAGGTGTTGAACAAATCAAAACAACCACCAACAATTAGCAAGTAACTGAACAAGATTTTAAGTTGTTTTTGTTTTTCTGTTAACCAAAACTAATTTAGATCAGTAAGGAAAACAGAGGGGAATGTGTTCATTGCTAAATGTTAATTATACCTAAGCGCGGGAGAAGAAAGGCGCTGATTACCGATGGCAAGGGTAGGGCTCGTTGCTCTAGTAGCTGCGATGGACGGCGGGGCACGATACGCTGGTGGCTGCGATGGTAACGGAGCCCTCTATGAGGCTGGCAGCGACGGTCGGTGGTCAGATGACCAGAGTGTTGGGACCTAGGTCCGATTTATTTTGATGATGACAATAATGTTATTTTATAACCATTTGATGTGTGTAACAATATTCTATGCAAAGTGATAGCACGAACTTCATGAAGCTCGATGACAGATACGAGTTGTTTAGGACTAGTTATATACTTCTTTTATTGTAATTAACTAACTATAACTACGTACTATTTATGTAATGTGAATGAAGGTGACGAATTATTTCTTATGTGTTTAGAAATAAAGAGTCAGGTTAAATTCACATTTGTAGAGGATTTGAATTTATGATAAATTGTTTTTCAAAAATCCAAAAAAAACGTTTTGCAAAATCAAAATATGTTTTGGTTCCTTCGAATATATCCTGAAGAAAACAAATGTTTTTCTGTAAATTTTTGTTGTCAAAATCAGTTTTGTTAGATAAAGATGAGGATGAAATCATTTATCTGTAAGTAACAAAATCTCCTCAAGCAATTGCCTATAATCAAGGGGCTTTTATTAAAGGGAGAAGTATTATTGACAATATCATGTTGTGTCAAGATTTGATAAAACATTATGGTAGGAAAAATGTAAAGCCAGGATGTTTGATCAAAATGGATATGAGGAAGGCATATGATACTATTGAGTGGCAGTTTCGAAGAGATGCTATTGGGTCTTAAGTTTCCAATTGAGTTTGTTTAGTTGGTTATGGAATGTGTTTCTACTCCCAGTTTCTCCTTGATGCAGAATGGGAATCTTCATGGATTTTTCAAATCCAAGAGGAGGTGGAGACAAGGTGACCCATTGGCTCTACTTCTCTTTGTTATTTGTATGGAGTATCTTTCAAGTGGTTATGAAGTTCATAAGGTGAGAAGGGAACTAGTTTCATTTTCATCCTAGATGCCATAAGATCAAACTCAACCATCTTGCTGATGATGCGCTGCTTTTTTCTAAGGGTCAGTTTGTTCATGTGTATGTAATGTTACAGGGTTTAAGTTGTTCTCTGATTTGCTGTCTGAGGGTTAATACTCAAAAACTGTTGCTTATTATGGGCGAGAATGGTGATTTAACTAGGGTGTTGGATGCATCTAGTTTTACTGTCAACAATTGCCTTTTAGCTATCTTCGCATGCCCATTTATGCTAGAAGAATTGCTAGTAATGACTGGCTAAGTACCTCCTGTGAGAAGATGACTAGCAAAATAAGAATTCCGAGTTCTAGACATCTTTCATATGCTGCTAGAGCAATGCCTGAGAATTTTGTTTTTCTTAGTTTGCATGCTTATTGGGGACAGATTTTCCTCATTTCAAAGAAACTAATTCAGCATGTGGAGGGATAGGCAGAGCTTTCGGGGAGATTAGGCGAGTACTTTTCTTCAAAACCTGGTAATGTAGATTGGGAGTCTGTTTGCTCTCCAAAATAGTATGAAGGTTTGGGGTTTGAAAAGGTTGGGATCTGGAACATTGCTGATTGCGAAGAATGTTGGCAATTGAGAAGAAGCAGGATACTCTGTGGATTAGATGGGTTAATCCTGTCTATATTAATGGTGGTTGTCAGTCGGATTATTGTCCTTGTAGCTCTGTCAGTTGGTACTAGAGAGTTATATGTGATGTTAAGGAGAAACCAAAATCTGTTTTCAGTGCTCTGAGTTTACAGTAGCTCCCTCTGTATCATGTTAAAAATGTTTACAAGGCTTTGGTTGGTGATTTAAATAGGTGTTATTGGGTTATGCATGGTGCAGGCTGTGTTTGCCTAAGCATAGTTTCATCTGTCACCGTCGTCGGCAGGGGGGAGCGGTCGGAACACTAGATCAAGGTCGTCGCTGGGTTGTCTGCAACTCCGATGTTTGTGTCTCGCGTGGTGTTGCTGCTGAGGATCATGAGCACTTTCTTCCACTGTTTCAATTCAAAGCTTCTTCGGCTGATGTTTGCTTGGTTAAGTGCGTAGCCGGGAAGTGAAGAGTTTGCAGAGGTGGTATACTTGGATCAGGAAATCAGAATTGTCAAAGTTCAGAAAACAGGTGATTATCGCAGGTTTGAATGCTGTGGTGTATTCCGTTTGGTGTGGTGGGAACGTGGCGCTGTAGGAGGGCAGGGAAGGCGAACTCATCGAGTCTTTTGCGTCAGTTAAAGAGGAAATAAAATGTGTATTTAGAGCTTATTCTCTCAGAAAATCTCTTCTAATGATGTAGCTTGGTTTAAGATGTTGCGAGTTTGGCGATTGCAAGGCTCTTGGTTGTAAGTAGTTTTGGGCTTTGAGGTTTAGGCCTCATTAGGTTGTATTTGGTTTGTGTTTTCAATATATCTCTTATTACTTGTTTCAAAAAGCAACAAAATAATTTTTCACAATAAAAGATTTTATTGAAATGGATTTTCTGTTTTTCTTTAAATAAAAGAATTTTGATTTCAGTTTTAAAAGATAAGTTAAAGATTTTGTAATGGGCTTTTAAAAGATAAAATATAACAGCTTATCAAGATATCATTCCTTTTGTTAAGGAATAAGATAAGTTTTATTGAAAAGATAAGTCTTATCTTTTGAGAACAAGCAAGGATCGTTGAAAGCATTATGAGCACAATACGTCTATAGCTTCTAACTGCTTCTAAAAACTATGAAATATGTCATGCGAGTTCCTAAACAGAAAACGAAAACTTTATAACACAAAGTACATCACCATGTTATGCTTAGCGGCGTGTTCAGATCGATATCTTGTATGCTTATCTAGTGTTAATTATAAACAAGGCCTTTTTAATAGCCAATTTGTTCCTCAGCAATTGTTAGGAAGTAGCGAGCACTACTACGATTTGTAGCTAAACTAGTGTGTGTCGATCTTTGAAAAGACTCTGACACCCTTTACTGATCGAACAAATACTCAGTACAAGGTAACGAGTACTTGTTCTTGATTGCTACCTTGTTCACCCCTCGGTAATTGATAAATAGACGCATACTGATAAGAGGTTTTTAGTGTGTCGTTAAGGCACTAAGAACCGCTTAGCAAACAATAATACTTATAATCCTAACGAGCAACTA